>CP054667.1:57489643-57832143 GCA_013348765.1 Carpinus viminea
GATGAGGATTGAACCCACCAAGGTCTGTTATGACTGTTTAGAGATTATATTGGTTTGTCTCATTTCTTGATCCTATTTTAGTAGATCTGGGATTAGATCAATTAGAACACATGTAGGTGCATGTTGAATTTCATCAATTCTATTGGATTTGGCTAACAATGGTTGATGAAATTAGTGTTTGTGTATACTCTAGATTATTTTGTTTTGTTCATATTGCAAAACAATGGATTTCTACTTAGAACAAAGAGACTCGACTTGCTAGTGTGTGGTAAATCAACTTTGGGACCTATATTCTCCTGGATTACTAATGAAAATGGTTGAAGGGGGAGGGGTGGGGGGCGTGAAAGACCTTTTGAGAGAAAGGAACTTGATGTACTTGCTATAATCATATGAAGGTTCCCAAATATTGCCCAGTGCAAACTAAGCCTGATACTGTTTTTCAAAAAATATTTAGCTAATTCTATGGATGGGGCTAAGTCTGATGCAAATATACTAAAAGAGAATATATATATGGTTGATTCTACGAAGAGTGGATTCTCCCCTTATTTGGGTCCTTTCTTTATGAGTTGATTGTAAGTGATTTAATTATGAAAATAAAACTTAAGTTGTGGACCCAGGGAGGTTGCAGTTTTTTGATAACCTTTCTATCCATCTCTCTTAGAAGTTGCCAAGTGGTGTTGAGGTACCGGTTATACAGTCTGGAGGCTTCATCTCAGGTGTTGTTGATGATGTGTGGGATCTTGCTGTAAAAAAGGGGAAGTTTTTCTCCCTCATAGGTTTTCATCCCCTCTCGTCTGTGCTTTCCCTCAGATTGCTTTTCCTCATAGGAGGCCGATTGTATTGGGGATAAAGGTTATGGACTTGCCTTGTCTGTCCTGGCTGGGATGAAAGTGGGTTGTGATGGGTGGCATAAGCAGCTTGCTCTCTATTTGTCACTTATTGGGATGTGGAACTGTTCAATGGGGTGGAAGCCTCTCTTTGCTCCCCTCTTAATTGCTATCCCTTTGCTATTTAGGGGAATTCTTGTGGCCCATGTTTTGAGTACTTAGATTGGGTGGTGCAAAGAGTGAAGGAAATCCAACGGGTTGTGGGGGTCTTGTGTGTGGGTTTTGAGGAGTTGTTGTTGGCTATTTTGACAACTATTGAAGTTGAAGCTCGTCATAGACATTAGGGCTCAGCCTCTAGTTCTAAATGAGGGAACAAAGGTAGTAGGGAGTTAAGAAGGTTGGAGTGTTCCATCAATTACGATTCAAAAGGTGAGAGCTCAAGCTGTGGTAAAGGTAAGGAAAGGGGGTTATTAGTTTTTAATGAAGCCTAAACTGTTATCCTAGAATGTGAGAGGGTTGAATGAGGGGGATAAATGTTTGAGAATGAGAAACTTACTCAGAGAATGGAAGGTTGACATTGTTAGTTTGCAAGAAACAAAGCTTGAAGTCATCTCTTGTAGTTTCGTGCGTAGTTTGTGGGGTTGCCATCATGTGGTTGTTGTTGTTTGGACTCTAGAGGGGTTGTAGGTGGCGTTTTGATTATGTGGGATAGGAGGGTGGTGGAGAAGATCAATGAGTGTGGGGTAATTCTTGTAGACTATCACCTTTAGAAATGTTGAGGATCATTTCACTTGGGCCTTTGTGGGTGTTTATGGCCTAAATTCTAATAGGGATAGAAGGCTCCTTTGGGATGAGTTCTGGTATGCTCAGCTGGTGGAATTTGTCTTGATGCATTGTGATTTCAATATTACTAGATTCCCAAGTGAGAGATCGGGCAATGCTTGTTTATGCCCGGCTATGGTGGATTTTTCTTGATTTCTTTTTTGATTAGAGTCTGATGGACTTCCCTCTTGTTGGCGGAACTTTTATGTGGTCAAATAATTGGGAATGATTCTCTTGGTCTAGAATTGATAGATTCCTGTTCTTCTTGGAGTGGGAAGCCCAATTTCCTGGTGTGTCTCAGAGGTGGCTTTCTAGACTTTTCTTGGATCATTTCTTGATCCTCCTTGACTATGGTGACTTTCATAGGGATAGTATGCCCTTCAAATTTGAAAATATTTGGCTAAAGTTTGAGGGTCTTGTGGGATGTGGTGAAACACTGGTGGGACTCTTATATTTTCCAAGGCACTCGAGCTCCACCTTAGGTAGCAAGCTCAAAGCTTTGAAAGTTGACTTGAAGAGATGGATAAGGAGGTGTTTGACAATGTAGAGAGGAAGAAGAAGATCCTTCTGGAAGAGCTTCGTGTTTTTTGGTATCATTGAAGAAGGGAGGGCCTTAGATGTTGATGAGAATATTAAGTATTTATTTTACAAAACTCTGTATCTTTGGACTACTGATTTTATTTCTCCTTTGGGGCTTAGTTATCATGATTTTTTTGTTCTTTTTGCTCCTACTAGTTAAGTGGCTTTTCTTGTATGCTCTTTTTGTACCTGGGGGTGCCCTATGCATTCAATAATATTTCTTGATTACTTATCAAAAAGAAGCACAAAGCCTAAATGCTTACTTTTGTTGAAAGATGCTTTAGAATATAGATTTCTTGACTGGTGAGGCAAGATACAATGGAGTTGGAATTTTATTAATTTATTGCATAGGAATGTGGGAATAACTAAAGTTGTTGGTAAGAGATACCTAAGGATGATTATTTTTGTTATCATACACAATTCCTAAGGAAGGAGAGATAAAGAAAATGTCACTCACATAATCTGATGGAGATGAATGAAGTTGGTAGTTGGTCTTTCTGGTGTTTGATTTATTTACTTATGTGCAATTTATGGGGAAATTTTGTCAGACAATAAACAATCTGCTATATGGTTAGATAATAAGTATTTTCCTTGACATTGATATGAAGATGAGGGGTTAGCATCAAGTGTAGAAAGAAGAAAATTGTAATTAATAAATCAAATCGAACAGTGTGCCATCAGGCATTGTAGTTAAGTGATATCTCTACTAGAAAAAAAGGAGGCAAAAAGAAAAGAAAAACAGAGCGAGTTCCAGTTTTGTTGAAGAGCTGATGTGCCTAGTTCATTTGGACTTGAATGGTTATGCACCTTGGACACCCTATAAGTGTGCATCTGTCTTTGGGCTAAAATATGGCATCCTGTGGAGGCTTTTGGCCATTTTAAGTTTATGAGAAATGTTTTCAGAGGTCTTGTAGGTGGCTGAATATTGATGCTATTCCTCTTATTTAGCAGGGAAGTAAAAAAAATCATTTTCTGCAAAGTACTTAGAGGAGGTGCAGATTTGAAATGACAGTTCAAAGAGTGGTTAGATGAAGAAAAAATGGATCCTTCTGGGAAACAGAAAGTGAAATGGAGATGAAGAATTTGACTTTGAGATTTATATTCATTGTGTGATATATTGTGGGCTAAAAGTTGAGACGTACTTGGCTGCAGAGAGATGATAAGACAACTAAATTCTTACATCTAATGGGTTTTATTAGGAGGGTTATTTTTTTCCCCCTTAGCCTAGATGTAAGAAAATTTGGAGTTACTATTGTCAAGTCCTGTATGCAAGGCCATAGACTGCCTTCAATAGTTAACTTATGGTGTGTGCCTTGTTCTGTACTGGTTGGGGAATATCTGTAATTGAGATGTAGTATAGTTGGAGAGGGCTAGGGGGGTGTGGCTAGGGATGGTGTAGACTGCAGGTCGGTGCCACATTGCCTGATGTGAAGCAGTTGGAACGAGCATTTTGAGGGCATCAAGATATTGCTTCACAAATGGAAGAGATTTTTTTTTTTTTTTTGATGAATAATAATAATTTTATTGGCAGAACCAATCTCTTGCACAAATGCAAGAGATTGTTCTACTCTTCCAGCTCTCAGTTGATCCAAGATTTGGTTATTCTTTGTCCCTTATCAATTTCATAAATTTTCATAGTTTTTGGTTCTGATTGTTGTCAGTTAGGCTGTAGTTATTTCTATATCGCATGAATCCTTGGGCATTGCCTTTTCTTTGTTACTCATAATTTATATTTGAGGAAAGAAGAACTAATAAATTTAATTTTACCTTTCTTGATAAATGCAATTGTTCCAAACCCTATGGAGAGAGGAACTTTTTCTCCTGATTGGGGATTTTGGATGACAATAAAATTGGGTGTCTAGAAGGCTTTCTCATACTTTATAGAAACTAGTGGCACATTGTTATCACTCTTTGTTGCAAAATATGTAGGTCGGTTAATTTGGCTGTAAGGATATGAAGTTAGTAGCATTCTGTTCTCTTGAAGAAGTTCTCAAAATTCAATGTGGTAATAATAAGTATCCTTATTAGATTACAGGTAATAAGCTTTAACTCAAATAGCACCTCATCCACTTGCAAAAACAGGGTGTAGGATGAAGTCATGGGTTCAAGACTCATTGGGTCCAATGAGGCTTTAGTGTTGGATTACATGGACTATTCCGGTTCTTATGTCCATTGGAACCCGAACTGTTTTAAGGCGGCCCAGGATTGGGAGTTTGAGTCCCTTATTGCATTCCTCAATATTTTGTAACCTTTCCGAGAGAGACAAATAAAATGTTGTGGTCCCCAACTTGTAATCATAGATTTGAGGTGAAGAGCTATTACAATATATTATAGTCTGGTGAGTCTTCTCTTTTCCATGGAAGAGCATTTGAAGGTGACGGTTTCTATCAGTATTGCTTTCTTCACTTGGATGAAAGCTTTGGGTAAATACTTTACGATCGATAACCTTAGGAGGCGGGGTCTTACCTTGGTTAATTGGTGTTGTCTTTGCAAGAAGATCGAGGAGATTGTAAATCACCTCCTCATCCATTGTGAGTTTCCCAGTGAGATATGACATTTGGTTCTTACCTTATTCAAGTCTCATGGTTCATGCCTTGCAATGTTGTTGAGCTTCTTCAATGTTGGAAGACACAAGGGTAGGGACAATCTAAAGAGGTCATATGGAAAGTCATCTCTACTTTACTAATGTGGAGCATTTGGAGAGAAAGAAATCCATGTCTTTTTGAGGACCTCAAGTCTAATGTACTTCAGCTAAAATCCTCTTTCTTGAGTGCCCTCTTAGATTGGTTTGTATCTTTGGTTCCTAATTTCTTTTCCTCTAATCTTGTAGATCTTGTTAACTTTTTAGATTTTCGACTCCAATACTATTCAGCAAAAAAAAAAAAAAAAACTCATTGGGTCCATGCTTAACCTACCAATATGGACCGTCTAGGCCCTTCTTGTGTGGCTACCAGAGGGTAGGTACTACCATGGTTATGCTCAGGTAAGATAGCAACAATTGGTATCCCTGGCCAACCCTTTCGTTTAGGGGAAAAAAAAAGAAAAAGAAAAAGTACCATTATAACAATAGAGCAAGTATGAAGGTACATAATTGCTAGTCAGGTTCTTTTCAAGAATCACCCATTATCTGAAAAGTTTCCAAGTATCTTACTGCACTTTTACATTAGTGTATGTCTTTGTAATATTAATAATTTTTATTGGTCCAACTATAAAGTTCCAGTTAACAAAACTTATATAAAAAAAAAAGGTTCCAGTTTACACTACATTCCCTGCAACTAAAGTTTTAAATTAACCTGTAACTTGATGGACCGTCTAGCTAGATTTAGGAAAGCTTTATTATGTGGTTGGCACACTTGTTTTGCCACTTGACTATATGCCAGCAGGCTAGCTTAATGAACTTGCATGCCTGTATACCTTTTTTTATTGGTTTTCAGGCCGTCCTGTTTTAAGATGTAGGATTAGAGACTGAATGCTGGATCAGCTATTAGAAGGCATATTCTTTAGTGCCATTCACAGCTGCTTTTAAATTAACCTGTAACTTGATGGACCATCTAGCTAGATTTAGGAAAGGTTTTGCGTTATGTGGTGAGCACACTTTTTTTGCCACTCGACTATATGCCAGCAGGCTATCATAATGAACTTGTATGCCTGTATACCTTTTTTTATTGGTTTTCAGGCCGTCCTGTTTTAAGATGTAGGATTAGAGACTGAATGCTGGATCAGCTATTAGAAGGCATATTCTTTAGTGCCATTCACAGCTGCTTTTAAATTAACCTGTAACTTGATGGACCATCTAGCTAGATTTAGGAAAGCTTTTGCGTTATGTGGTTAGCACACTTTTTTGCCACTCGACTATATGCCAGCAGGCTATCATAATGAACTTGTATGCCTGTGTACCTTTTTTTATTGGTTTTCAGGCTGTCCTGTTTTAAGATGTAGGATTAGAGACTGAATGCTGGATTAGCTATTAGAAGGCATATTCTTTAGTGCCATTCACAGCCACTTTTGTGACTACTAATTTTCATTGCATTTTTAATTTGATGCTGTATTTTTTTTCCAGTTACAGAGCATTCTTCTGTTTATTTAGGTTGGATTTATATGAATTTGATTCTAATTTATTTTCAAACATGGAACATCAGGTACTTTATTGTTAAAAGTTGCAACCGTGAAAATTTGGAATTATCTGTACAACAAGGAGTATGGGCAACTCAAAGGAGCAACGAAGCTAAACTGAATGAAGCTTTTGACTCTGCTGAAAATGTGATTTTGATTTTCTCAGTAAATCGGACTCGACATTTCCAGGTAGATTTTGGATTCAATATCCTGCAAGAGATATTTATTCTGTGCTCTAGATTTGTGTAGCTCTTGATGATTACATAGCTTACTAGGTTTTACATTCCATCTAGTCGATTGGAATCTCTGTTTTTGTTCTTTCAAAGTAAATGCAAAGACGTATATGTTTTGTCAGGGTTGTGCCAAGATGACATCAAGAATTGGTGGTTCTGTAGGTGGGGGCAACTGGAAATATGCACATGGAACTGCACATTATGGCCGGAATTTCTCTGTCAAATGGTTAAAGGTACGTGTTTGTTTCTCAATGGAACCAACTTATGTTGGGCATTTTCCATAGTTTTCTTTAATATTTCACCTGGCTTAAAAATTCTTATGCTGCGAATGATGGCAAAAACCATGATCCTGACAAGGTTGCTGTTCACCATACCAAATGCTGCATGCGTGCTTTAATTTTATTGTATTTCTCTTTCAAGTCAATTTGAGTTCCAAAAATTTAGTATGCACATCTTAGAGGAGCTTCACTCTGTAAAATTTAATACCTTCACTGCACTTGTTTTGTGAAATGCAATTATGTATTTTACAAGGAGCTTTCTAGATATGTGTAACATTTACCTGAGTTGGTTTTTCTGAAGCTTTAAGAAAGATTGAAATTTACGTGGGATTTCTGAACTTTTGGCATTTGTTTTAAACTCTAGTAGAAATCAATATCCTAATATGGAGACATTTAATGATAATAGAGCAGAAAACCAAATAACTCATGGCTTTTTAGTTTTATGTACTTGTATAAGTCGGATAATCCCATAGATCTAATAGTTGATTACTTATCAAAAAAAAAAAAAAGTCAGATAAGTAAAAGTTTGTCATGGCTAATTGTAATTTCTTATATGCAGTTATGTGAATTGTCCTTCCACAAAACTCGCCATCTACGGAATCCATTCAATGAGAACTTACCAGTGAAGGTATTATTTTGCTCCTTTTTTCTTTTCTTCTTAAATCTGAATTTGTGCTGATAGTCGAGAGTTGTTTTTCTGTTCTTTTTGTTGCTGCTGCTGCTGTTGATTTGTTCTTTTCCTTCTGCTTCTCTTCTTCCTTCTCCTTGTTTTTCTTATTGAGCTTGAACCATGGCCAGGCTTGGGCTAGGCCAAACTATTGAGATAGGTGCATTAAGTTGGCTTGAGCCTGGCTCTGCCTATCCTCACATAGAGATTGGATTTGGTAAATCGATCCTCACCTGCCCTTTAAAGTACACACATGAAGGCCTACATGCGTATGAGACTCACTGCTATCTACACAAACACAGTCATGCATGTGAGGGATGTTGCTAGTCTCCCCACCTTGTGGTGGATTTTAGCTTCAGCTTGAATTAAACAGACCAAGCAACCACACTATTTGTCAAGTTTAGTATAAAAAGCTTTATTTGTAATCTGTTTTTTTCCCCACATTCTCCATTTTGCAAGTCCTAAATCCTGCTCAAATAGTTCTCATGAAAGGGATTGCAGAAACAGCTCTATAGGAAATAGTAGCCAAAACTCTTTCTTGTCGTTATGATATCATTTCTCTTCAGGAATGATAACCGGAGTTCGAAATTGATACTAAAACCAATGTGGATTTAGTACCACAATGTTATTCAAGTACAAAGGCAAGATTTTTACTTGATTATACAACTTTACTTATTAAAGAAAAATTGCAGGATCTTCATATAAAAATATTTAAATTCCCTATAAGCCTTCTGTTTACTTATTTATTTATTCTTTCTTTTTTCTATGTGATTTTCATTCTTGATTTGCAGAGAGATTAACAACAACATTCTTTTAGAGCTCTTCTTTTTCCATAGAGAATTATGGAGCTCGCTTTTTCAGTTGTTTGGGATTGTATGAGTTATGCCTCCAAGGGTGAGGGATTTGTTGGTGAGTTGGGAGGGACAATTTGGACAACGTAAGGTTTTGGAATTGTGGAGGTTGGCTTCTTTATGTTTAATGTAGTGTATTTGGAGAGAAAGGAACACAAGGAGCTTTGAAGATCATAAGATGGCAATGTTAGAGTTAAAGAAGATGCTGTTCCAATCCTTTTATACATGGATAGTAGCTTTGTTTAGATTGCCTGTTTCTAATTTTTTTGAATATTTGGAGTTTTGTTCTTCTTTTTTTGTACTTTAGGGGTTCTCTTATATACTTTTTGTGTATTAAGGTTACACTCATTGTTTTTAATGAATTTGAATTACATATTAAAAAAAAAAAAAACTAGAACTCTGGCACTGTACATTGCCAAAAATAAGATCTTGGCAGATATTTGGTTTTGCTTATTACTGAAAGATGTCAGGAAGAGGTGTCACGCATCCTTGCCAAAAAAAATAAAACTTATTAAAAAAAAGATGTCAGGAAGAAAGGTGGTCTTTGCACAAATAAATCACAATAGGCATCCCCATTTTAGCTCTATAGTTAATACCATGTGAATACAATGTGCAGGGAAACTAAATTGTATAAGTTGGACACTTGGTATTCACCTGTCATTATGCCCGTCCATAATGATTGATTTAGAGAGAGATTGATGACAATGTCGTCTTAGGACAGGTGCAGTATGTTTGCGGATGAAAGAGATACCTAGATATTTGGTTTTGCTCCATTATTGAAGAGGGACACGGGGGGTGGGGGTGATCTTTACACAAAGAAAATGCAATGGAAATCCCCATTTGAAATAGCTTGTAAATCTATAGTTAATAGCATGTAAATAAAATGTGGGAGGAAGACAAATTGTCTGGGTTGGACACTTGGTCTTCATCTGGCATTACATGCCTATCCGTAGTGGCGGATCCTGCACGCTACATTTGCTTTTTTAAATGTTAAAATTTAAATTTTGCTTATGCATTGAAAAGGTAATTTTCTGGAAGCCAAAAGCCAAAGTTTTCTTTAAGTTGAAGCTAATAATTGCTACGAAAAGCAAAATACATACCGATAGAAAGCGAATAAAGTTTGCTGATTTTCCAATTGTACTTTCTTGAAAGAAGTTGAGTTAACTAATACTGATTTTGGTGATAATCCTTTCGAGAGCTTGTGGTGACATTTTCTGGAGTAAGGAGGAAACATATTTTTCTTTTATTGCTTCTATTTTCTAGCCAAAGGGGCAAAGGAAATTTATAGTTGTTTTTTGAAAAAGAATTGAATGGACAACAACTCTTGCAAAGAAATTTTGTAATTTACAAGACTGCCAATCTTGGCTCCCATTTCATCACTTTCTTTACTTGCTATGATTTGTATTCTCAATTTTATATCTGGCTTGTGAGACACGTAGCTTGTGGCCCTGTTTTAGCGTGAGCTCCAACTGATCTCATTCTTATGTATTTGTTATCGCAGATAAGTAGAGACTGCCAGGAGCTAGAGCCTTCTGTTGGTGAGCAGTTGGCTTCCTTGCTTTATCTTGAGCCAGATAGTGAACTTATGGTATGCTTTCTTTTGATTTATTTTGGGATGCAGCATATTTGATTAGATGACAGGTTTATAAAAAAGAGGAATAAAGGAAAACTAGAAAAGAAAAAGGAGCGAAATATACTGAAAATGTATATGTATCTTGTTAGCATGAAGCAGGGGTTATATAAGTATGTGTATGTTTTTATCTATGTAAATGGAAGTGTTTAGAATATTATCACACATAAGATACTAGATTTGGTGTGTTGAAATACATACCTATTGTGCCCAAACCCCTCTCCATCTCTCAGCAGATGATACCTTTTCCTAGGTAAGAGGAATATTAAAGCGTGTCTGTTTTCAAAAGAAGTTGGTGAGAAAGATTTGCCAAGGTAGAGGGGGCAATAATAGGGTCCTTGTGCGGGAACAAGGTGAGAAATAATTTGATAATAAATTTTGACATGGTTACTTTTTGCTGTAATCTTGATGGCACACTACACTCTAGGTATTGCTATAGAAGGGACAGGTAGAAATAACAACCCCAAGTTAAATGTCAAATCTAAATTACTTTGATAATAATAATCTCCATGTCCCAATAATCATCAGCTGTAAAAGGAGATAAAATCTCTCAGTTTGCAGTCTTGTAAGAAATAAGGCCTAACATTTAGTGGACCTTCTCTTAAGAATTTTAGGAACACAGAAAAGCCTGTTACATGATATGCTAATCCTATTATGGAGGTCTTTGAAGAGGATTATCATTGGGTTTGTTAGGGTAGCATGCCCTAAGTCTAAGGGCAAGAGGGACCTGTTAAATTTAAAAAGCTCTGTTAACTATGGCGATGCTATCTCTTCCTCTCGATGCAAGAAAGGCAAGGCTCATGTCATGTAGTGTCGTGTATTCTTTGAGGGTTTTCAGTGGTTTTGTTAGGTTTCTTTTGTGGGCTAGCTTTGGTTATCCTGTGTACTTAGGAGCGCCTTACTTTTTTCAATAAATATTACATTACTTATATAAAAAAAAATAATATGCTAATCCTAAAATTACTTGTATATTCCTCTTGCAATTGGCATAGAGGTGAAGTGAGTGAGAAGAACCAACAGTAATGCATTGGCTCTTGTAGCATAAAAATGTAGAATCATGCATTGCGTTATGGATGGAGTTAGGTTCATCAGACTCTACCCTATCCTCCACCCTTTGTGTCTGGGGTGAAATTCAGTGGAGGGGGGAAGATAATGATATAGAAGAACTTATTGCTAGTGGAAGATGGATTATGCATGGTCAAAGCTCATTGCTAGAAATGGTTTATTTGGATTGATTTATTTGCGTTGTTATATTTGCCAATGGTATACCATGCGTTACAGGACAATAGTATTAAATTGTTATGGATGGAGTTAGGTTCATCAGACTCTACCCAATCCTCCACCCTTCTGTTTGTGTCTGGGGTGAAATTCAGTGGAGGGGGGAAGATAATGATCTAGAAGATCTGATTGCTAGTGGAAGATGGATTATGCATAATCAAAGCTCATTGCTAGAAATGGTTTATTTGGGTTGATATACTTGCGTTGTTATATTTGCCAATAGTATACTATGCGTTACAGGACAATGGTATTAAATTTTGAGATAATTTTAGAGGGGGAAAAATAATGGCTACAAAGATTATTTGGAATATGATATGCAATACGATTATATGCACTGAGAAGAACTACTACTAGCGATACTCCAGAAGAGAACTTCAGTTTTTCTTTTTGATGGCGAGGAACCCCTAGAACTTCAAATTTTGTATGCATAAAATGCTTTTATTTTGTAGCTATATAAATTTTGTATGAAATTCTAAAGTAATATTTTTTATCTTTATTTTCTCTTTTTTATCTTCAAATACTTGACATTATAAAACATCTCCCATTAGATCATGGTTTTTCTTTATTGTTGTCTGCTTAGACACATTTCGGAGGTTGTTTTAGTTCAGTAGCGAGCAATCAGTTTACTGACTTAAATTTTTTTTTAACATTTGGTAGAATTAATATTGGACAGCAAGATCCATTAGTGCAATCAAACTATTTCTCAAGCCTGCCAGTGACTGGCTTCTTTTTGTGATGAAGTAGATGGAGACACCCTAAGAACTGCATAGCACTACATTATGCCCTCTCTTTTTCTGTCATTTTAAGTGGTCAGAACTGGATGAATCTGATCGTTGTTGTCCTTTTCTCCTTGGGTACAGGCAATCTCACTTGCAGCTGAAACAAAACGAGAGGAGGAGAAAGCAAAGGGAGTCAATCCGGACAATGGAGGAGAAAACCCGGATATTGTCCCATTTGAGGACAATGAAGAAGAGGAAGAGGAAGAAAGTGAAGAAGAGGAGGAGAGCTTTGAGCAGGCTCCTGGGGCAGCAACGCAGGGCAGAGGAAGGGGCCGGGGAATTATGTGGCCCCCTCACATGCCGCTAGGACGTGGTGCCAGACCTATGCCTGGGACGCAGGGTTATCCCCCTGTAATGATGGGTGCTGATGGGTTATCTTATGGACCTGTTACACCAGATGGGTTTCCCATGGCAGATCCTTTTGGTGTGGGCCCCCGTGCTTTTGCACCGTATGGTCCAAGATTCTCTGGTGATTTTACAGGTCCCACACCTGGCATGATGTTTGGTGACCTTTGCAACCTGGGGTATTTCCACCTGGTGGATTTGGGATGATGATGGGTCCAGCGCGTGCCCCTTTATGGAGGGATGGGGTTGTAGGTTCAAATCCAGGTCGACCCGGCCGCCAATGGGAATGCCCCAAATGTTTCCACCACCGCTACCATCCTCTCAAAACACCAATCGAGTTGTGAGGAGAGATCCGAGGTTAATGATCGGAATGACAGGTATAGTGCAGGTTCAGAGCAAGGCAAGGGTCAAGAGATGCCGAGTCCGGGTGGTGGGCAAGATGATGAGACACAGTATCAGCATGGATTCAAGGCTCACCATGAAGATCAATATGGTGCTGGTAATAACTTCAGAAATGATGAGAGTGAAAGTGAGGACGAGGCACCAAGACGGTCAAGGCATGGAGAAGGGAGGAAGAAGCGGCGAGGCTCGGAAGGAGATACCACCACTGCCTCTGATCATTAACTGATGCCACCTGCTGAGCAGCAAATGAGTGACTTTACTAACCAAAGAGGCCATCATGCTTACCTGCTATCTTGGAAACATGATCAAATTCAAATTCTTCGTGAGTTCTTTGTTGTAATTTGAGAAATTTGGGTGGTGAATTTTGTCCTTTTAAATTTGTTCAAAATGTTTGAATTTATTGCTAGGATGTGCTAATATTAATGTAGCAAATTATGGGAAGGATAATGAACAGATAAGGCCTAAGGGGACTTAGTATTGATCTATACTAACCTACGTGTAAATAAATTTGTAGAAAACATTATTGTATCAGTAAGCTACAAGGTTGATTTACAAATTCTCCTTTACTAATAATGATGGAAATATATAAATGCCTTGAGTGTATTTTGTAGATTACTCCTTTGCAAGCGAAAAGTTTTTAAGAGGGTGTGAAAAACAAAGACTCTTGAGATCGCACAGTGGGATGTCATCTAGATAATTATAAGCAAAGGGGATCAAGGCCCCCATACAATTCTCTAGAAATGTAAGGGACTGCAATTCCTTCAATCTAGGCCGTTTGATGTAACATACAGTTTGAATGTGCGATGTAAGTGTGATTGGATGAAAGTTACAAAGGTAGGGTATTATAGGGTTCGTAGTTCTTAAAATTGAATTGCTTGTAAATAGCTGATCCATACACTCGTTGACTACTAGCCATTAGAGATCCAAGAAGGATTGGTTTATTAGGAAGTACTTGTCATGATCACGAATCACAAGAAGCAAGAATTGTGCACTAAGAATATTCTATTGTGAAGGTTAGGGCAGATAAAACGGATTGTGAGTTGATCCTTTTCGACCCGTGGTTGGCGACTGTTTAAGTTATACCTAAACACGACTTGTTTAGTTAACGAATCGGAGTTCCAAACACGACATGACATTTTCATGAGTCACCCGACACGACTCGTAAACCGTTTAAAATAACGGGTCTTGGGTGAACCGACCCACTGACCCATTTAGCATAAAAAATGATTTTTGTTTTTGTTTTAAATAAAATAATAATACTAATTAAAATACCCTCCAGACTTTGGAGTCAGATGATGATCCCTCAATATGTAGCTTATCCATTGACTCACTATAATTTAACAAGATGTGCTGTTTCTACTTTTTGGAACTAGATTTTTCCCTCAATATGACAATTTCTTGTATTTGATAAACATTAACCAATAATTACCCAATAAAATAAAACAAACACCAAAAACATTAACCAATAATAATAAAAAAAGAACTGCAATTTTATTCAAGAAAGAAACATGAACCAATGATAAAAAAATCAAAAATAAAAACATATATATAGAAATTGAGAGACAAAATAGAGCATGAGACTATGAGACATTGGCGAAGTAAAGCGTCGAGCAGCAGAGAGAGAGGGAGAGCAGCCAATGATCGGAAGCAGTTGGCGTGGAGAGCAAAGAGAGAAGCGGCGGGTGATTGGAGAAGTAGGAGCGAGCAAGAGAGAGAAAAAAGTGGCGAGCAGAGAGTGACAGAGAGAAAAAGTGGCTAGCGAAGAGCAGATAGAGAGAGAGTGGCAAGTGGTGGCACAGCGTGAGGAGAGGCGAAATGAAATTTTTTAGGTTTGTTTTCTTCCTTCTTTGACCGTATGAGTCTGAGAGACTGAGTGAGACTTAGGCCTTTTATGAATTAGGTGTGAAAAATATATATATGACGGGTCACGACCCGTGACACGACCCGCCAAACACTAAATAAATGGGTTCTAAACGGGTTAATCCGTTTATGACCTAAACCAGTTTAAGGTAAACTCAAACTCGCTAATTTTGTTTTGTATTCATGTCGAATTGTCAAGTTATATTAAAATTGTCAATCCTAATAAAAGTTTTATAGGTTGCAACCATAAAGTTGAAGAAACTCGTGAGAATTGAATCAAGATGTGCACAAGAAGTACCCTAACTTTTTTGAAGATGAGGAGGATGTGGCACGCCAAACAAAGGATTCCCATAATGGATAAACGAAGCTTATCTATCATGGTAAGCTTGTCCATTATGAGAAGTAGCTGGGAGCCTAGGAGAGTGCATTGCACCTTCTGGTCCACAGGTCTAATCTAGACCTAACTTCCTGTAGATCCTTGAATTCAGTTCAAGAACCACCTTACTTAGAGCATTTACAGTAGGCTCAACAATTGAGCCTTTTGGCTCAATTGTTGAGCCAAACCATTAAAATCATCCTCCAGCAGCCTCAGCAAAAGGCTCAACAAAATGGTTAGGAGCTACAGTACTCAGCAAGTTTGCTGACCACTGTAGCTCCTCAGCAAACTCAGAAATTAATAAAAAATTCTCCATTTCTCTCTCCTCCCTCTCTCTTTCTTCTCCCTCTCTCTTCCCGCAGGCTTCTGCAACCCAGTCGTTCAACCCATTTCAGCCGGAGACAAGCTTCTGCAACCCATTTCGGCCGGTCGTCGTTCAACAGGCTTCTGCAACCCAGTCCTCCCTCTCTCTTTTTTCTGGTTTTTGTTTCGGATCTTTCTGTTCCTCAGCTTCATCTTTCTCAGTTTTCTTCCCCTTCCTTTGACCAGTGAGATCAATTGGCTGTGTAGCTCGACTTACCTTTGGATCGACTTGGCTGCGGGACCGGTCGATTTCGGCCCGGCGTTGACCGGGGACGGTGTGCTCCCCCGTCTCAGGACATATTATCGATTCTTGATCCAAACTTGACTCTCTCTTTGATGTCGGTTTCTCAGTCTCTGCGTGCTCCTCTCTGTTTTCCTGCTCTGCTCTCTGTTCTGTTTCTTCCGTCAGGAGCGGTGCTGAGGCAATTGGTGAAGCCAGGGAGGAGCCCCCGTGGGAGTAGGTGTAGGCGTAGGGTTTAGATTGGTTGCCGAGATTGAGAAGGTAGAGGACAATTCCGTCGGGGGGCTTTTCTTCTCGAAGTCGTGGCTAAGGTGGGCGTCGATGGAGGAGAAGGTGATGGGGAGGAGAGACGTTGCTGAGGGACCTGGCGTTGAAGAAGAAGAAGATAAGAATAAAAAAAAATATAAAGAAAGAATAAAGATATAATATAAATAAAGAATAAGAAAATAATATTTAAATGAGTATAAAGTTAAAATGCTGAGCCTGATGTGGGGACTTTAAAAAGATGAGTAGTTGAAATAGATAAAGGTAGTTTTTTAAGCTAAAATGACTAAATTTTAGACTAGCCTACTGTGAATGCTCTTAGTCAATTATTTTGACAAAAAGTGAACAAAAATACCTCAAACTTATCAACATAGCAGGTGGGTCTAAGACTATCACAGTCGTTCATCTGTTCACCTAGGCCTGGGTGTTCTTCTACTTCGATACATAAGAAAGTGTAAGAGATAGGTAGGGTCAAGGAATAATATATAATTAAAAGAAGATAAATGTTATTTAGGACATTTTTATACTACAGTTAATAGGAATGACGTGATAATAAAAATCAGTCATTAATATTTTTTTTAACAAAGTCTTTAGACTGATTTGTATTGCTAAATCATTCCAATTCATGAGTAGCATATCAATCTAATACTGCTGTGGCTCAAGGTAAAATATTATCTGCTTCAACTTGCTTGGAGGGGTTGAACCTATTGTTTTCTGGGTCTTCTGGTTGTGGAGTGGGTGATACCAATGGGTTATAGAAGTAACATTTTAGACAAGAAAAGATAACTGAATAAAATATAGGAAAATTTTTAGAAAATTTTCATAAACTTTTACTTTTTTTTGTTACTTTTAAAGTTTAAAAACTCTCAATTAAGGATATCGAACTTTTAACTTTTTGTAATTATCTTTTTATGTTAAGATTTTTCTTTAATTTTTGTCCAAAATGGAAAAATGCCCAAAATATTTTTTGTTATAAAATAAAAAAATAAAAAATTGTAGAGATGTTGCAAAAATATTCTAAAGATTTTTTTTAATAAAAAAATAACACCTAAATCTTTATAATTTTTTATTTTATTTTTTATAATAAAAAAACAGAGATATTTAGAAATTTTAACAAGATTTAACAGAAAATTTTAACAAAATAAAATAATTAAATGAAATTGAAAATTCAAAATCCTCATTTGAGAGTTTTTAAACTTTTAAAATATTTTTAAAACGTGTAAAAATTTAGAGGAAATTTTATAAACTTTCTCCTAAAATATATAATATATTATAATATTAACTATATCGAGATAATATAAATAAATGAAAAAAACAACGTCGAAATGCGAGAAAAGTCAAAAAGGTTGACCGGAAATATCGTCTTAAATTTTGAAGTCTGCGTGGTGTGGGTATCTCTTCCAATTGCGTCCTCTTTTCTTACTAGCCAGTCACCACCCTCCGACTTCCCCCCTGAACGTCTTTACAGCAGAGCAACCGGTTCTTCTCAAAGACTGATGAAAGGGAGCTGAGACGGATGAATTACTTCACAAGGACCTCTCATGCTATGAGCTTTCTTGCTTAATTTGAAAAGGTATTCCAATTTCTTTTGTTTTATTCTTTTTTCAAATTTAATTTCCATTTGCTGCACAATTAATATTATACTGATTGTTATAATTTAGAATGGTCCTGATTTAATTTTAATTTTAATTTTTTTATGAGATAGAGAAAGAGAGTTAAATTTGGAACTAAATCATGTATAATATTACAACAAAATGTTAAAAGCATAATTTAAGATGAAAAATGAAATATTCATAACCTATGAGATATATAGCAAATATATATATATATGAAGCTTAATAATAATAATAAGTCATATTAAACATTCGAATTTGAATATATATATATATATCATAAATATGAAGCTTAATAATAATAAGTCATATTAAACATTCGAATTTGAATATATAGATCATCAAATTATCATTCGAACGCATATATTTTTTCGAATGGAAAAAGAGGAAATGATTAGTCTAGTAATACTATTTTTTTACCCATTTATTATATCTATTTTGCACTGACTGATGTGATATTTTTTAAGTGGTACATATGAAAAGTTACTTACAACACGACACATCAACAAGTGAGAACCATAACATTACTCTTAATTTAGGGACTTGGCAAAGTATGATGGAAAACTAGTTTTGTTTGTAAGTATATTTTGTTTGTGTTTTTTTTTTTTTTTTTGGGTTTAGAAAATTTTTTATGATGTAACATAAAGCTAAAAGCTGTTTTTGTGTATCAAGGAAGATTGTGGGTGTGTTTGACAAACGTTTTATGGTATTGACAAAGGCAACATTTTTTCATTTTTTCAACATTTTTTTACTTTTTACATTACATCAATCATTTTTTATTACTATTCAAATAAACTAAAATAAATTTTTTCATTTTTCCATACCAAATGTACATTCCGATTTTTTACTTTTCTAATTTTTTTTTTTTTTACATCAATCAATTTTTACTAGTACACACTTTTTAATACAAACTACAAATCTCTTCTCAAAACATGGATGGAGGTTTAGTACATTTTCTAAAATGTCACTAATCAAATGTCATTCAAACTTGATTTTTTTTAAAGTGTGATCATGCAGTGGTTGCCGCCACCATGGATTTCTTTTATTTTGGAGAAGTATTTGTTAATTTTTTGTTTTGTTTTGTTTTTATTTTTTTTATTTTTTATTTTTATGGTAAAGTTCATGTATTCTTTTAAACTATCATCCAATTGATAATATTCATTATAAACTTTAAGAACGATTTTTTTTTTTAAATGGAAAATTTTATTTAAAAGATTTTTTTTAAAAATTTTGTTTTAGAAAACGAAAATTTTTATTTTCTTAAATGAAATTGTTAATTTTTTTTAAAACAGAAATTTTTATTTTAAAAATTTATAAAAATAAAATTAAAAACAAAAACAAAAATGTTAATTTTTTATAACAAAAAATCTAAATTTTCTAATTTTTTTTTTCTTATACCAAGGATTTTTTTTTAAATTTTAAATTTGCCACCTTTTGGATTATATATATATAAATAATATTTTATAGTTTTAGTTTTAAGTTTTTTCTAGAAGTTTTAGTATTTTTTGTTTTTATTTTATTAAGGGTAGTTTTGTCATTGGAGGGAACACTGACAATTTTTGGTGTTTGGGGGGACATTGTTACAATTAAAAGTTTGGGGGGACATTATCAATTGAGTGGTTGTTTGAGAGGGGTATGTAGACTTTCTTTTTTTTTTTGAAAAAGAACACTTCTCTTGTGTGGACATGTCAAAAAAAAAAAAAAAAAACCTCAAAATTTTATCAAACTAATTTTTAATTATGGACTCTACATAGAAAACTTTATGAAAGGGCAAGCATTTAACAACAAACATATATGTTGCGGGATTTAAGAAAAAGAAATCTTTTGATATTTTAATTTTGAGTATTTTTTTTTTTAAAAAAATTTGCAGGCAAAAATTCTATTTTTTAGTTGAAAAGAACAAAGGTGGTCAAATTTTGGTGGAAAAATTTACTTTCTAGACAAAAAAGGTATGGAAAAATTCATGTACCCCTAAAAAGTTTAAAACTACCACCCAATTGACATAGTTCAAACTTAAAATATCTGGTTTTAATGCTATGTTAAATTACCACTTATCTTAAAAGTTTAAACTGATGAAAAGAGATAAATTTAATCATTTAATTAAAGAGAAATGTTAGGTGCTCTCCTGGTGTTTTCTTGGTGTTCTCTTAGTCCTAGGTGGATATTATTTTTTAAACACCAAGTGAGAGAAATAAAGGGTTTTTTTTTTTTTTCATAAAACAATTTACACCTAGGACCAAGAGAACACAAAAGGAAAGCACACGCTCTTTTAGTGTTTTTTTGGTGGTTTCCTAATCTTAGGTGTATGTTATTTTTTAAAAACCAAATGAGAGAAATAATGACCACTTTTTTTTTTTAGAAAATAATATCTGCCTAGGACTAGGAGAACACCTAGCATTTCTCTTATAATTTAACACTCTCTCACATGTAGACTCAAACTCCATTTTAACAAATAACACCAAACACGTGGAATGTTTAATTTCAATGGGGGTGAATTGTAAAGTCATGGTTCGAATTTATGATCTTTGATTTTGATGGTGTGTTAAATCATTAAGCTTTTGAGATAAGTGATGATCTAATATTATTAAGGCATTGGTCGTGTGGGTTGACACCAAAAGGAAATAAACCCAAATGGGGTTTAGACTAGGATCTAAACTCACTTTGAAACCAAGTAGAAAAATAAAGAAAAGAACAAAGGAGGAGAAAGAGAGACTCAGAGAATGATATTCTTATTCATTTGATAATTTCCATATAGTTAAATAGGTTAAGGGTCTATTTATGTTTGTGATTTCAGAATGTATTTTAAAATGTAAGATTTGAAAGAAAAATTTTTAAAATGCAACTAAGCGCTCGCAAAATTGTATTTTGGCCTTTAAAATTGTTTACCTTTTTAAGTTATGTGCCTAAAAAATTAATTAATTTTTTTTAAAAAGACTCATTACCTACTATTTGAAAACACATATTTTTAAGATTTCAAATTGCAATTTTTTAAATGCAATCCTAAACAATTAATTTTCTACAATTTAGTTCAAATCACATTTTTTTCTATGGAAACACGACAAACGCATCCTTTTTTTTTTTTTTTTTTGTTTTTGTTTTGAAAGTGGTCTCAAATCTTCATTAATAATCAAATCCAAGAACATACAAAGCAAACTGCGAAAATAAAATTACAAACCTGGAAAATCCTCTCTCAGATTTTTATTTTCCCCATCGAGAGAGCTAATTTCGCGGCTTCGCTAGACGCATCCGTAAATAGACCTAAGAAATAATATAGAAATATACAAATTACAATAAGATAAGATCAGAATAATAATAGGCATAAATCAAGAAGGACCAACCCAATGCTTTTCAATAAGAAAAATACTTCAATAAATTAAATATAAAAATAATTAATTTTTTCTTTAAGAAAAAATGATTTTTTTTTTTTAAATCTCCGCACTCTGGTTTTTTATTTTTAAAATAAATTTAGTTTTAGTTTTTTTAATTTTATTAAGGGTATTTTCATTACTGGAGTACATTGGCAAATTTTATTAGTTTAAGACGAAGATTGTCTTAATTGAAAATTTGAAAAAAATAAATAAAAATGTACGGCTGTTGGCATTAATTACCAGTTTACCACTATATGATAATATTCAAGAAAAGTTAGATAATGGCTCGACTTACGCCAAGGAGGCACCTGCAGATCGACAAGGACATTAAACTTGAATCTCGTCTCCTTAGAATCGTCTGCAGTTATTTAATGTGTGGTATATTTTGAATCATAAATTAGAGTGAATCGGAGAAAACTAAATGAGAGGTGAGTTCCCAAGTTTAATCAAAAAATAAATTTATTTTTAGTATGTAAGAGTTAGATGAAATTTGTTACTCTTTTTATTTTTTAACAATCTAAATTTATCTAAAATGTGCAATAGATCTTTCCATTATTTTCCGTCCGAAATTGTATTGCCGGTTAGTATCACATTGGTATTTTTTTTACATCACGTTAAAATAATAATTTAATTCAAAATCAAATCTTCAATTTTTTGTTTTTATTTAGAGAGGAAGAGGTGACCAGTAGTAGTGAGGAGTGAGGCTACACCCCTTGCAAGCCACAACCCCAATTGGGTGACAATCAGCCACCCCCAATCCCCCATGAAGGAGGTTCCATAGGGGTTGGGGGTGGCTTGCGGCCACCCCGGCCATGGCTGTTGGGATGGCTTGCGAGCCACCTCTAACCCGAGCCACCCCAACACCCATGTGTTGGAACTTATCTACTACAAGGAGATTTAAAGTCGCTCACATGTTACATATATTATATATTATATTATATTAGAGAGTTTTTATTAAACTAAAATTTTGGGGTAATTAAATATACATATGATATGACTACTTAAGGCGAAAGATTATTTCATTTCACCAAATGTTGTATCCCTTGATAGAAGGAAGCAACATTTGATTATGGATAAAGGTCTTAGTTTATCTATAAATAAGCATGTGATTCTTCATCAGTCATAACATAAACGTGAGAAACAGGTAGGCCAAAAACTCTTATCTATTACTTTCAAACATAAAATTATGCCAGCTGATTGCCCGCTTCTTCAAAGCTGCTTTAAATTTGATTGAGCCAGTAAGTCGTTCTCAATAGAAAAAAATATTGAAGTTGGAAGCCAGGAAGAAGTTTAGAGGTGCATGCTTTTATTCATTGCAGGTAGTTTACTTATCAGGAATCCTTCTTGTTTTGTGGAAGCAACGTCGAACTAACACCATTTTTGCATTCTCTCCTTCTCAGCAGCTGCTCTCCATGTTCAAAATGTGAAGCAGTGTTGTTCATTTTCCTTGCATCCTTCCTGTATCCACCTCCCGAGTTTATAGAATTCTTTGCCAAATTCAAACGTGAACAGCAACAACAATGGCCGACAGTGTCGTTAATGTTCTCCTACAGCAACTACCCCAACTCATAGAAGGAGCAAGTTTCCTTCTGAAGTGGAAGATGAAGTCAAGTCATTTCAAAGGGAGCTCGAGAGGATAAATATATTTCTAGAGAACTCCGATGGGAAACAGAATGAGCATGAAAATGTGAAGGCGTTAGTCAGGCAAATCACTGAAGTTGCTTATGAGGCCGAGGATGTTATTGACACATTCATCGTCAAAGTCGCAGACCAGAGGAAGAGAAATATCTTGGGACAGATTATCTATAGTATTCCACACGCCAAAATGCTGCACGATGTTCGAAAGAAGATAGAAGGCCTCAACAAAGAGATCAACAAAATCTATGGCAATATAGAAAAGTACGGCATTGAAAGAGCTGAAACAAGCGTAGATGCAACGACAAAGAAGGCATTGCACAGACGTAGGAGGTATGTTGAGGAAGATGACGTGGTGGGCTTCCTTCATGACTCTGATACATTGGTGAAACAGCTTACTCATAGTACAAAAAATTCAAAGCTTGATGTCATTTCAATCATCGGCATGGGTGGACTGGGAAAAACCACTCTTGCTAGAAAAGTTTACAATAATGATTGTGTCAAGATGCACTTTTATTGCCGTACATGGGTGTATGTATCTCAAGATTTCAAAATCAGAGAGTTATTGCTTGAAATTTTAAAGTCTCATATGTCAATATCAGATGAGTTGATAAGGAGACTTGAAGGGGTGAGTGAGGATCAAGCAAAAGAGTACCTAGTAAAGAAGTTGATCACATACTTGCAAGGGAAGAGGTACCTAATAGTCCTGGATGACATCTGGGAAATCAAAGTATGGAATGAGGTAAAAGATGCTTTTCCTGATAACTTCAATGGAAGCAGAATATTAATTACCAGTCGCCTAAATGAAGTGGCCTTACATGCAAGCCTCATTCCTCCCTACTTTTTGCAATTTCTTAACAAAGAGGAAAGTTGGGAACTCTTTTGTAAAAAGGTATTCCGAGGAGAAAAATGTCCTCTTGAGTTAAATACTTTGGGAAGACAAATAGCAGAGGGTTGTCGTGGCTTGCCACTTTCAATTGTGGTATTAGGGGGCATTTTGGCAAACAAAGAGAAGACACATCGGACATGGTCAAAGGTGATTGCCGATGTAAATTGGTACCTTACTGAATGCAAAGAGATTCTAGCCTTAAACTTCACCCATCTGCCACGACGCTTGAAACCATGTTTTTTGTATTTTGGTACATATCCAGAAGACTTTGAAATACCTGTAAAGCAACTGATCCAATTATGGATAGCTGAGGGATTCATACAGCACACTGGTAAAAGAAACATTGAGGATGTTGCTGAGGACTACCTGGAGGAGCTCATTGATATGAACTTGATCCAAGTGGCTACCAAGAGTTTATATGGAGGGGCAAAGAAATGTCGTATTCATGATCTTTTGCGGGACCTATGCATAACGAAGAGCGCGGAAGAGAAGTTTCTTTATGTACCTAGAAATGACAACTGTTCATCCTGGAACACGTTTCGTAGACTCTCCATCCAAGGTAGCATTCTTCATCAATTCATTTCTTCAAACACCTATGGCTCTTCGTATGCTCATTCTTTTTTGTCATTTGGGAGTGGGCCCAAGTTTAACGAAATTCACTGGAAGTGGGTCCACACAAATTTGAAAATGCTTCGGGTGCTTCATTTCGAACTAGATGTCAAGGCCATTCCTGAAGAGATAGGGACATTGATTCATTTGAAGTACTTGAAGATAGAATATGGGTACACAGAAGAATTTCCAGCTTCCTTTGGCAACCTTACGAATCTAGAAGCACTTCACGTATATGGTCAATATTCAGTACTTTTGCCAATCTCGATAATGAAGCTGCCGCGGTTAAGGAATTTGTGTGGGACGATGCGTTTTTCTAACCACTTGGACACAGCTATGTGGAACCTCCAAGTCCTTTCATTAATGCGATCGTACTCACAAATTGTGCGTCTCATTGTTGAGGGCATGATTCCTAATATAAGGACATTAAGGCTACATCATTATTTCCCGGCGAATTATGAGGATTTTTTTGCAAGCCTCCACCATTTAAGTAATCTCCAAACATTGAAATGTTTTTGTTTATGTAAATACATTATTATTCTTCCTAATTCATTTCCAGAGACAATCACTAAGATAAGCTTAACTGGAGTGAGGTTAGATGAAGGTGGCATGCAAGTGTTGGGAAAACTTCCCAAACTTGGGATACTGAAACTACGCTATTGCCTTTGTTTTAGTGGCCTCCACATCCCTGCACGTTCGTTTCCCGAACTCCAATTCCTAAAATTGCGTGAAAAAGAAATTAAAGAATGGAAACAGGACGAAGGTGCAATGCCAAGCCTAAGGCATTTGTTTATGATTCAATGCTACAAGGTGACCATGCTCCCTTCGGAAGTGAGGAGTTCGACTGTCTTGCAAGAGGTGAAGGTGTTATATAGCAACAAAAAATTGGCAAACATGTTTCAGGAATTGCAGGAGGAGGTTGGGTTTAAGCTACACATCCATCCTCCTCTAGATGATGACTTCTATGTAAACCCAAGTAGAAGATGGATGTAAGTGGTAGCTGTCCCGCCTTTATCGAAAGAATTACAAGTATGTATACTTCCTCATCTTTTCTTTCTTTTCTCCGAATACGTCACCTTTTATTTTTTAGTGCCTCGTTATAAAGTCTTTCTTTTGAAAAATATATGTAGTCGAAATTCTCATGATAAATTTCCAATTGACTGCTCTTAATTAATCTTCTAAACAGTTTTCAATTATGTGCTGACAGAGAATTTAAATGAAAACGAAAATTGTGTTGATCCTCTAATCGATTAATGCTGCCATGAGGTTCCTGCATGGAGTAGCTAGCTAGCTGCACATATATATATAGTTTCGCGGGAGCGTATAGTCTTTGTTTCCTTGTGAATTGGTATGGTGTTCTGTTATCATGGATTAAACGATCGATTTGAATTGATTTAACTTGTATTCATTGAAAATAGATCGATTTAGGTTTTAGATTGCTATTTTGTGGTAATTTGTATATGTAATTTCACATTTGCACTCTGAAGAAGACTTTTTGGATTGAAGTTAGCTTCTCTAATATATAGATGTAATCATTTCATTTTTATTTGGACAAATGAGGATTTCAGAACAAGTGATAAATAGTATTATATACATTGCAGCGCGTTATTATAATATTTTGATTTGATAATCAATGTTAAGACTTGTGATAAATGGAAGCTCTTAAAATAAAGAAGAATTAATGCAATCTTTAGGAGTCTTATGCAATAATTTGCCATAAAGGCTACAAAGATTATTTGGAATATGATATGCAATACGATTATATGAGAAGAACTACTACTAGCGATTCTCCATAATAGAACTTCAGTTTTTCTTTTGATGGCAAGGAACCCCTTGAACTTCAAATTGTGTATGCATAAAATGCTTTTATTTTGTTGCTATATAAATTTTGTATGAAATTCTAAAATAATATTTTTATCTTTATTTAATCTTTTTATCTTCAAATACTTGGCATTATAAAACATCTCCCTCTAGATCATGGTTTTTCTTTATTGTTGTCTGTTTAGACACATTTCGGAGGTTGTTTTGGTTCAGTAGCGAGCAATCAGTTTACTGACCTCATAAAAATTTTAAAATTTGGTAGAATTAATTATTGGAAAGCAAGATCCCATTAGTGCAATCAAACTGTTTCCCAAGCCTGCCAATGACTGGCATCATTTTGTGATGAAGTAGATGGAGACACCCTAGGAACTGCATAGCACTACATTATGCCCTCTCTTTGTCTGTCATTTGAAATGGTCAGAACTGGATGAGTCTGATCGTTGTTGTCTTTTTGTCCTTGGGTACAGGCAATCTATCTTGCAGCTGAAACAAAACGAGAGGAGGAGAAAGCAAAGGGAGCCAATCCTGACAACGGAGTAGAAAACCCGGATATTGTCCCATTTGAGGACAACGAAGAAGAGGAAGAAGAAGAAAGTGAAGAAGAGGAGGAGAGCTTTGAGCAGGCTCCTGGGGCAGCAACTCAGGGCAGAGGAAGGGGCCGGGGAATTATGTGGCCCCCTCACATGCCGCTAGGACGTGGAGCCAGACCTATGCCTGGGACGCAGGGTTATCCCCCCGTAATGATGGGTGCTGATGGGTTATGTTATGGACCTGTTACACCAGATGGGTTTCAATGGCAAATCCTTTGGTGTGGGCCTGTGCTTTGCACCGTACGGTCCAAGATTCTCTGGCGATTTTACAGGTCCCACACCTGGCATGATGTTTCGAAGGCGGCCTTTGCAACCTGGGGTATTTCCACCAGGTGGATTTGGGATGATGATGGGTCCAGCACATGCCCCCTTTATGGGAGGCATGGGGGTTGTAGGTTCAAATCCAGGTCGACTCGGCCAATGGGAATGCCCCAAATGTTTCCACCACCGCTGCTACCATCCTCTCAAAACACCAATCGAGTTGTGAGAAGAGATCCAAGGTTTATGAATGGAATGACAGGTATAGTGCAGGTTCAGAGCAAGGCAAGGTTCAAGAGATGCCGAGTCCGGGTGGTGGGCAAGATGATGAGACATAGTATCAGCATGGATTCAAGGCTCACCATGAAGATCAATATGGTGCTGGTAATAACTTCAGAAATGATGAGAGTGAAAGTGAGGATGAGGCACCAAGGCGGTCAAGGCATGGAGAAGGGAAGAAGAAGCGGCGAGGCTCGGAAGGAGACGCTACCACTGCCTCTGATCACTGACTGATGCCACCTACCGAGCAGCAAAATGTGTGACTTTTATTAACCAGAGAGGCCATCATGCTTACCTGCTTTCTTGGAAACATGATTAAATTCAAATTATTCGCAAGCTCTTTTATTGTAATTTGAGAAATTTGGGGTGGTGAATTTTTGTCCTTTTTAAAATTTGTTCAAAATGTTTGAATTTATAGCTAGGATGTGTTATATTAATGTAGCAAATGATGGGAAGGATAATGAACAGATAAGGCCTAAGGGGACTTAGTATTTATCTATACTAACCTATATGTAAATAAATTTGTAGAAAACATTATTGTATCAGTAGGCTACAAAAAGTTGATTTACAAATTCTCCTTTTACTAATAATGATAGAAATATATAAATGCCTGAAGTGTATTTTGTAGATTACTCCTTTGCAAGCCAAAAGTTTTTAAGGGGGTGTGAAAAACAAGACTCTTGAGATCGCACGGTGGAAGAGTACTTGAACGGTTCATAAACCGTCCAAATGATATAACAAAGAAAGTAATAGAATTTTAGGAAAGAAGTTCGAACGATATGATAGTCTACATGCTAATTAGAAGAAGCTAAGCCTGCATAGGCCATATTAGAGATCTTTAAAAGCCCCATTTATGAGTTTTGCAACACCATTTTGTAATGGGCAATGCTAGGTGTTTTTCTAGTATTCTTCTAGTGTTCTATCTTTCTAACTGTGATGTAGTTTTTAAAATTACTGTTGAATTTAAGATTATCATTATTAACTTTTAATCTATTTGTGAGTTTAAAAGTCCTATTAGAGTTGGAAGGACGCTAGAAGAATACTAAAAGAGTACTTAAACATTTTCATTTGGTGAGTCTATTGGTAAGTTTAAAAGTCACATCACAATTAGAAGGATACCAAAATACTAAAAGAGCACCTAACATTTTTATTTAATGAGTTTAAAAATCATATTACAATTGAAAAGAAACCAAAAAAACAATAAAAGAGCACCTACCATTTCTGTTTGGTGAGTGCCCTAGCCCCGGCTCCAGGAATTGAGAGCGAGAGAGAAAGGAAAAAGATGGAAAAAGGAAAAAGAAAAAAGAAGAAGAAGAAGGCTTTTTGGAAGTTGTGGGCTTAAGATCTTCAAGAGAGTAATCCCTCTGAGAGAGACAAGAAGAGTTGAAAACAAACACAAGAGTTAAAGAGGTTAATACTGTTGCAAAACTACAGATTGCTTTGCATGTGTGTGGGACCAATGTGGTGCGTCTTTTTTGGTCTCAAAAGCACGAAGACTTAGGAGACTCGGAGACTGAGAGAAAAGAAAAGAAACGTGTAGACTTCTAAAAAGCACGAAGACTTGGACAGAAAAGAAACGTAGCTGGCTTGGCTGGCAACCAAAATAAAGAAAAGCAATATGAGAAGTGCGTGGAAACAAGAGAAAGAAAATAACTGGGGCCCACGAATTGGTAGTAAAGTCCAACTTTGCAGCCCAGATAGCCAAAATTATATTGACAATACATCTTCTTTTTCTTTTTTTATTTATTTTATTTTATTTTTTATGTTACTACACAAATAAATGAAGAAACAACGTGGAAATGAGAGAAAAGTAAAAAAAAAAAAAAAAAATGAAGAAACAACGTGGAAATGAGAGAAAAGTTAAAATAAATAAATAAATGAAGAAACAACGTGGAAATGAGAGAAAAGTGAAAAAGGTAGCACCGGAAATAACCTCTTAAATTTTGAAGTCTGTACGTGTGGTGTGGGTATCTCTTCCAATTGCGTCCTCTTTTCTTACGGGCCAGTCAGTACCCTCCGACGACTTCCCCTCTGAACGTCTTTCCGGCGAACAACCGCTTCTTCTTCTCAACTTTGAGGGTCAAAGACTGATGAAAGGGAGCTGAGGCTGAATGGCTGATGAATTACTTCACAAGGGCCTCTCATGCATCTGAAGTCAACATGAGCTTTCTTGCTTAATTTGGAAAGGTATCCCAATTTCTTTTGTTTTATTCTTTTTCCAAATTTAATTTCCATTTGCTTAACAATTAATATTATACGGGTTTTTATAATTTTGAATGGCCCTGATTTAATTTTAATTTTTTGTATGAGATAGAGAAAGAGAGTAAAGTTGAATTTGGAACTAAATGTATAATATTACAACAAAAATGTTACAAGCATAATTTAAGATGAAAAATGAAATATTTCATAACCTATGACATATATAGCAAATCTATATATATATCAAACTTAATAATAAGTCATATTAAACATTCGAATTTGAATAAAACAAAAAATATATATATATCATTCAAAACTTTTTCTTTTTCTTTTCGAATGGAAAGAGAAGAAAGGATTAGTAAGTAATGCTATATATATATATATATATATATATATATATATATACCTATTAGTTGAGTAATACTACTTGAAAATGCGGATTTTTTACGTTTTCAAATCTCAAGGTTTTTTTTTAAATATTTTTTTTATTTTATTTCTACACCAACTAGATTCATAAAGACGCATTCACATTTTATTGAGTTATTTCTTGGGGACAAATCTCAAGTTTTTTTTTTTTTTTTTGTTTTGACATGTTCGCAAGCAAATCTCAAGTTTTTTAAAATGCAATCCTAAACGGTTAATTTTCTACGATTTATTTCAAAATCACACTTTTTTCTATGAATCACAAGTCAAAGGCACCCTAAATAGATGTACGAAATAATATGGAAAGATACAAATTACAATAAGATAAAATCAGAATAATAATAGGCATAAATCAAGAAGGACCAACCCAACGCTTTTCAATAAGAAAAATACTTCAATAAATTAAATATAAAATAATTAAATTTTCTTTTAAGAAAAAAATGATTTTAAAATCTCCACTCTGGTTTTTTATTTATTTATTTATTTATTATTTTTTATAAATAAATTTAGTTTTAGTTTTTTTAATTTTATTAAGGGTATTTTCATTATTGGAGGACATTGACAAATTTTAGTAGTTTGAGACGAAGATTAGCTTAATTGAAAATTTGAAAAAAATTAAAATTAAAAATTACCGCTATCTGCTTGGATATGTCCAAGCAAGGTTAGATAATGGCTCGACTTACGCCAAGGAAGCACCTGCGGATCGACAAGGACATTAAACTTGAATCTCATCTCCTTAGAATCGTCTGCGCGCAGTATATGGGATAAAATTTTACTTTATTTATTTAATGTGTGGTATATTTTGAATAAAAAATTAGAGTGAATCGGAGAAAACTAAATGAGAGGTGAGTTCCCAAGTTTAATCGAAAAATAAATTTATTTTTAATGTAAGAGTTAGATGAAATTTATTACCTCCTTTTTTTTTTCTTTTTAATTTTAGTTTTAACAATCTAAATTTATCTAAAATGTGCAATAGATCTTTCCATTATTTTCGGTCCGAAATTGTATTGCATGTTAGTATCACGTCGGTATTTTTTTTTACTTCACATTAAAACAATAATTTAATTCAAAATCAAATCTTCAATTTTTTATTTTTATTTTAAAAGGAAGAGGTGACCAGTTGTGAGGCTACACCCCTTGCAGGCCACCACAACCCTTATTGGTTGACAATCAGCCACCCCCGATCCCCATGAGGGTAGCTCCATAGGGGTTGGGGGTGGCTGCAGGTGTTGGGATGGCTCGCGAGCCACCCCAACACCCATGTGTTGGAACTTATCTCCTACAAGGAGATTTAAAGTGGCTCATATGTCACATATATTATATATTATATTATATTAGATAGTTTTTATTAAACTAAAATTTTTGGGTAATTAAATATACATATGACTACTTAAGGCGCCGAAAGATTATTTCATTTCACCAAATGTTGTATCTCTTGATGGAAGAAAGCAACACTTGATTATTGATAAAGTTCTTGGTCTATCAATAAATAAGCATGTGATTCTCCATCAGTCATAACATGAATGTGAGAAATAGATAGGCTATAAACTCTTATCTATAACTCTCCAATATGTTGTGAGGGTTCTATGATTGCAAATTGAGGGTTCTAAGATTGCAAATTCAACAATGGCAAGAAGTGAACGTTTTTATTTTAAGTTTATATGATAATATTCTCTCAAATTCTTACACCATGTGACCATGGGGTAACTGGCAACCACCCCCATGGGGGGATTGGGGGTGGCCTGCCAAGCCGTCCCAAACAATAGGGTTGACAGCCTCACTGTTGGTCATCACTTCATTTTAAAAAAATATATATTTTTAGATTTTTTTTAATTATTAAATTATTAAAAAATATTATTTTAATGTGATGTGACATGATGTGGCATTAACGGACGGCATAACTTCGGATGAAAAACCAACTGAATGATCTATTGCACCATTTCTTTTTGAATCGAAGAACTTATGTAGTTAAAACTGACCCCAAAAAAAAAAAAAAAAAAAAAAATTCCCTTCTTTTACTAATCTCAAAATCTTTAGTTATTGACCCAATTCAATTTTCATAGGCCTTATATAAAAGGTAGCAACTTTAACATGTGATTCCATGTGATTATTTCTACCCGTATAAAAAATTAAGATTGCATGCGATTAATTTCAAATTTGTGATTCCAGGTGGCGTTGGGTCAATAATTTTTTACTTGCAATTGAAATCAGGAAGAAGACGTACATCCAGCTAATTGCCCGCTTCTTCAAAGCTGCTTTAAATTTTATTGAGCCAGCAAGTCTTTCTCAATAGAAAAAAAGATTGAAGTTGGAAGCCAGGATTAAGTTTAGAGGTGCATGCTTTTATTCATTGCAGGTAGTTTACTTATCACAAATCCTTCTTGTTTTGTGGAAGCAACGTCGAACTAACACCATTTTCGCATTCTCTCTTTCTCAGCAGCTGCTCTCCAGGTTCGAAATGTGAAACAGTGTTGTTCATTTTCCTTGCATCCTTCCTGTATCCACCTCCCGAGTTTATAGAATTCTTTGCAAAATTCAAACGTGAACAGCAACAATGGCCGACAGTGTTGTTAATGTTCTCCTACGGCAACTACCCCAACTCATAGAAGGAGCAAGTTTCCTTCTGGAGTGGAAGCTGAAGTCAAGTCATTTCAAAGGGAGCTCGAGAGGATAAATGTATTTCTAGAGAACTCCAATGAGAAACGAAATGAGCATGAAAATGTGAAGAAATTGGTCAGGCAAATCACCGAGGTTGCTTACGAGGCTGAGGATGTTATTGATACATTCATCGTCAAAGTCGAAGAACAGAGGAAGAGGAATATTGTGGGAAAGATAATATATGGGATTGGACACGCAATAATGCTTCACGCTGTTGCAAAAAAGATAGAAGTCCTCAACAAAGAGATAAACAAAATCTACGATGATATAGAAAAGTACGGCATTGAAAGAGCTGAAACAAGCGTAGACGCAACAACAAAGAAGGCATTGCACAGACGTAGGAGATATGTTGAGGAAGATGACGTGGTGGGCTTCCTTCATGACTCTGATATATTGGTGAAACAGCTTACTCATAGTACAGAAAATTCGAAGCTCGATGTCATTTCAATAATCGGCATGGGTGGGCTGGGAAAAACCACTCTTGCTAGAAAAATTTACAATAATGATCGTGTTAAGAGACATTTTGATTGCTGTACATGGGTGTATGTATCTCAAGATTTCAAAATCAGAGAGTTATTGCTTGAAATTTTAAAGTCTCATATGTCAATATCAGATGAGTTGATAAGGAGACTTGAAGGGGTGAGTGAGGATCAAGCAAAAGAGTACCTAGTAAAGAAGTTGATCACATACTTGCAAGGGAAGAGGTACCTAATAGTCCTGGATGACATCTGGGAAATCAAAGTATGGAATGAGGTAAAAGATGCTTTTCCTGATAACTTCAATGGAAGCAGAATATTAATCACCAGTCGCATAAATGAAGTGGCCTTGCATGCAAGCCTTACTCCTCCCTACTTTCTCCAATTTCTTAACAATGATGAAAGTTGGGAACTCTTTCGTAAAAAGGTATTCCGAGGAGGAGAATGTCCTCTTGAGTTAAATAATTTGGGGAGACAAATAGTAGAGGGTTGTCGCGGCTTGCCACTTTCAATTGTGGTATTAGGGGGCCTTTTGGCAAACAAAGAGAAGACACATCGGACATGGTCGAGAGTGGTTGCTGATGTAAATTGGCACCTTACTGAATGCAAAGAGATTCTGGCCTTAAGCTTTACACATCTTCCACGACGCTTGAAACCATGCTTTTTGTATTTTGGTACATATCCAGAAGACTTTGAAATACCTGTAAAGCAACTGATCCCGTTATGGATAGCTGAGGGATTCATACAGCACACTGATAGAAGAAACATTGAGGATGTTGCTGAGGACTACCTAGAGGAGCTCATTGATCTGAACTTGATCCAAGTGGCTACCAAGAGATTAGATGGAGGGACAAGGAAATATCATATTCATGATCTTCTGCGGGACCTATGCATAACCAAGAGCGCGGAAGAGAAGTTTCTTTATGTACCTAGAAATGACAACTGTTCATCCTGGAACACCTTTCGTAGACTCTCCATCCAAGGTAGCTTTCTTCATCAATTCATTTCTTCAAACACCTCTGGCGCTGGCGCTTCGTATGCTCGTTCTTTTTTGTCATTTGGGAATAGGCCCATGTTTGACGGAATTCACTGGAAGTGGGTCCCCAAAAGTTTGAAAATGCTTCGGGTGCTTCATTTCGAGCCCAGTTCCACTTCCATTCCTGAAGAGATAGGAACAGTGATCCATTTGAGGTACTTGAGGATAAACTGTGCGTTTTTAAAGTTGGGTATTCCGGCTTCCATTGGCAACCTTACGAATCTAGGAACGTTTCACCTATATGGACCACATCATTCATTCCCAATTTTGCCAATCTCGATAATGAAGCTGCCGCGTTTAAGGAATTTGTGTGGGACAATGATTTTTTCTAACCACTTGGACAGAGCTATGTGGAACCTCCAAGTCCTTTCAATGCCACTGTCCTCACAAATTGTGCGTCTCATTGTTGAGGGCATGATTCCTAATATAAGGACATTAAGGCTACATCATTATTTACTGGGGAATTATGAGGATTGGGATGCAAGAGGTCTTTTTGCAAGCCTCCACCATTTAAGTCATCTCCAAACATTGAAATTTCGTTGTATTTGCGAAGACATTAGTATTCTTCCTAATTCATTTCCAGAGACAATCACTAAGATAAGCTTAATGAGAGTGAAGTTAGATGAAGATGGCATGCAAGTGTTGGGAAAACTTCCCAAACTTGGGATACTGAAACTACGCAATTGCCTTTCTTTTAGTGGCCTCCACATCCCTGCACGTTCGTTTCCCCAACTCCAATTCCTAAAATTGCATGAAGAAGAAATTAAAGAATGGAAACTGGACGAATGTGCAATGCCAAGCCTAAGGCATTTGGTTATAACTGATTGCTATGAGTTGACCATGCTCCCATCGGAAATGAAGAATTTGACTGTCTTGCAAGGGGTGGAGGTGTTATATAGCAGCAAAGAATTGGCAAACATGTTTCAGGAATTGCAGGAGGAGCTTGGATTTAAGCTACACATCCATCCTCCTCTAGATCATGACCTTTTTGTAGAACTCCAAGAGTCCTAGTTTTACAGGTAGCTGCCTCGCCTTTATCGAAAGAAATACAAGTATGTATACTTCCTCTATCTTTTCTTTCTTTCCTCTCCGAATACGTGACCTTTTATATTTGTAGTACCTTTCTTTTTTGAAAAAAATATATATAGTCGAAATTCCAATTGATTGCTCTTGATTAATCTTCTAAACAATTTTCAATTATGTGCTGATCACAGAGACTTTTGATGAAAACGAAAATAGTGTTAAACCTCTAATCGATTAATGCTGCCTTGAGGTTCCTGCATGGAGTAGCTAGCTGCACATATATATATATATATATATATATATATATAGTTTCGCGGAAGCGTATAGTCTTTGTCTTCTTGTGAATTGGTATGGTGTTCTGTTATCATGAATTAAATGATTTGAATTGATTTAACTTGTATTCATTGAAAATAGATTGATTTAGGTTTTAGATTGCTATTTTGTGGTAATTTCTACATGTAATTTCACATTTGCACTCTGAAGAAGACTTTTTGGATTGAAGTTAGCTTCTCTAATATATATATGTAATCATTTCATTTTTATTTGGACAAATGAAGATTTCAGAACAAGTGATTTATACATTGCAGCGCGTTATTAGAATATTTTGATTTGATAATCAATGTTAAGACTTGTGATAAATGGAAGCTCTTAAAATAAAGAAGAATTAATGCAATCTTTAGGAGTCTTATGCAATAATTTGCCATAAGTTTATCTCATTCCATGTAATGATTGTGTAAGAAACATCATTATTCATCCTCTCTCTCTTAGAGCTCCCCTGAACAAGACCTTTTATCCTCCCTGCTTCCTTCTTTGATGCCTTTTCGGCGTTTTTCGACTTCTTCGGTTGCACATGGCATTTCAGCTTCGACAGCCGTTCGCACCAACTCAGTACTACCCGACCTTAGTTAGTATCACTTCCCAAGCTAGACTTTCAGCCCCACCAAACCCCTAGCTTTGAGCCCTGGTCTTGGCTTGGTGGCACCACGTAAACATGTTTTTCCCCTCTTACTTTCAGCCGAAATAGATCTTCTCTACTTTGAGCTGCCTCGTCTCACAAGGTAATGTGTCCCTTTAACCAACGCCTTGTAGGTTTTAGATTATTGGTTCCCTTTAACCAACGCCTTCTAGAAACCGACACTCTACGAAGTGTCACTAAATCCGGTTTTTAGTGATCTCTCGCTTTTAATATATAGCCCAAAAAAGCGAGAAATTTTGGGCTATTAATGGGCTTTTTGACCCTTGTGAAAATTGAGTGTTGTTGGTGAGATAGGCATATAATGATCAAGATCCTTTAGAATTTCTAAAGTATTCTATGATTTTACCATACCTAAAGAGATGTTCCAGTTAATTTTTCATCTTATATATGTATGATGGTGAGTCCACTGTCCACACCAACAAAAAAAAAAAAATTGTTTATTTTGTTCGCAATTTGTTTTGAGACCATAAAATTTGTTTCCTAAAAGTAAAAAGTTAACTTGAAGGAGAACCATTGATTTCATCATTTTATAGTTTGAGGTTTTATAGTTTGAGGCTTAGATTCAAATATTGGGATGTATATATATATACATATATAAACAATGATCAAGATCCTTTAGAATTTCTAAAGTATTCTATGTATTCATTTTTTTTTTAAAAAAAATAATAATAAAAATTCTCTCAATTTTTTATCGTTTTTAAAATATTATTATATATAAAATAGTCAGGTAATAATATTTAAATTATTTAATTTGAAAATAACAGTTGAAATTTGAGAAAAAAATTATGATAAAATATAGCATGAGGAAATGTAACATCAGAAAAAGGAGGAATTAAGAGGCAAAGGAAAGTTGAGTGACTAGATTTTGTTCATGATTTACAAATTCTCCTTTTACTAATATATATATATATATATATATATATATATATATATTTATATATATGCCTTGCTGTATTTTGTAGATAACTACCAGCAAAGGGGATTAAGGCCGCCATAGAATTCTCCATAAATGTAAGAGACTGCAATTCCTTCAATCTAGACCATTTGATGTAACAAACAGTTTGGAACATGCGATGTAAGTGGGACTGGGTGAAAGTTGAAAATCTAGGCTATTACATGGGTTTGTAATTCTTTAAGAATAATGCTACACTTATTCTCATTTCTTTATATAATTTTTTGCTACACTTATTCTCATTTCTTTGTACAATTTTTTTTTTTACTGTTTGGCGACTATCAGTGAAGTTGTTTATTATAGGATTGCCAAGAAAGTAGTAGAACTCTTGGGTTTCCGGCTGGAATTTGCATGACTCTGGGCGTTGGTGGACACTTCAGCAAGGGAGGGTGTAAACTATATATATATATATATATATATATATATATATATATATATATATTGATGCTTAACTCAATACTTTATATATTCTTTTTTTTTTTTTTTTTGACATGTCCACACAAGGGTATGGGGAGGAGGATTGAACTTGACTTTCACTTCATAGGCGTTTCTGACGATTTAGCTATCTTTGTGGGACTTGATTGGAGATTCTAAGTGAGAGAGGTTTTTTTATTTTATTTTATTTATGGTTTATTAATTAATGAGAATTTATATCAGATAGGCATGGGTCGATAGCCCAAAATTATTAAATACTTAAGTTTTTTTTTTTTTTGACAAATGAATCCTTGGGTTCGTCGAATTCGGCAATAAAATCCATCCGTTATATTTTGTTAACTTCCGTTACCTTTTTTAAAATGCACCGTTTTTGACAAATTAAAATATTATTATTTTTTTAATTTAATTTTAAAAATTAAATCTATAATTAAAATTTAAAAAAGAAGAAGAAGAAGATAATAGGGGTGGCCGAACCAACCCATTGGGGGTGGCTGGCCACGGCTTAGGCCATGAGGGTGGTTCGGCCACCCCCATGGCCTAAGCCAGCCCTTTTTTTTTAAAAAAAAAAAAAGAAGAAAAAAGAAAAGGGTAGCCGAACTACCCCATAGGGATTGGCTGGCCACCCCATAGGGCCAAACGGCCACCCCTATTCCTGTCCCTTTTTTTTTAATGCTCTTCTCTGTGTTTCTCCGTTTCCTGATCTGGGATCATGCTATTTCCGACTACTTCCAGACCAATCAGTTTGAGAGCCTCTTCTCAAAGCCTAACTCAATCGCCACTCGTCCATGCACTCGATTCATGGGACTACCATTCTTTCATCGCCGCTTCTGATGACTACCAGCCTTGTGGTTTCGGTACCGCCGCCACCTACGACAAATTCTTGGGGTTAAAGCTTGAAGGAAGTTGCAACTTTTCTTGCCCACGTTGGCAGCAAAACTTCCTGTGAGTTAAGAGTTTCCGCGCGCATGCATGGCTATTGGCCGTGCTCTGTTTTTTACGTCAAACAATTTTGAGAATATATATATTCATTCTCAAAATGATATGAAGTGCCACTGAGGAACAACTATGGAGAAGCCGGGAAAGCACCTGTGGATTTGAGTCATCTTTCATGATCAAAAGAAATCATATCGATCAAAGTCTTCTTCTTCTTTCTTTCTTTAGTCTTTGTTAATGCTGCTTAGAACATTGAAACAGAGGTGAACAAAGGATCGATAATTCCTTTACTCATCTTTTATTGTTTTCTAATGATAACTTGGAACAATGGAATCGCTATGCATAATCGCTAATTTCCTAGTATATATAAAGACGCCATGGCTTAGACAAAAAGAAAAGCTAAGCCTGCAATTTCTGACTTTTCCCACTTCTCGTTTCCTTTCCTTCCTTTTTAACTCCAAATCTGTGACATTCTTATTTGCAGCTTGTTTTTCAAACTTTTTTAGCGGCTGGTCTGAAATGAAACCCAAAATTTTAAACTGCTCCACTTCCTCAAGTATAGATTTGGTTGGTTTATTGGCGAAAGTGACGGGCTGTTTTTTTACCATGTTTTTAGCCTTTCTCTTTTTCTCTATTGCTTCACTTTACTCAAAGCACCATTTAGCAGAAGCATACTAGAAGCTTCTCCTCTCCTTGCTTTGTACTCCAAATAAAAAAACTACTGTAACTCTCTCTCTCTCTCTGTGAAAAATAAGACAAACACAGTGATATGGTATATAAGGATTTGGGATTGATTCTCCTCTACATATCATTTGCTGCACTATCAAGTGCTTGAAAACAAAGGGCCAAGAAAATTGATGAGTTAAAGCTCTACCAAGCAGTTTTTATTTTAAAGAAGGGATTGTGAGTGCAGGGGGTGGCGAACCACCCCATGGCCTAAGGTGGCCATACTCAATGGGTGGTTCACCACCCTATTATCTTCTTCTTCTTCTTCTTCTTCTTCTTCTTTTAATTATAGATTTAATTTTTAAAATTAAATTAAAAAATTAATATTTTAATGTGTCAAAAACGGTGCGTTTTAAAAAAGGTAACAGAAGTTAACAAAATTTAACGGATAGATTTTATTGCCGAATTCGACGAACCCAAGGATTCATTTGTCAAAAAAAAAAAAAAACTTAAGCATTTAATAAATTTAGGCTACCGACCCATGCCTATATGATATAAATTCCCTAAATTAATTAATAAATTAGACGGCCACTTTACCAATATAATACTTTATTTATTAATTAATCAAGCTGAACTCCTTTTTTTTTTTTTTTTTCAAACGATGAGCTTATGTTGATACTTAGATGGGGCCTTTACCATTCTTGGAAGTCTCCTGATCATTACATTAGCCAATAAAATAATAATCCTAGTGATTGATCTAACAAGGATTTTGGATATAATACCAATAATCAAGTCCATGGTTGAGGAGTTCATCTTCTTCTTTTCTTTCCTTCTTTATTTATTTATTTAATTTTTTTAACGACGTGCATACATTGATAATTAGACTTTTACCGGTCGCAGCTAGTTTAATTTCCTAGTCATTGGCCTACAAAATAATAATAATAATAGTCTCCAACAAAGATTTTGAATATCATCCCCAATAATCAAGCCCTTTTGAACGAGCAGCTCATCTTTTTGTCTAACTTTTTTTTTTTTTAATATATATATACTATATTTTTAGTTTATAATTGTTTAACAATATTGACATGACATTCAAAAAATTAATCCTGAGATATATTTTTTTTAATATTATTATTATTATTATTATTTAACAATGATTAATTTAAGAGTTAGTTGAAAGCATGCGCTGACGCGCGTGTCTTGAGTACGATAATTAGATGAAACCTTTACCAATCGTAGGAAGCCAAATATATAGTCATTGGTCCAAAACATTGACTCTCGAGCAAGGATTTTGAATAGAATAAATCTATTATTCACGCTGAAAGAAACTTCAAAGTTGGAAAGCAGATCAACCAAATATTTTATTTATAATATTTACTCTTTTTTGAGGTTATTACACAAAATAAAATATATAATATATGTAAAGCCAAAACATAATATGAACTCATTCGAGACTTAAAAAAAGAAAAAGAAAAAGAAAGAAGAGAAAAACAAAAGAAGGAAGCACGCCTGACATAGCACCACTCTTCTTTATTTTAATTTTTTAGGTACAATATCATCTATAAAATCGAGATAATCTTCTATTCGAATTTGCTCTAAAAATTGCTTAATAGCTAGACGATGAGCTGCCATATTAAAAGAAGGAAGTTATCAGACATATGAGCTGCCATATTGCGAACGTCTTTCCAACTTTGAGAGCCAAAGGTACGTAGTGGAATTTCGTACCCTATTTTTTTTTTGCTTTTTGCTTTTTGCCTTTTGCTTTTTGCTTTTTACTTTTTGTTTTTTTTATGGATACATGTAAACGAGCTGAGCATGAGTGAACTTTCGTTGTTTGGGCTCAGCTCATTTAAATTTTACTTGATCTTGAGCTTGAGCCGAGTTCAAGGACAAACAAAAAAAGTGAGCTCGAGTTTGAGCTCATAATAAGTTGAGCTGGTTCTTATATTTAATTTATTTATTTTTTAATTTAAACTTCAAATACTCTTAAATGGGTCAAGAAGCTAACTTGTATATGAGTTAGGGTTGCTCAAACAGGGGTGGTTAACAGCCCCGCTAACCACTTTGGTAGGCGGTTATTAAATACCACTAATTGCTTAGGGTGGTTGTGATTAGCGGTTTTAGGAGTAGGGCAAGGTGATTATAGGGGTAGGGTAAGGCAGTTATAACCTCTAATCGCTTTCATTTATATATAATAATATATAATAAATATTTTATATTAATAAAAGATATTAAAATTTTTTTATTTGTATTTGGATTAATGGATTTGAGCTATTTATGACTATATATGTGAAATATATAATGTGGTATGTGATTTTTTAGGGTAAGCTTTATTCAAAAATATTGGTTGGCCCAAAAAACAGCATTTTTTTTTCCATCTTTTTCGAAACATTTTGGCCTTAAACTCTTAAAATAAGCCCAAAAAATAAGCCTATTAAAGGCCCAAAACACTTAAAAAGTCCATATAAAAAAGCAGTTATAAAATCGCCAGTTATTGGATTGGATAACCGCTAATCGTCTGAGCGGTTACAGTTATTAAAAATCGATAACTGTCCAAGGCAATTGTGGGTGCACTTGGTTTCAAAGAGAGATAATATGCTATTATTCACATTCATTTATTCATTTTATACTGGCTAACATAACGTATTTTACGTTACTTTTTGTTTTGTTTTATGTAACTAACATGTGAAGTTACTCAAAAGCATGAAATGTGAGATGAAATAAAATAAGTTTGATAAATTGGTGTAAATATGTAGTAGCATTATTCTTGTTTGAATTCTTCATTTGCTTAACAATATTATATTGATTATTATTTATTTTTGGAGGCTGAGCTATATTAATATAATATTGATTAAGTTGTTTTATTTACTCTATATTTTGTTATGTCTAATTAATAGTACAAAAATATATTACAAACATAATTCAAGATGTTAATGAATTATGCCATAAGAACATTCTCAATGGAAGAGCTAATTTGTTATGTAAAATAGCTCCTTAAAACTCAATTTATCTAGTTTAGCTAATAACCTTTTAAGGGCTTCTTACATCCGATTAGTTATATTTGTATCTATATCATTTAATTTAATTTAATTTAATTTTTATAATGATTGTATTTTTCTTAAATATCTTATTTTTCAACTTTTGAGAAAAAAAATGATATGGAGAGAGAAATAAAAGGAGAAAATTTTGAGAAAAAATGAGATGTGAAAGAGAAATAGTATGAGAAAATTTTGGAAAAATAGAAAATATGTGAAACAATAAAAAAAAATGTGGGAAGAAAATTTTGGGAGAAATAGTGGGAGAAAACAAGACGTAAGAAGAAAATTTAGGAAAATAGTTAACGAATATCGCTAATGTAGCTTTTTTTTAAAGCTTATTTAATAAAATATCTATTTTACATTTTTTTAGTTTCTCCAATGTAGATGATATTTTATCAATTTAAAAAGTTATTTTAGATAAAAATGTCATTTAACTGAAAATGCTCTAATGTATGTGATATATTACAGAAATCTTTAGATATTGACCTTTTAATCTTTTTTTTTTTTTTAATTTTATTTTTCTTTTCTATTTTCGCTATAGTTGGTGATCTTGGAAGTCAGGAAAAAAAAAAAAATCCACGTGATTGCATCGGCCTTATATAAGGTAGGCTTAGGTAGCTACTTTAACATGTAATTCCATGTGATTATTTCTTTTTTCCTTCTTACCCACACACACAAAAGAAAAAGATTGCATGTGATTAATTACAAATTTGTAAGGGAAAAATCTAAGTTTCAAGAATTTTTCAATTTGAATCCCAAAGTTTAAAAACGGGCAATATACGGCCCCCAATGTTTCAAAAATTTTCAATTTAAACATTCCATTACTAATTTCCGTCAAATTTGATGAAAATCTATGAAATTACGTAATTACCCTCAGAGTTTTATTTACTTATTTATTTATTTATTTAAATTTGTGTTAAATTTGGCAGAAATTTGTAATGGAAGGTTTAAATTGAATTTTTTTTGAAACATTAAGGGATGTATTACCAATTTTTAAACTTTAAAGTTCAAATTGAAAAACTCCTAAAACTTCAGGGAGTAAAAGTGAATTTTTCCTAATTTGTAATTATCGACCCATATGGCGTTAGGTCAATAATTTTTGCTTGCTGTTGCAACCAGGAAGAAGACATCCAGCTGATTAATATTCCTCGTTGCTTGTTCAAAGTCTTTCTCAATACTTTTTGGTTGCTGTTGACGTTGGAAACCAGGAAGAAGTTTAGAGCTGCTTCAAGTCTTTCTCAAAGTCTTTTCCTTGCATCCTTCCTATCTTTTCAAAATTGAAAGGAGGAAAGATAAGCAACAATGGCGGACAGTGTCGTTACTGTTCTCCTACAGCAACTCCCCCAACTCATAGAAGGAGCAAGGTTTCCTTCTGGAGTGGAAGATGAAGTCAAGTCATTTCAAAGGGAGCTCGAAAGGATAAATATCTTCCTCGAAAACTCTGATGGGAAACGGAACGAGCATGAAAATGTGAAGGCCTTAGTCAGACAAATTATTGAAGTTGCTTACGAGGTTGAGGATGCTATCGATACATTCATCCTCAAAGTCGCAGAACAAAGGAAGAGGACTATTCTGGGACAGATTCTCTATAGAATTCCGCACGCAAAAATGCTTTATAATGTTGCAAAGAAGATAGAAGGCCTCAACAAAGAGATCAACAAAATCTATGACAATATAGAAAAGTACGGGATTGAAAGAGCTGAAGCGAGTGTAGATGCAGAAGCGGAGAAGGCTCTGCACAGGCGTAGGAGACAAGTTGAGGAAGATGACGTAGTGGGCTTCCTTCATGACTCTGATACATTGGTAAATCGGCTAACTCAGAGAACAAAGAATTCAAGACTTGATGTCATTTCAATCATCGGCATGGGTGGATTGGGAAAAACAACTCTTGCAAGGAAAATCTACAATAACAATCGCATCAAGAGGCACTTTAATTGCCATGCATGGGTTTATGTATCTCAAGAGTTCAAAACTAGAGAGTTATTGTTTGAAATTTTAAAATCCCAAATGCCAATATCAGATGAATTGACAGGGAAACTCGAAGGGATGAGTGAGGATCAAGCAAAAGAATACCTAGCACGGACGTTGTTTGAATACTTGCAAAGAAAGCGGTACCTAGTAGTCATGGATGACATCTGGACAACCGAAGTTTGGAATGTGGTAAAAGATGCTTTTCCTAATAACTCCAATGGAAGCAAAATACTAATCACCAGTCGCATAAAAGAAGTGGCCTTACATGCAAGCCTTACTCCTCCCTACTTTCTCCAATTTCTTAACCAAGATGAAAGTTGGGAACTCTTTCGTCAAAAAGTGTTTCGAGGAGGAGAATGTCCTCGCGAGTTAGAAACTCTGGGGAAACAAATTGCAGAAGGTTGTCGTGGCTTGCCACTTTCAATTGTCGTATTAGGGGGTCTTTTAGCAAACAAAGAGAAGACACATCGAACATGGTCGAAAGTGATTGCTGATGTAAATTGGTACCTTACTGAATGTAAAGACATTCTGGCCTTAAGTTACACCCACCTGCCTCGACGCTTAAGACCATGTTTTTTGTATTTCGGTGCATTCCCAGAGGACTTTGCAATCAATATAAGGCAAGTAATCCAATTATGGATAGCTGAGGGATTCATACAACACATTGGCAGAAGAAACATTGAGGATGTTGCTGACGACTACTTGGAGGAGCTCATTGATCGAAACTTGATCCAAGTGGCTTCAAGGAGAGCAGATGGAGGAGCAGAGAAATGCCGTATTCATGATCTTCTAAGAGACCTATGCATCACCAAAAGCGCCAAAGAAAAGTTTCTTTATGTACCTAGAGATGACAACCGTTCATCCTGGAACAGCTCTCGCAGAATTTCCATCCAAGGTAGCAGTCTTCATAAATTCATTTCTTCAAACACCTCTAGCACTTCATATGCTCGTTCTTTTTTGTCCTTTGGGGAGGGTTTTAGATTTGATGAATTCCACTGGAAATGGGTCCACAGACACTTGAAAATGCTTAGGGTGCTTCATTTCGAGCTATATGTCAATTTCATTCCCGAAGAGATAGGAACGTTGATCCATTTGAGGTACTTGAAGATAAAATATGGGTATATAGAGGGAGATATTCCGGCTTCCATTGGCAACCTTACGAATCTAGAAACATTCGATATAATCGGTGATCATTCAAAGTTTTTGCCAGAATCGATAATGAAGCTACCGCGTTTAAGGAATTTGTGTGGGACAGTGAGTTTGCCTAACTACTTGGACAAACCTCTGTGGAACCTCCAAGTCCTTTTAGTTGAACCATTGGACTCGAAAATTGTGCGACTCATTGTTGAGGGCAAGCTTCCTAATATAAATAGATTAGGGCTGAGGGATTTCATGGGAAAGAATGACTGGGATGTAGTTGAAGCTTTGGCGAGTGTCCACCATTTAAGTCATCTCCAAACATTGAAAATTAGATATTGTGGTAAACACATTATTAGTCTTCCTAATTCATTTCCAGAGACAATCACCAAGATAAACCTATCTTGGGTGACGTTAGATGAGGGTGGCATGCAAGTGTTGGGAAAGCTTCCGAGACTTGGCATACTGAAGCTAGACAATTGCCTTTCTTTTAGTGGCCTCCATGTTCATGCAAGTTCATTTCCTAAACTCCAATTCCTGAAATTGTATGAAAAGAGAATTGAAGAATGGAAACAGGACGAAAGTGCAATGCCTAGCCTAAGCCACTTGGTTATGACTCATTGTTATAAGTTGACGAGGCTCCCTTCGGAACTATGGAGTTTGACTGCCTTGCAAGAGGTGGAGGTGTTAATGAGCAATTTAACATTGGCAAACATGTTTCAGGAATTGCAGATGAAGATTGGGTTTAAGCTACACGTGTATCCTCCTCTAGATGCTGACTTTTATGTAAACCCCCAACGATGATTGGTGTACGTAAAATCATAAGTTTTTAGTCCTCTTTGCACTCAACTAATTGGTGAAGGGTTATTTGGGGTTCATATTTTTCCTATATTTTATTGTATTTTTCCAACACAAAAAATGTTTCGTGGCAAAAATCAGATTGCATACTAAAGGAGTACATCCCATAGATCATGGAGTTGAGGGGCTGCTTTAGGTCTGCTATTGTGGCATGCCTGAACCATGTGATAGAGAAAAATATGCAATCCCATGAAATTAACATGGGAAGAAATTATGGAATTGTTGACTTACAGAGATATGCTTGAATTTATCAGATTTTATGTTCTAACAAGAACTAGGCAAATGGTAATATTAATAAAACATAAAAAAGTAAAGCAAGAGGAACAATATAATATGTCTTAACATATAATTATGAGAATTTATATGAATGACTTTTGTAATAACTCAGCCTCTCTAGTCTCTATAAATAATATAAATAAATAAATGAAGAAACAACGTCGAAATGCCCAGAGAAAAGTAAAGAAAGGAAGGATCGTGGAAACAACCTTCCGACTTCCCCTGTGAAGAAAAAAGAAAAGTCTGAAATCAATAACAGGATGGGTATAGGGGTGAATGCAAGAGACCATCACGGGAGTGCTGTTGCGATGCTTTGTGCTTCAAAGGAATATATCCCTGATCCCACCATGGCTGAAGCTGTTGCAGCTTGGAGAGCGGTGGAGCTTGTGTTAAGATTGGATTTACAGGGTATTATGTTAGAAGGCGATTCCCTAGAGACAGTACAAGCCTTGCGTAAGAATGGGAGCTGCTGGGCCATCACCAGGTTTGGGAGGTGAATCATGTGAGACGTGCGGCCAACAATGCTGCTCATTGTATGGCTAATTAAGTTGGCACTTGTCCAAGGTGAGGAGAGAATACGGCGACACGATTTTCCTACGTGTATGAATCAGATTGAACTTGCTGACATATGAGGTTTATGAAATGCATATCTGAAATTCAATTAAAAAATATATATATATCTCTCTCTCCATGCATGTGCTACAAACCGTTGGATGCTATTCACCGGTTTTGATGCTACGAGGAAAAAAAGAATAAAAAAAGGAATAGAGAAATAATATATATATATTTATATATTGGCATGTCCACACAAGGGAAGGAGGAGAGATAATTCAAACTAATAACTTCTGTTTTATTAGGCGTGTTCTATAGCCGGTTGAGCTAAACCTTGGGGGAATAGAGAAATAATATTTAAATGATAGGGAAATATTATTTAAATGAGATAATAAAAGTGATATGTTAAAATGTTGAGCGGGATGTGGGTGCTTTAAAAAACTAGGTAACTAAAATAGATAAATGTGGTTTTTTTTGGCTAAATTTAGACTCTAGTATCTAAATTTAAACTTTAGTCTCTTCTCTGTAGACTCTAGTCTCTAATGTGATTTATACTTTGAGATTTGAGGCTTTTCTAAAAGAAATTGAGGTAGGCTAACATCCCACTAAAAGGTACTTGTTTTTCTTAGACACTACTAGTCATTTAATTGTGCTTAGTTTATTTCACAAGGAGTTTAAATTATTATGTGTTTGTGAAGTCATTAGATGAAGATTTTTAATAGTTACTTTGATTTTTTTTTTCACATATATTACATGATACATATATTATGGTATAATTTATTTATTTTTATTGTATTTACCATATTATAGGAAAAAAAAAATTATCATAATGTTTTATTATTTTTTTGCGCTCCTAGTACTCCAATTCCTAGATTCATCACTACTATGAATCACGTCTTATGAAATAAAAATCACTAGTTCAAATTTCTCTTTCATCTTTCCTTGTGTGGATATGCAAAAAAAACAAGAAGAAGACATCACCCATCTACAATGAGTTGTTCAAAGTTTAACTCTCAAAATCTAGTTGAGTTGACTCACCATTCAAATTGAGGTATTCAAAATAAAAATTAAATGTAAAGAGAAAATTTTACTTTTATATATATATATATATATATATATATATATATATATAGAACAATTTTTAAAATGAATTAAACATCGAATTCTTTACATTTTTTTTAATCTTTTTTTATGCTTGGTAGATGAGAGAAATGAGGAAAATAAATATATAAGCTTAAAAAACTAAATAGCTTTTACTTTTTGGTTTTTGATATTTGAAAAGCCTTGTTGACAAAAGTTAAATTTAAAATAGAATAAAGAGCTTGTTAAATAATTATTTTTGTAAATTTTCGCAATTTAAAAAAAAAAAAAAACACCAAATTTGAAGAGTTCATCAGGAATGTAGTCAAGGGGGTTCGAGAGGGGGCATATGCCACCTCTCAACCCCCAATATTTTATTTTTACTCTTGGTAGAATTTTTATTTTTTACTTTTTTTATCATGTATGCCCACCCTCAAACACTTATCAGAGACATCGAAATTACCAGCGGCAGCAAGTGGAAAACATTGTTACACAGTCTCAGACTCTCAGATTTACAGTTTCAGACTGTTTTGCTTTCAGAGATTCAAAAACTAGGTTAGTCTTCCCGAAGAAGATGATAGAAATTGAACGGTGCCGTTTATAGTCTTTCTTATTTGACAAAAACGCTTCGTTTCAATTATGAAGCTTGACAAAACGTATGTTGCACATTGAAGTCTAACCTTGAGACTTGAGCCCGTGAGCGTGAGCTGTGACTTAGGTTTGTTGTGTGATCTTTCAAGTCTTCTACAATAATAATAGTCCATTTCATGTTTCAAGTTTCAATTCCTTCTTTTTTCTTTTCTTTTTTTTTTTTAAAAAAAAGGAGCCAAAAAAAAAAATCCTTACTCGCCCAATGCTAGCAGGGGAGATTTTGGGCATTCTAACAAAAAATTGTGCAATTAAAAGAGGCAGCTGAAAGATAGAATACCGACATTGCAAACTCTTAAACTTTGAGATTATAATTACAAAACTGCTTATACTTCAATGGGTGTAAGTGAAATTTTCCTAAATAAAAAGAGCTAAGACTGAGGATTGGTATCCACACCAAGTCCAAGATCCAACAAACAACCATCCAACCAAAGAAAAAATACAAACAAACCAAGTTGTGACAACAAACAAGGTTAGCTGTAGATGTTGTCAGTATAGACTAAATTGCTATGCATGTTATTGATATCTTGAAAATACATATGTTAGTTTGAAGTATTGGCTAAGTTTCGTGAGCAAAATGAAAAGAAAAGAGCTAAGCGTTCGGACGAGATTCATTGCCGTTCGGACGTGATGCGATCAAGACTTCAATACTAAAACCGAGAGCTCGTTCATTGACGTTCGCATCCGTTGTAGCCCGTTCGGACGCCTTGAGCCAGCAAGATTGAAGAATGCGATGTAAAGCGATGGAACCTAGCAATTTCATCGTCGTTAGTGACCGTTCGGACGCCCATCATGACCGTCCCGGACGGCCCCTTCATGAAGCCCATTTCTCACGTATATTTAAGTGACCGTCCGGACGGCCCATGTTCCGTCCGACGCTACCTACATAACAGTTGTATTTGGATTGTAAGTGTCCTAGGTTTAGTCTTGTGGGGCTATTATAAATACACCTCTATAGAATGTTAGAGGCAGATTTTCACCCCTAGAGAGTTCGTGAGAGGCTGTGATTAAAGAGATTTATTGTGAGCCTTGTTGTTCCTCTTAGAGGATCTTTGTTAGTTTGTTTGTGGCGTAAATTGAGAAGTCTATCGGAAGGGTCCGGTAAAGGAGAATCACGTTGAAGAAGATTGTGAGCAAGGAGGCAGAGTTGGAGGCTTGTCGATCTTCTGAGCCAAGGTCTTGCAAAGGGTTGTAAGTGTTCTAGTGTCTATAATCTATGGATAATCTTTGATAGTGATTTCACAGGTTTGTTGCCGGAGAGGTTTTTTTTAGATCTGTTTCTAAAGGTTTCCTCTTCGTCACCAAAATCCTTTGTGTTTGATTGTTCATATTTTGGTGATTGCTTGCTTAGATTTAAATATCCGTTAATTCTTCATAAAGCTGTGATATTTTATCTGTTTAGCGTTTTCAATTGGTATCGAGCGGGTTCACTTTGTTTGGATTAAATTCTGAGTGTGATCCTTGTTTTGTTTTCTAACATGTCTCAAACCCTTAATTCTGTGCCTAATTTTGATGGAACTAATTATGGCTATTGGAAGTCCGTGAGATTTTCTTAAAATCAATAGGCGTTTGATGCATTATTGAATCATTTCAAGCTCGGATAAGCCCAATGAATGGTCTATTTGAAAACAAATCTCGTGTGGCGAATGACAAAGCTATGAATGCATTGTTCTTAGCAATTTCACAAACTAATTTCAAATTGTGATAGTGCTAAAGATGCTTGGGAGATTCTAGAAACTACTTATGAAGGAACAAATCTTGTTAAAGCTACAAAACTTCAAATGTTAGTTTCTAAGTTTGAAAATTGAAATGTTAGAAGATGAGACTTTTGATGACTTCTTTGGTAAACTTAGTGAAATTAGAAACTCCATGATAAATCTAGGAAAGAAAGTTTTGACACTAAGATTGTGAGAAAGGTTATGAGATCACTCGGATAGATTCAAAATGAAGATGACCATTGAGTCATGCCGATTTGGAGACCTTGAGGATAGAAGAGTTAGTTGGTGCCTTGCAAACTTATGAGTTTTCTTTGTCTAAACCTAGGAATAATAAGGATCTTGCCCTTAGAACTCTTAGAAAGAACTACGATGAGTCATCGATGAGGAACAGAACGATGAGAAAATAGCATTGGCGACTAGAAATTACCATAAGTATAGGCATCGATTTCCCAAGAGACTTGAAAAGCTAGAAGAGAGTTACAAGGATAGAAATGAAAGAGACCCACGTGGTCCAAAATGTTATGAGTGCTCTGGTTATGGTCATTTAGCAAGGATTGTGCTAACCTCATGAGTAATAAACCAAAGGATAAAAGGCTTTCAATATTACCATGAGTGACAACGATGAGGAGGTTCTGATGATTCCCCTAATTATGTAGCTTTTGGGATTTCCTATGATTACGATGATTCTAATCAATCGGATGATAAGTCTCTGCCGATAATGAATCAAATAGGGTTAGTGACCTTCAAAACTCCTTTGACAATTTGAGGAAAATTTTTCTACAATTAGAAATTCTAACCTAAAACTTGTTAAGGATGTCAAGAATCTTGAACTTGAAAGGGATAATTTCTTTGAAAGAATTGAGTGATTCACATGTGTTTGCAATTCTAAAATCTGAAAATCATGTGTTAATTGCTAAGAATAAATCCCTCCAAAATGATCGATTGAAACTAGAAATCACTTGAGTACTTTCTCTAGTGAAAAGCTTAATCAAATGTTGCATGCTCAAGCGCTCTAGTGATAGATCTGGTTTAGGATTTGATAAAACTGCATCTTGTTCTTCTAACCATGCCTCTACTTCAAAGATTGTGTTTGTTAAACCGGTTGAAGTAGAAAAATCTTCAGTGAAGAAAAAGCCAGCTGATTGCTCCGACTCAGCAAGGTAAGAAAGGTAAGAAAAACTCTCTTGTATCTCATGCATCTTACCCTAGGCCTAGAGTTGCTCAAAGGTTTGTCCCTACATGCCATCATTGTGGAAAAGTGGGTCACATTCGACCTCACTGTTTTAATTTGAAACCTCATGTGCGGAAGAATAAAAAATTGTATCTAGGATAGATTGTGAGGTTTGGTCACAATGATGAAAGAGTGCTATCTAGGTTAGACCAGTTTGAAAAAGTCCATAAACCTAGACCTAAGATCACTCAAGTGTGGGTTAGGAAGGATGATACCATTCACCCATTGAGGGGGAGTGGTAATGAACTCACCTTATTTTAGGTGAGTCAATAACATGCCTAGGATTGTTTTTCCTGTTTATCCTTGAAATTCCTAGAGCATGTTATCTTTGTTTTTTTTTTGTTTAATTTTTTTGTGTGCATTTTTTTGTTGTTAAAAATTTCCAAAAAGACAAAAATATGTTTAGTTAGTTGTTTTTCCTTCTTCATTTGTCTTATGCACCTAGATTGTCCATTAAATTCTCATGTTGCCTTTATGGATTTAATTCCTTGCGTCTTGGAATGTTCTTAGTATGCATGAGATGAACTTTTGTTCAATGGACTTGTTATTGTGGTTACCTAAAGCACGAGTTTACAGCGTTTTGCCTATGCTTAATTTCTTGTGCACATTTAAGCTTATTTTTTGGGTAACCATATGAGGTTTTGACTAGTATTTGTTTCAAATTGACCATTTGCTAGTTGAACCTAGGGCTTAAAAATTTCCTGCTTTCTCGGTTGTGATAAGCACTACATGTTTAAGGACACTTTCTCATAGAAAAAGAAACAAAATAGTGAAACAAATGAATCAAAGATCACATTCCAAAAGGAATTTATTTCCTGTCAAACTTGTGCAAATTGTTTTACAATGAGAAATGTATAGGATGAGAGTGGCTAGGCCCTAGTATGATAAGGTTTGACTTTTGATCGAGATACTTGTCAAAACCTCATGGTGGTGAAACTCCAATTTTTGATGGCTCACACACACTACACACAAGCATGGGTTGGATGAAACATTTTATTGACTTGGGTTAAACAATTTCAATGTCTTGTTGTCACTTCAAATCTCATGTATATTTTGTATATTTGGAGCATGCTTGGGTTATTCATTGCTGAATTTTCATGAGATTTTGATGGGTGTATCATGTGTGTTCATTTGACTTTTGAGGGGGAGAAACATGGTTTGATTTCCAGTTTCTTGTTGATTTTTGAGTCACATATTGAGGGAGTTTCTATTCATGATTCTACATTATCTCTTTGCATTTTTATTTCTGATCATGAGTTGAGTTTATGTTTTTTGTTCCACATATGCCTTGATGTTTTTTGTTGAGTGTTTAAATATGTTACCTTTGTCAATTTGTGACAAAAGGGGAGTTTATTGGGGAAGATGATTTTGTTCGAAATTGCCAAAGGGGAGTTTGTTAGTTTGAAGTATTGGCTAAGTTTAGTGAGCAAAATGAAAAGAAAAAAACCAAGCGTTGGACGGATTCATTGCCGTTGGACGTGATCGATCAAGGACTTCAATACTAAAACCGAGAGCTCCGTTCGAGGCCGTTCGCATCGTTCCGTCGGGCCCTTGGCAGCGCCAAGATTGAAGAATCGATGTAAGCGATGGAACCTAGCAATTTCCACGTCGGTTAATAGTGACCGTCGAGCCCATCATGGCCGTCCGGACGGCCCTATCATGTTCCTAGCCCATCTCATGTATTTAAGTGACCGTCCGATTCCGTCGACGCTACCTATTGTATTTGGATTATGTGTCCTAGGTTTAGGTCATTATAAATACACCTCTATAGAATGTTAGAGTGCAGTTTTCACCCAGAGAGTTAAATGAGAGAGGCTGTGATTAAAGAGAGATTTATTGTGAGCCTTGTTGTTCCTCTTAGAGGATCTTTGTTAGTTTGTTTGTGGCGTAAATTGAGAAGTCTATCGGAAGGGTCGGTAAAGGAGAATCACGTTGAAGAAGATTGTGAGCAAGGAGGCGAGTTGGAGGCTTGTCGATCTTCAGAGCCAAGGTCTTGCAAAGGGTTGTAAGTGTTCTAGTGTACGTAATCTCTGGATAATCTTTTGATAGTGATTTCACAGGTTTGTTGCCGGAGAGGTTTTACTTTTAGATCTGTTTCTAAAGGTTTCCTCTTCGTCACCAAAATCCTTTGTGTTTGATTGTTCATATTTTGGTGATTGCTTGCTTAGATTTAAATATCCGTTAATTCATAAAATGTGATATTTATCTGTTTAGCGTTTTTCAACATAAATTGGGAAAGTCCTTTTTAAAAAATTATGATAAAAAATTGATTGGCATATGTTGCAATAGGATTTTGTTTGTGGATTTGCACATTCTTGTTTATGAAGAGAAAAACATAGTTAAGAATCTTTTACTAAACCTCAAAGCTCTTTTTTCTTTGCATAGACAATATCTCAATGCTTCTTGATATTGAGATATTAATTATGCAACTGAAGTTTTAAATTAATCTGTAACTTGATGGAAAGCTTTTGCGTTATGTGGTTAGCACACTTGTTTTGCCACTTGACTCTATGCCAGCATGCTAGCGTAATGAACTTGTATGCCTGTATACCTTTTTTTATTGGTTTTCAGGCCGTCCTGTTTTAAGATGTAGGATTAGAGACTGAATGCTGGATCAGCTATTAGAAGGCATATTCTTTAGTGCCATTAACAGCCGCTTTTGTGACTACTAATTTTCGATTGCATTTTTAATTTGATGCTGTGCATTATTTTTTTCCAGTTACAGAACATTCTTCTGTTTATTTAGGTTCGATTTATATGAATTTGATTCTAATTTAATTTCAAACATGGAACCTCAGGTATTTTATTGTTAAAAGTTGCAACCGTGAAAATTTGGAATTATCTGTACAACAAGGAGTATGGGCAACTCAAAGGAGCAACGAAGCTAAACTGAATGAAGCTTTTGACTCTGCAGAAAATGTGATTTTGATTTTCTCAGTAAATCGGACTCGACATTTCCAGGTTGATTTTGGATTCAATATCCTACAAGAGATATTTATTCTATGCTCTGGATTTGTGTAGTTCTTGATGATTACATAGCTGACTAGGTTTTACATTCCATCTGGTCGATTGGAATCTCTGTTTTTGTTCTTTCAAAGTAAATGCAAAGACGTATATATTTTGTCAGGGTTGTGCCAAGATGACATCAAGAATTGGTGGTTCTGTAGGTGGGGGCAACTGGAAATATGCACATGGAACTGCACATTATGGCCGGAATTTCTCTGTCAAATGGTTAAAGGTACGTGTTTGTTTCTCGATGGAACCAACTTATGTCGGGCATTTTCCACAGTTTTCTTTAATATTTCACCTGGCTCAAAAAGCATGATCCTGACAAGGTTGCTGCTCACCCTACCAAATGCCGCATGCGAGCTTTAGTTTTATTGTATTTCTCTTTTCAAGTCAATTTGAGTTCCAAAAATTTGGTCACATCTTAGAGGAGCTTCACTCTGTTTTTTGTTTCTTTCTTGAGATTCATGTTATAGATCAATGCACTTGTTTTGTGAAATGCAATTATGTATTGTACAAGGAGCTTTCTAGATATGTATAACATTTACCTGAGTTGGTTTTTCTGAAGCTTTAAGAAAGTTTGAAATTTACGTGGGATTTCTGAACTTTTGGCATTTGTTTTAAACTCTAGTAGAAATCAATATCCTAACATGGAGACAGGCAATGATAATAGAGCAGAAAACCAAATAACTCATGGCTTTTTAGTTTTATGTACTTGTATAAGTCGGATAAGTAAAAGTTTGTCATGGCTAATTGTGATTTCTTATATGCAGTTATGTGAATTGTCCTTCCACAAAACTCGCCATCTAAGGAATCCATTCAATGAGAACTTACCAGTGAAGGTATTATTTTGCACCATTTTTCTTTTCTTCTTAAAGCTGAATTTGTGCTGATAGTCGAGAGTTGTTTTTCTGTTCTCTTTGTTGCTGCTGCTGCTGTTGATTTGTTCTTTTCCTTCTGCTTCTCTTCTTCCTTCTCTTTGTTTTTCTTATTGAGCTTGAACTATGGCCAGGCTTGGGCTAGGCCAACCTATTGAGATAGGTGCATTAAGTTGGCTTGAGCCTGGCTATGCCTATCCTCACATAGAGATTGGATTTATTAAATCGATCCTCACCTGCCCTTTTTAAAGTACACACATGAAGGCCTACAAGCGTATGAGACTCACTGCTGTCTGCCCACACAAACACTGTCATATATGTGAGGGATTTAGCTGCAGCTTGAATTAAACAGACCAAGCAACCGCACTATTTGTCAAGTTTAGTATAAGAAGCTCTATTTGTAATCTGTTTTTTTCCCCACATTCTCCATTTTGCAAGCCCTAAATCCTGCTCAAATAGTTCTCATGAAAGGGATTGCAGAAACAGCTTTACAGGAAATAGTAGCCAAAACTCTTACTTGTCGTTATGATATCATTTCTCTTCAGGAATGATAACCGGAGTTCAAAATTGATACTAAAACCAATGTGGATTTAGTACCACAATGTTATTCGAGTACAAAGGCAAGATTTTTACTTCATCATACAACTTTACTTATTAAAGAAAAATTGCAGGATCTTCATATAAAAATATTTAAATTCCCTATAAGCTTTCTGTTTACTTATTTATTTATTCTTTCTTTTTTCTACGTGATTTTCATTCTTGATTTACAGAGAGATTAACAACAACATTCTTTTAGAGCTCTTCTTTTTCCATAGAGAATTATGGAGCCCACTTTTTCAGTTGTTTGGGATTGTATGAGTTATGCCTCCAAGGGTGAGGGATTTGTTGGTGAGTTGGGAGGGACAATTGGGACAACGTAAGGTTTTGGAATTGTGGAGGTTGGCTTCTTTATGTTTAATGTAGTGTATTTGGAGAGAAAGGAACACAAGGAGCTTTGAAGATCATGAGATGGCAATGTTAGAGTTAAAGAAGATGCTGTTCCCATCCTTTTATACATGGATAGAAGCTTTGTTTAGATTGCCTGTTACTAATTTTTTTTTGAATATTTGGAGTTTTGTTCTTCCTTTTTTGTACTTTAAGGGCTTTCTTATATACTTTTTGTGTATTAAGATTACGCTCATCGTTTTTAATGAATTTGAATTACGTATTAAAAAAAAAAAACCTAGAACTCAGGCACTGTACATTGCCAAAAATAAGATCTTGGCAGATATTTGGTTTTGCTTATTACTGAAAGATGTCAGGAAGAGGTGTCACGCATCCTTGCCAAAAAAAAAAAAAAAAAACTTATAAAAAAAAAGATGTCAGGAAGAAAGGTGGTCTTTGCACAAATAAATCACAATAGGCATCCCCATTTTAGCTCTATAGTTAATACCATGTGAATACAATGTGCAGGGAAACTAAATTGTATAAGTTGGACACTTGGTATTCACCTGTCATAATGCCCCTCCATAATGATTGATTTAGAGAGAGATTGATGACAATGTCGTCTTAGGACAGGTGCAGTATGTTTGCGGATAAAAGAGATACCTAGATATTTGGTTTTGCTCCATTATTGAAGAGGGACGTGGGGGGTGGGGGTGATCTTTACACAAAGAAAATGCAATGGAAATCCCCATTTGAAATAGCTTGTAAATCTATAGTTAATAGCATGTAAATAAAATGTGGGAGGAAGACAAATTGTCTGGGTTGGACACTTGGTCTTCATCTGGCATTACATGCCTATCCGTAGTGGCAGATCCTGGACACTACATTTGCTTTTTTAAATGTTAAAATTTAAATTTTGCTTATGCATTGAAAAGGTAATTTTCTGGAAGCCAAAAGCCAAAGTTTTCTTTAAGTTGAAGCTAATAGTTGCCACTAAAAGCAAAATACATACCGGTAGAAAGCGAATAGAGTATGCTTATTTTCCAATTGTACTTTCTTGAAAGAAGTTGAGTTAACTAACGCTGATTTTGGTGATAATCCTTTAGAGAGCTTGTGGTGACATTTTCTGGAGCAAGGAGGAAACATATTTTTCTTTTATTACTTCTATTTTCTAGCCAAAAGGGCAAAGGAAAGTTATAGTTGTTTTTTGAAAAAGAATTGAATGGACAACAACTCTTGCAAAGAAATTTTGTAATTTACGTGACTCCATGTTTGTGCCAATCTTGGCTCCCATTCCATCATTTTCTTTACTTGCTATGATTTGTTTTCTCAATTTTATATCTGGCTTGTGAGACACGTAGCTTGTGGCCCTGTTTTAGCGTGAGCTCCAACTGATCTCATTCTTATGTATTTGTTATCGCAGATAAGTAGAGACTGCCAGGAGCTAGAGCCTTCTGTTGGTGAGCAGTTGGCTTCCTTGCTTTATCTTGAGCCAGATAGTGAACTTATGGTATGCTTTCTTTGATTTATTTTGGGATGCAGCATATTTGATTAGATGACAGGTTTATAAAAAAGAGGAATAAAGGAAAACTAGAAAAGAAAAAGGAGCGAAATATACTGAAAATGTATATGTATCTTGTTAGCATGAAGCAGGGGTTATATAAGTATGTGTATGTTTTTATCTATGTAAATGGAAGTGTTTAGAATATTATCACACATAAGATACTAGATTTGGTGTGTTGAAATACATACCTATTGTGCCCAAACCCCTCTCCATCTCTCAGCAGATGATACCTTTTCCTAGGTAAGAGGAATATTAAAGCGTGTTTGTTTTCAAAAGAAGTTGGTGAGAAAGATTCGCCAAGGTACAGGGGGCAATAATGGGGTCCTTGTGCGGGAACAAGGTGAGAAATAATTTGATAATAAATTTTGACATGGTTACTTTTTGCTGTAATCTTGATGGCACACTACACTCTAGGTATTGCTATAGAAGGGACAGGTAGAAATAACAACCCCAAGTTAAATGCCAAATCTAAATTACTTTGATAATAATAATCTCCATGTCCCAATAATCATCAGCTGTAAAAGGAGATAAAATCTCTCAGTTTGCAGTCTTGTAAGAAATAAGGCCTAACATTTAGTGGACCTTCTCTTAAGAATTTTAGGAACACAGAAAAGCCTGTTACATGATATGCTAATCCTATTATGGAGGTCTTTGAAGAGGATTATCATTGGGTTTGTTAGGGTAGCATGCCCTAAGTCTAAGGGCAAGAGGGACCTGTTAAATTTAAAAAGCTCTGTTAATTATGGCGATGCTATCTCTTCCTCTCGATGCAGGAAAGGCAAGGCTCATGTCATGTAGTGTTGTGTATTCTTTGAGGGTTTCAGGTTTTGAGGGTTTTCAGTGGTTTTGTTAGGTTTCTTTTGTGGGCTAGCTTTGGTTATCCTGTGTACTTAGGGGCGCCTTACTTTTTTCAATAAATATTACATTACTTATAAAAAAAATAATAATATGCTAATCCCAAAAGTACTTGTATATTCCCCTTGCAATTGGCATAAAGGTGAAGGGAGTGAGAAGAACCAACAGTAATGCATTGGCTCTTGTAGCATGAAAATGTAGAATCATGCATTGCGTTATGGATGGAGTTAGGCTCATCAGACTCTACCCAATCCTCCACCCTTCTGTTTGTGTCTGGGGTGAAATTCAGTGGAGGGGGGAAGATAATGATCTAGAAGAACTTATTGCTAGTGGAAGATGGATTATGCATAGTCAAAGCTCATTGCTAGAAATGGTTTATTTGGATTGTTGATTTATTTGCGTTGTTATATTTGCCAATGGTATACCATGCGTTACAGGACAACAATATTAAATTGTTATGGATGGAGTTAGGTTCATCAGACTCTACCCAATCCTCCACCCTTCTGTTTGTGTCTGGGGTGAAATTCAGTGGAGGGGGGAAGATAATGATCTAGAAGAACTTATTGCTAGTGGAAGATGGATTATGCATAGTCAAAGCTCATTGCTAGAAATGGTTTATTTGGGTTGATATACTTGCGTTTTTATATTTGCCAATAGTATACCATGCGTTACGGGACAACGGTATTAAATTTTGAGATAATTTAAGAGGGGGAAAAATAACGGCTACAAAGATTATTTGGAATATGATATGCAATACAATTATATGCACTGAGAAGAGCTACTACTAGCGATACTCCAGAAGAGAACTTCAGTTTTTCTTTTTGATGGCGAGGAACCCCTAGAACTTCAAATTTTGTATGCATAAAATGCTTTTATTTTGTAGCTATATAAATTTTGTATGAAATTCTAAAGTAATATTTTTTATCTTTATTTTCTCTTTTTTATCTTCAAATACTTGACATTATAAAACATCTCCCATTAGATCATGGTTTTTCTTTATTGTTGTCTGCTTAGACACATTTCGGAGGTTGTTTTAGTTCAGTAGCGAGCAATCAGTTTACTGACTTAAAATTTTTTTAACATTTGGTAGAATTAATTATTGGACAGCAAGATCCATTAGTGCAATCAAACTATTTCTCAAGCCTGCCAGTGACTGGCATCTTTTTGTGATGAAGTAGATGGAGACACCCTAAGAACTGCATAGCACTACATTATGCCCTCTCTTTGTCTGTCATTTTAAGTGGTCAGAACTGGATGAATCTGATCGTTGTTGTCTTTTTCTCCTTGGGTACAGGCAATCTCACTTGCAGCTGAAACAAAACGAGAGGAGGAGAAAGCAAAGGGAGTCAATCCGGATAACGGAGTAGAAAACCCGGATATTGTCCCATTTGAGGACAACGAAGAAGAGGAAGAAGAAGAAAGTGAAGAAGAGGAGGAGAGCTTTGAGCAGGCTCCTGGGGCAGCAACTCAGGGCAGAGGAAGGGGCCGGGGAATAATGTGGCCCCCTCACATGCCGCTAGGACGTGGAGCCAGACCTATGCCTGGGACGCAGGGTTATCCCCCCGTAATGATGGGTGCTGATGGGTTATGTTATGGACCTGTTACACCAGATGGGTTTCCAATGGCAAATCCTTTTGGTGTGGGCCCCGTGCTTTACCGTACGGTCCAAGATTCTCTGGCGATTTTACAGGTCCCACACCTGGCATGATGTTTCGAAGGCGGCCTTTGCAACCTGGGGTATTTCCACCAGGTGGATTTGGGATGATGATGGGTCCAGCAGCACCCCCTTTATGGGAGGCATGGGGGTTGTAGGTTCAAATCCAGGTCGACTCGGCCGGCCAATGGGAATGCCCCAAATGTTTCCACCACCGCTGCTACCATCCTCTCAAAACACCAATCGAGTTGTGAGAAGAGATCCAAGGTTTATGAATGGAATGACAGGTATAGTGCAGGTTCAGAGCAAGGCAAGGTTCAAGAGATGCCGAGTCCGGGTGGTGGGCAAGATGATGAGACATAGTATCAGCATGGATTCAAGGCTCACCATGAAGATCAATATGGTGCTGGTAATAACTTCAGAAATGATGAGAGTGAAAGTGAGGATGAGGCACCAAGGCGGTCAAGGCATGGAGAAGGGAAGAAGAAGCGAGGCTCGGAAGGAGACGCTACCACTGCCTCTGATCACTGACTGATGCCACCTACCGAGCAGCAAAATGTGTGACTTTTATTAACCAGAGAGGCCATCATGCTTACCTGCTTTCTTGGAAACATGATTAAATTCAAATTATTCGCAAGCTCTTTATTGTAATTTGAGAAATTTGGGGTGGTGAATTTTTGTCCTTTTAAAATTTGTTCAAAATGTTTGAATTTATAGCTAGGATGTGTTATATAATGTAGCAAATGATGGGAAGGATAATGAACAGATAAGGCCTAAGGGACTTAGTATTTATCTATACTAACCTATATGTAAATAAATTTGTAGAAAACATTATTGTATCAGTAGGCTACAAAAAGTTGATTTACAAATTCTCCTTTTACTAATAATGATAGAAATATATAAATGCCTGAAGTGTATTTTGTAGATTACTCCTTTGCAAGCCAAAAGTTTTTAAGGGGGTGTGAAAAACAAGACTCTTGAGATCGCACGGTGGAAGAGTACTTGAACGGTTCATAAACCGTCCAAATGATATAACAAAGAAAGTAATAGACTTTTAGGAAAGAAGTTCGAACGATATGATAATCTACATGCTAATTAGAAGAAGCTAAGTCTGCATAGGCCATATTAGAGATCTTTAAAAGCCCCATTTATGAGTTTTGCAACACCATTTTGTAATGGGCAATGCTAGGTATTCTTCTAGTGTTCTATCTTTCTAATTGTGATGTACTTTTTAAAATTACCATTGAATTTGAGATTATTATTATTAACTTTTAATCTATTGGTAAGTTTAAAAATCCTATTAGAGTTGGAAGGACGCTAAAAGAATACTAAAAGAGTACTTAACATTTTCATTTGGTGAGTTTATTGGTAAGTTTAAAAGTCACATTACAGTTAGAAGGACACCAAAATACTAAAAGAGCACCTAACATTTCTATTTAATGAGTTTAAAAATCATATTACAATTGAAAAGAAACCAAAAAAATAATAAAAGAGCACCTACCATTTCTGTTTGGTGAGTGCCCTAGCCCTAGCTCCAGGAATTGAGAGCGAGAGAGAAAGGAAAAAGATGGAAAAAGGAAAAAAGAAAAAAAAGAAGGCGGCTTTTTGGAAGTTGTGGGCTTAAGATCTTCAAGAGAGTAATCTCTCTGAGAGAGACAAGAAGAGTTGAAAACAAACACAGGAGTTAAAGAGGTTAATACTGTTGCAAAACTACAGATTGCTTTGCATGTGTGTGGGACCAATGTGGTGCGTCTTTTTTGGTCTCAAAAGCACGAAGACTTTGGAGACTCGGAGACTGAGAGAAAAGAAAAGAAACGTGTAGACTTCTAAAAAGCACGAAGACTTGGACAGAAAAGAAACGTAGCTGGCTTGGCTGGCAAGTGGCAACCAAAATAAAGAAAAGCAATATGAGAAGTGCGTGAAAACAAGAGAAAGAAAATAACTGGGGCCCACGAATTGGTAGTAAAGTCCAACTTTGCAGCCCAGATAGCCAAAATTATATTGACAATACATCTTCTTTTCTTTTTTATTTATTTTATTTTATTTTTATGTTACTACACAAATAAATGAAGAAACAACGTGGAAATGAGAGAAAAGTAAAAAATAAATAAATGAAGAAACAACGTGGAAATGAGAGAAAAGTAAAAAATAAATAAATGAAGAAACAACGTGGAAATGAGAGAAAAGTTAAAAAAATAAATAAATGAAGAAACAACGTGGAAATGAGAGAAAAGTGAAAAGGTAGCACCGGAAATAACCTCTTAAATTTTGAAGTCTGTACGTGTGGTGTGGGTATCTCTTCCAATTGCGTCCTCTTTTCTTACGGGCCAGTCAACACCCTCCGACGACTTCCCCTCTGAACGTCTTTCCGGCGAACAACCGCTTCTTCTTCTCAACTTTGAGGGTCAAAGACTGATGAAAGGGAGCTGAGGCTGAATGGCTGATGAATTACTTCACAAGGGCCTCTCATGCATCTGAAGTCAACATGAGCTTTCTTGCTTAATTTGGAAAGGTATCCCAATTTCTTTTGTTTTATTCTTTTTCCAAATTTAATTTCCATTTGCTTAACAATTAATATTATACGGGTTTTTATAATTTTGAATGGCCCTGATTTAATTTTAATTTTTTGTATGAGATAGAGAAAGAGAGTAAAGTTGAATTTGGAACTAAATGTATAATATTACAACAAAAATGTTACAAGCATAATTTAAGATGAAAAATGAAATATTTCATAACCTATGACATATATAGCAAATCTATATATATATCAAACTTAATAATAAGTCATATTAAACATTCGAATTTGAATAAAACAAAAATATATATATATATCATTCAAAACTTTTTTTCTTTTCTCCTTTTCGAATGGAAAGAGAAGAAAGGATTAGTAAGTAATGCTATATATATATATATATATATATATATATATATACCTATTAGTTGAGTAATGCTACTTGAAAATGCGGATTTTTTACGTTTTCAAATCTCAAGGTATTTTTTAAATATTTTATTTTATTTTATTTTCACACAAGGGAAGGTGGAGGGACTTCGAATCTGACACTTATAAAGACGTGTTCATACTTTATTGAGTTATTTCTGAGACAAATCTCAATTTTTTTTTTTTGACATGTTCACACAAGCAAATCTCAAGTTTTTTAAAATGCAATCCTAAACGGTTAATTTTCTACAATTTAGTTCAAAATCACACTTTTTTCTATGAATCACAAGTCAAAGGCACCCTAAATAGATGTACGAAATAATATGGAAAGATACAAATTACAATAAGATAAAATCAGAATAATAATAGGCATAAATCAAGAAGGACCAACCCAACGCTTTTCAATAAGAAAAATACTTCAATAAATTAAATATAAAATAATTAAATTTTCTTTTAAGAAAAAAATGATTTTAAAATCTCCAATCTGGTTTTTTTTTTTAAAAAAATAAATTTGGTTTTAGTTTTTTTAATTTTACTAAGGGTATTTTCATTATTGGAGGACATTGACAAATTTTAGTAGTTTGAGATGAAGATTAGCTTAATTGAAAATTTGAAAAAAATTAAAAATTAAAAATTACCGCTTTCTGTTTGGATATATCCAAGCAAGGTTAGATAAAGGCTCGACTTACGCCAAGGAAGCACCTGCAGATCGACAAGGACATTAAACTTGAATCTCATCTCCTTAGAATCGTCTGCGCGCAGTATATGGGATAAAATTTTACTTTATTTATTTAATGTGTGGTATATTTTGAATAAAAAATTAGAGTGAATCGGAGAAAACTAAATGAGAGGTGAGTTCCCAAGTTTAATCGAAAAATAAATTTATTTTTAATGTAAGAGTTAGATGAAATTTATTACCTTCTCTTTTCTTTTCTTTTTTTTTTTTCTTTTTAATTTTAGTTTTAACAATCTAAATGTATCTAAAATGTGCAATAGATCTTTCCATTATTTTCCGTCCGAAATTGTATTGCATGTTAGTATCACGTTGGTATTTTTTCTACTTCACATTAAAATAATAATTTAATTCAAAATCAAATCTTTAATTTTTTATTTTTATTTTAAAAGGAAGAGGTGACCAGTTGTGAGGCTACACCCCTTGCAGGCCACCACAACCCTTATTGGTTTACAATCAGCCACCCCCGATCCCCATGAGGGTAGCTCTATAGGGGTTGGGGGTGGCTGCAGGTGTTGGGATGGCTTGCGAGCCACCCCAAAACCCATGTGTTGGAACTTATCTCCTACAAGGAGATTTAAAGTGGCTCATATGTCACATATGTTATATATTATATTATTATATATTAGATAGTTTTTATTAAACTAAAATTTTTGGGTAATTAAATATACATATGACTACTTAAGGCGTCAAAAGATTATTTCATTTCACCAAATGTTGTATCTCTTGATGGAAGAAAGCAACGCTTGATTATTGATAAAGGTCTTGGTCTATAATAAATAAGCATGTGATTCTCCATCAGTCATAACATGAATGTGAGAAATAGATAGGCTATAAACTCTTATCTATCACTCTCCAATATATTGTGAGGGTTCTATGATTGCAAATTAAGGGTTCTAAGATTGCAAATTCAACAAATGTTGAAGTCTGAATTTTTGGATTACTCAATTCAAGTACTGAAGTAATAATGGCCAGAAGTCAACGTTTTTATTTTAAGCTTATATGATAATATTCTCTCAAATTCTTACACCATGTGACCATGGGGTAATTGGCAACCACCCCCATGGGGGGATTGGGGGTGGCCTGCTAAGCCGTCCCAAACAATAGGGTTGACAGCCTCACTGTTGGTCATCACTTCATTTTAAAAAATATATATTTTTAGATTTTTTTTAATTATTAAATTATTAAAAAATATTATTTTAATGTGATGTGACATGATGTGGCATTAACGGACGGCATAATTTCGGATGAAAAACCAACTGAATGATCTGTTGCACCATTTCTTTTTGAATCGAAGAAGTTATGTAGTTAAAACTGACCCCAAAAAAAAAAAAAAATCCCTTCTTTTACTAATCTCAAAATCTTTAGTTATTGACCCAATTCAATTTTCATAGGCCTTATATAAAAGGTAGCAACTTTAACATGTAATTATTTCTTACCCGTATAAAAAATTAAGATTGCATGCGATTAATTTCAAATTTGTGATTCCATGTGGCGTTGGGTCAATAATTTTTTACTTGCAATTGAAATCAGGAAGAAGACGTACATCCAGCTAATTGCCCGCTTCTTCAAAGCTGCTTTAAATTTTATTGAGCCAGTAAGTCTTTCTCAATAGAAAAAAAGATTGAAGTTGGAAGCCAGGATTAAGTTTAGAGGTGCATGCTTTTATTCATTGCAGGTAGTTTACTTATCACGAATCCTTCTTGTTTTGTGGAAGCAACGTCGAACTAACACCATTTTCGCATTCTCTCTTTCTCAGCGGCTGCTCTCCAGGTTCGAAATGTGAAACAGTGTTGTTCATTTTCCTTGCATCCTTCATCCACCTCCCGAGTTTATAGAATTCTTTGCAAAATTCAAACGTGAACAGCAACAATGGCCGACAGTGTTGTTAATGTTCTCCTACAGCAACTACCCCAACTCATAGAAGGAGCAAGTTTCCCTTCTGGAGTGGAAGCTGAAGTCAAGTCATTTCAAAGGGAGCTCGAGAGGATAAATATATTTCTAGAGAACTCCAATGAGAAACGAAATGAGCATGAAAATGTGAAGAAATTGGTCAGGCAAATCACTGAGGTTGCTTACGAGGCTGAGGATGTTATTGATACATTCATCGTCAAAGTCGAAGAACAGAGGAAGAGGAATATTGTGGGAAAGATAGTATATGGGATTGGACACGCAATAATGCTTCACGCTGTTGGAAAAAAGATAGAAGTCCTCAACAAAGAGATAAACAAAATCTACGATGATATAGAAAAGTACGGCATTGAAAGAGCTGAAACAAGCGTAGATGCAACAACAAAGAAGGCATTGCACAGACGTAGGAGATATGTTGAGGAAGATGACGTGGTGGGCTTCCTTCATGACTCTGATACATTGATGAAACAGCTTACTCATAGTACAGAAAATTCAAAGCTCGATGTCATTTCAATAATCGGCATGGGTGGGCTGGGAAAAACCACTCTTGCTAGAAAAATTTACAATAATGATCGTGTTAAGAGGCACTTTGATTGCTGTACATGGGTGTATGTATCTCAAGATTTCAAAATCAGAGAGTTATTGCTTGAAATTTTAAAATCTCATATGTCAATATCAGATGAGTTGATAAGGAATTTCGAAGGATTAGTGAGGATCAAGCAAAAGAGTACCTAGTAGAGAAGTTGTTCACACACTTGCAAGGGAAGAGGTACCTAATAGTCCTGGATGACATCTGGGAAATCAAAGTATGGAATGAGGTAAAAGATGCTTTTCCTGATAACTTTAATGGAAGCAGAATATTAATCACCAGTCGCATAAATGAAGTGGCCTTACATGCAAGCCTTACTCCCTACTTTCTCCAATTTCTTAACAAAGATGAAAGTTGGGAACTCTTTTGTAAAAAGGTATTCCGAGGAGGAGAATGTCCTCTTGAGTTAAATAATTTGGGGAGACAAATAGTAGATGGTTGTCGCGGCTTGCCACTTTCAATTGTGGTATTAGGGGGCCTTTTGGCAAACAAAGAGAAGACACATCGGACATGGTCGAGAGTGGTTGCTGATGTAAATTGGCACCTTACTGAATGCAAAGAGATTCTGGCCTTAAGCTTCACACATCTTCCACGACGCTTGAAACCATGCTTTTTGTATTTTGGTACATATCCAGAAGACTTTGAAATCTCTGTAAAAGAACTGATTCACTTATGGATAGCTGAGGATTTCATACAATACACTGGTAGAAGAAACATTGAGGATGTTGCTGAGGAGTACTTGGAGGAGCTCACTGATTTGAACTTGATCCAAGTGGTTACCAAGAGTTTATATGGAGGGGCAAAGAGATGTCGTATTCATGATCTTCTGCGGGACCTATGCATAACCAAGAGCGCGGAAGAGAAGTTTCTTTATGTACCTAGAAATGACAACTGTTCATCTTGGAACACCTTTCGTAGGCTCTCCATCCAAGGTAGCATTCTTATTCAATTCATTTCTTCAAACACCTCTGGCGCTTCATGTGCTCGTTCTCTTTTGTCATTTGGGGGTGGGCGCACGTGTGACGGAATTTACTGGAAGTGGGTCCACAGAAATTTGAAAATGCTTCGGGTGCTTCATTTTGAAATACTTGTCGGTGCCATTCCTGAAGAGATAGGAACATTGATCCATTTGAGGTACTTGAGGATAAACTATGGGGTTATAAAGTTGGATATTCCGGCTTCCATTGGCAACCTTACGAATCTAGAAACGTTTCACCTATATGGACTACATCCAGTACCAATTTTGCCAATCTCGATAACGAAGCTGCCGCGTTTAAGGAATTTGTGTGGGTCAACGCGTTTTTCTAACCACTTGGACACAGCTATGTGGAACCTCCAAGTCCTTTCAATGCCACCGTACTCACAAACTGTGCGTCTCATTGTTGAGGGCATGATTCCTAACATAAGGACATTAAGGCTACATCATTATTTACTGGAGAATTATGAGGATTGGGATGCAAGAGGTCTTTTTGCAAGCCTCCACCATTTAAGTCATCTCCAAACATTGAAATTTCGTTGTTTTTGCGAAGACATTATTATTCTTCCTAATTCATTTCCAGAGACGGTCACTAAGATAAGCTTATGTAGAGTGAAGTTAGATGAAGGTGGCATGCAAGTGTTGGGAGAACTTCCCAAACTTGGGATACTGAAACTACAAAATTGCCTTTCTTTTAGTAGCCTCCACATCCCTGCACGTTCGTTTCCCGAACTCCAATTCCTAAAATTGCGTGAAAATGAAATTAAAGAATGGAAACAGGACGAATGTGCAATGCCAAGCCTAAGGCATTTGGTTATGACTGATTGCTATGAGTTGACCATGCTCCATTCGGAAGTGAGGAGTTTGACTGTCTTGCAAGAGGTGGAGGTGTTATACAGCAACAAAAATTGGCAAACATGTTTCAGGAATTGCAGGAGGAGGTTGGATTTAAGCTACACATCGATCCTCCTCTAGATGATCACTTTTATGTCGACCCAAGAAGAAGATGGATGTAAGTGGTAGCTGTCCCGCCTTTATCGAAAGAATTACAAGTATGTATACTTCCTCTATCTTTTCTTTCTTCTCTCCGAATACGTCACCTTTTATATTTGTAGTGCCTCGTTATAGAGTCTTTCTTTTTTGAAAAAATATATATAGTCGAAATTCTCATGATAAATTTCCGATTGACTGCTCTTGATTAATCTTCTAAAAAATTGTCAATTATGTGCTGACAGAGAATTTTGATGAAAACGAAAATTGTGTTAATCCTCGCAATTGCTGCCATGAGGTTCCTGCATGGAGTAGCTGCACATATATTTCGCTGGAGCGATTGATTAGTCTTTGTCTCCTTGTAATTGGTATGGCGTTCTGTTATCATGGATTAAATGAGTTGAATTGATTCAACTTGTATTCATTGAAAATAGATTGATTTAGCTTAATTTTAGATTGCTTTTTTGTAGTAATTTGTACTTGTAATTCCACATTTTCTCTGGAGAAGGCTTTTTGGATTAAAGTTAGCTTCTCTAATATATAGATGTACTCATTTCATTTTTATTTGGACAAATGAGGATTTCAAAACAAGTGACACACACATTGCAGCGCGTTATTAGAATATTTTGATTTGATAATCAATGTTTAGACTTGTGATTTATGGAAGCTCTTAAAATAAAGAAGAATTAATGCAATCTTTAGGGGTCTTATGCAATAATTTGCCATAAGTTTATCTCCTTCCATGTACTAATGATTAATGTGTAAGAAACATCATTATTCATCATCTCTCTCTTAGAGCTCTCCTGAACACTGTTCACTTCTAATTATTGGTTCTCTTTAACCAACGCCTTCTAATGTCGGTTTCTTAAACTGACACTCTATGAAGTGTCATTAAATCTGGTTTTTAGTGATCTCTCATTTTTAATAGCCTAAAAAAGCGAGAAATTTTGGGCTATTAATGGGCTTTTTGACCCTTGTGAAAATTGAGTTTTGTTGGTGAGCTAGGCCGGCCTGGTGCCTGTAATGATCAAGATCCTTTAGAATTTCTAAAGTATTCTATGATTTTATCATACCAAAAGAGATGTTCTAGTTAATTTTTCATCTTATACATGATGGTGAGTCCACACCAACAACAACAAAAAAATGTTTATTTTGTTCGCAATTTGTTTTGAGACCATAAAATTTGTTTCCTAAAGGTAAAATGTTAACTTGAAGGAGAACCATTGATTTTATCATTTTACAGTTTGAGGCTTAGATTCAAATATTGGGATGTATCAAAAAACAAAACGATGATCAAGATCATTTAAAATTTCTAAAGTATTCTATGTATTCAAATTAAAAAAAAAAAAAATCACTCAATTGTTTATCGTTTTTAAAATATTATTATATATAAAATAGTCAGGTAATAATATTTAAATTATTTAATTTGAAAGTAACAGTTGAAATTTGAGAAAAAAAGTCATGATAAAATATAACAGGCCTAGGAGGAAATGTAACATCAGAAAAAGGAAGAATTAAGAGGCAAATTAATTAAGGAAAGTTGAGTGAGTAGATTTTGTACATGAATTTCCCCGCCATTACTCTCTACTTTTCGAAATAAATCAAAGCAAGAACAGCAAAAGGGCAAAGAGTATCACACTTTAGAACAGGGTCATTCATTATATGATAATAGTTAGGAATACACAACATAAAGATAATACAATAGACCATCACCCACAACACTTAGAAATTTACAATCATCGACACCACCATACTAACCGAAACTCAGGCATCGTTTCTTTTGATGTAAAATGATTTTTATCGAAAAATATTTTCAACAAAAAATAATTTCATTTTTCATGGAAAACATTTTACAGTGTTTAGTACATACAGAAAATCACAATTATATATATATTCATTAAATCATATTAAACTCAAAATTTATGGGCACGTCCCGAGACCCACTCTAGACTTGGCTAAAACCCGTCCGAGACTTGACCGAAACCTGCCTAAGACCCATCCGAGACTTAACTGGAACTCGCCTAGATCCCGTCGGGTCCTGATCATGTCTCGGGTAGGTCCCAAACGAGTTCTAGCCAAGTCCGGTCAGGTCCCAAACAATTCCCGGACAAGTCCCAATCCAAGTCTCGGGCAGGTTCTGGGCGAGTACCAAACATGTCCCAGGCGAGTCCTAGTCATGTCCCAGGCGGGTTCCGGACAAGTCCCAAACAGGTCCTGGTCAAGATCCGTGCAGGTCCTAGACGGCCCCTCTCAACCCCCAATATTTTTTTTAACTCTTGGTAGAATTTTTATATCATGTATGCCCACCCTCAAACACTTATAAGAGACATCGAAATTACCAGCGGCAGCAAGTGAAAAACATTGTTACACACTCTCAGACTCTCAGATTTGCAGTTTCAGACTGTTTTGCTTTCAGAGATTCAAAAACTAGGTTAGTCTTCCCGAAGAAGATGATAGAAATTGAACGGTGCCGTTTAGTCTTTCTTATTTGACAAAAAACGCTTCGTTTCAATTATGAAGCTTGACAAACGTATGTTGCACTTTGGAGTCTAACCTTGAGACTTGAGCCCGTGAGCGTGAGCTGTTAATTAGAGTTGTTGTGTGATCTTTCAAGTCTTTTAAAATAATAATAGTCCATTTCATGTTTCAACTCCTCCTATTTTTTTAAGGTGTAAATTCAAAATTCCTTTACTCACCCCAATGCTAGCAGGGGGATTTTAAGCATTCTAACAAAAAATTGTGCAATTAAAAGAGGCTGAAAGATAAAATACCAACATTACAAACTTTTAAACTTTGAGATTATAATTGTAAAACCGCTTATACTTCAATGGGTGTAAGTGAAATTTTTCCTAAATAAAAAGAGCTAATACAGAGGATTGGTATCCACACCAAGTCCAAGATCCAACAAACAACCATCCAACCAAAGAAAAAAATGCAAACAAACCAAGTTGTGACAACAAACAAGGTTAGCTGTAGATGTTGTCAGTATAGACTAAATTGCTATGCATGTTATTGATATCTTGAAAATACATAAATTGGGAAAGTCCTTTTTTAAAAATTATGATAAAAAATTGATTGGCATATGTTGCAATAGGATTTTGTTTGTGGATTTGCACATTCTTGTTTATGAAGAGAAAACATAGTTAAGAATCTTTTACTAAACCTCAAAGCTCTTTTTCTTTGTATAGACAATATCTCAATGCTTCTTGATGTGTTCCTCATAACATTCTAACAAACAAGTCGCACTATCGATGCTGGATTCTTTCAATTTTGGGAAGCATTTATCTATGCACATTTTAGCATTAGCATAAATTTCAGCTTCAATGCCTTTAAGATGTATTCGAACTTATGAAAACATTGGAAGAAATTATGAATGAAACACTCCTTAAATTCAAGGCTTTCGGCGTTCATGTGTTTCTTACATTTTTCAAGCGTGGTTTCAAAACAATGATACAATGAGAGAACTATTATGAAATGGCGGGACTCAAGAAGGCGGACGGTAGTTTAGAGGTGAGTAAGCAAAAGCTAAGGTGAGCATTAGCTTGCATTATGAATACCATGGGGATAATCAACACCACCACCCCACCGCTATAATTTCTAATACAGAGCCATAGACAATCTATGAATTTTATTATTTGTAAGTTAAATACATAAATAATTTATTAGGATTACACCTCTAGTAATCATCTCTATCGATGGCTTAAATCCATTGAAACAAAGATATTTTAGTTTGCTTATTGATTTGTTCATTAAAGAAAGAAAAAACGCTTCTTGTTCAAAGAGAGTTTTTAAGAACTGTGGCTTTTGTAAAATGATAGTATTCTTATAAACTAACCTTTGGTGCAAGTTATGTCTTTTGAATAGGGACATAAGCTTATAAAAATTTGTCACAATTAATATGCCTCTTTAGAAATCAAGAATATTCATTATGGAATGAGTCAATAATTCACCACTTTGGTATTTTATTAGAAAAAATAAATACATAATTGGTGATGTTTCTCCATTGATCAACAATTTTGATTGCCTCATGTGGTTGTAGGCTGTGACAAATAGCTCGAAGAGTTTAAAAGGTGACTCAACGGTCTCAAAAGCAACAAATAGATCATTCTTATTTGGGGTGGTTTGGCCACCATCTCTCTCTTGTTTTTTCTTTTTGGCCATTTGGGTGGCCAAATCACCCTATTGCCTATTTGGACAAAGGGTGGCTCGCCTCAATTTTTTTATTTTTTTATGTTTGTTTCTAAATATTATTTTGGTGATTAACTTTTCTAATGACACTATTTGTGTTTTGTTTTGTTTTTTCCTTACCCTAGGGAGAATTTAGTCACTTTTTAAACCCAATTAAGCTTTTTGTCAAAACCTCAAACCATAGGAACTAATTTTGCAAATTTTATTTTATTTTTTATTTTTTATTTTTTTCCCGTTATAATAGTTTCACCTTGCATAAGCCACCACATCTGCCATATGGATTGCAACAGGCTAACAGCCCCACTAACACTAAAAGAGTCTCAGACAATTGCTACAATTGCAGCCCCACCTACCGAAGGCACAGAAAAATCCAAGTTATATATATTTTTTTAATTTTTCAAAAACTCTTTTTTGTTACTTTTTTTTCTAAAAAAAAAATATATTCAAAAAATATTTAATAAATGATTCATATTTTGAAATACAAAATACTTTTCAAAACACAAAATACCTTTCAAAAGATAAAAGGCAAATAATTTAAAAAAGTATAGGTGAAGTGGTTTTACTGCCATCCTAACCAAATAAAGATATCTACATGGCTACTCTAACTAGATAAGAGTGCTTAGGGAAAAAAAAGAAAAAGAAAAAAAGAAGGAATAATTCCTCATCTCTATCTCTATTAGAGGTGGTTGTGCAACCACTTCTACTAGATAAGGATGATCATACAACCAACTCTACCCCAGTTAGAGGTTGTTGTACAACCATCTCAACCAAATAGGAGGTTGTTGTGTTGCTACATCTAGTCAGGATAGAGGCGATCCTGCTAAGAGATGAAAGTTGATATGTTATCTTATTTAGATAGAATAGAGTTTTCTAGAAAGAGAAGCTATCACTCTACCTCTTCTTGAAGGCTTCCCTACTGTCTTGGTAGATTTCTTCCTCCCCCACTCCTTGGGGAGGAGGGATGAGTATTCCTTTCTCCTCCCCAACCTCCTTCCTTCACCTATTTTTTGTCTTTCTATTTTTGTATTCCTCTTTTCCTTGTGTGGAAGGCCAAATATGTTACTATCCACCCACCACCCAACCACATGCCCTCCACCGCCCACTCAACCCCTTCTCCACCCTCGCCACCCTTTCCTCTCCACGCTGCCCCCAAGCTGTAGATTTATAACACTCTTGTACATCCCTCTCATTCTTTGCGTCCCTCTGTGACTATGAAGATAGTGTTCCCGTTTTGACTATGAAGATAGCAAGATCTAATTATTCTCCTAACTATAGATAACACAAGGACAAGACGGATTAAAAATATATATAGCATAAAAACAAAATGCATGACTTCAAATATGTGGGGTGAGAGAGAGAGAGAGAGAGAGAGAGAGAGAGGAGTTAACGGAGGAGGAATACTGTCATTACTAGGGACCTCGCTACGTGAACCATGCCCGCAGGCTACAGATGTGGATGATCGATCATACGCAAAAGCAACATCATCTTACAAATTACAGGAAACCAAAAACTGTAGAATATTATTAGGAAGCTCTTGTCTGCTAAAGACAACGAAGACATTAATGTGAATTCATTTCCAATAATAAATGCTTGACATTCTTGGAGGAAAGGACAATGGTACAATATATGCAGATTCTTGTGACTTGTGCTAAAAATCCATGCAACACGTGACATTTAGTTTCTGTATCACGTAAGCAAAAGGTAAATAATTTACTAAACAACTCCCCTGCTAGAAAAGTTTCCAAAATCAAAACCTGCCTTTTTTCCATTTTTCTCAATGTTGAGCGAGAGAGAGAGAGAGAGAGAGAGAGAGAGAGAGAACGAGAGCAAACGAGGGAGAGAGCAATTTTTCATGGGTGGGGGTCAAGAATCGTCAGCCTATTTAACAACACGTCCCCATTCATGATGTGTACAGAAGGCTCTAAAGTTACAGAAACCTACCCAATCTCTAGAATTCACCTTCCCACCTGATCAATGTTGCAACATATGCGTTAGCCCAATCAAACAGGTTCTTCATAATTTACATTAGTTCCCTGTTTCATTAACTCCTTTTTTGTCATCTTCCGCCTCAGGAGCACCTTCGGTTCCTTCAGCAACCACCACATCATCATCGGAAGTGGTTGGGCCTATATTTTCATTCCCATCGCCTGATTTGGGCTGCTTGGAAGGCTCAGAACTCGGATCCTCATCTGTTGATGCCAGCACTTGTCCAGAAGCGGTTTCATCATTCTTTTCCAATTCATCAGTGGATGATGAGGGTTCAGCTGCATCTGGCTTGCTAACTTCTTCTAATCCAACTTGAATCTCACCATTGGGTAGAACATCAGATGGGTCACCAGAATCTGAAGTCTCCCTCCATTCAACCCATTCGGGTGGTTTATCGGTTTCAGTCTGCCCTGTTTCTCTTGAGTTGTTAGATAAGAGATCTGTAGTGTCTTCTGACTTTTCTCCAGCCTCAGGTGAAGATGTTGCCGTGTCAATCAACTCATCATCTTCACCAACAATAACATTATCATCACCGCCACCATTAACATCGCCTCCCTCAGTATTAGGAGATGGAGAAGCCAGTGAGCCAGTTGAGCGTTCATTGGCAACTCTGTCATCCTCAAAAGCAAACCAGTTGGAGTTTGTAAAAAGTGAGCCGCTGCACACACCAACGCGAAATGCAACTACTAGTCAAGCAACTAGGAGAGTATGCGGACAGAATCTGAACAAATAGTTTATAAACAGAACATGCAAAATGATAGCACCGCAAAAAACCACAAATCTTTTTTTCTGGTAAACCAAAGAAAGCAACATAGTAAAAGCACTATTTAACACCTACCAAAAGTATTTAGAAGTTTATCCCTGCCCTGTATTACAGGGCCACCCAAGAGAACTAAGCCAAAAAGCATCACTAAGAGCTTTATGAGCATTAACCTACTGCATTACTCAACGAGCACGTGAGCAGAAAATCATAATAGCCAGCAAGCAGGCATATTTTCTTCCAGAAAATTCAAAAACTAGCTCCTTAGTCAATTATAGTATAAGTGAAATTCACGCTGCACTTCTGCCATTCTAATTAGCAGGTGCATATTGGTTTTTCAAAGCCAATTGCCTTTCCATATAGACTTGCGCTGGTGAAGGCCTCATGAAATTCAACAAAAGCCCATAAAAGGTAAGTTCTAGCCTACATCAGTGTTGTCAAAAGCGCTCCTAGGCATCCTTAAAATGTAGGGCAAACCAGAGGGAAAGCACCTTTTACTACAAAAAGTAAAACACATTCTCTATTAACGCGCTTTTCCTTAAGTTCCAGACACAAAATGTGGCACCTTTTCATTCTTTACACAGATAAATTTAATCGAAAATAATGGTTGGATCAGCAACCAACTAGAACTGACCATTGTTCTGTACTACTGACTTCATTGTTATTGCCTATTAAGCTACACAGAAGTCTATTTTCCAACTCCCTACCCCTCCATAAAAAAAAAAGAAGCCATGTTTGCTAACTTATTCTCAAGTGTTTCTGTTTCAGTTTGAAAATACACTTTTCTCAAATACATTAACAAGCAACTCAAAACATAATACTTATCAAAACACAACACTTTCTATTAAGCTTTCCGCAGCTTCTTGTAAGAATATTCTGACAAAACATATGTTGAATTTTTGCAGGAGTAGGAGCTAACTTATTAATTAAAAAAATTAGTTAATTAAGAGATGGAAAAAAAAAAAAAAAAAGAGAGAGTGGAATTGATTGAGTTCTACTAAAGAATTGACAGGAAAAAAAAGGTCAAACAAGACCTTGTGCCTACCTTTCCTGGTCATCTCCCAGTCGCAGAGAAGATAACACAACTTCAGCAGATTCATCATCAAAGTAGACATCCTGCCAAGTATCCATGAAAGAAACTTCTCCATTATTCATAAAGCTTCTGTCTAATACTAAAACAACCTGCTATCAGAAAATGACAACAGTTGCTATATATGACATGTGCATGTATGTGTGTAAGTGAGATATGATCAAAACCATGCAAGCCATTCACCAAGCTCTTATGTTTTTTTTTTTCCTTCTTAAATATCAATCATTATAGTAGATCACTTTGGAAAAGAAAATGAACAAAAGATAGCAATCACTATTTTATTTTGATGACTCGGTAATGCAGAGAATCACCACTTAAAGGGATGAATTACCAATAATGATTTCCATATTGAACTGCAATGTAAGCAATCCAACAAAAGTGAAAGAGAATGGCCTCTTTTGGAAGTGTTTAGCAATTCATAATTACTAAAGAGATTAATCTTTCCTATATCAACTTTTAGGCTAAAATTCTTTTCTTCATGTACTTTTCTGACTACATCAAACTTCATGGCTGAAAACTCAAGTAGCGGGAGATACTCATTGGCCACCAAAAGATGATCGCTTGTTTAGACCTAAGATCATTTCCAAAGTAGAGGCTAGGCTGGGGGAGGGTAATGCAACAGAAAAATCCACCATGAACAACCAACACATTATACATAGTAGTTACTAAAAAGATTATCTTCCTATATCAACTTTTTCTTTATAAAAGTAATATTTTACCCCAAGGGAGGAAAGGAGAAATTCAAACTAATAACATCCGTTTCTTGAAGCGTGGTCTTCAGCCTCAGCCTCATCACTTTAAGTTTAGGCAAAATGCTTTCTTAATGTACTTTTCTGACTAAATCAATCTCCATGGCTGAAAATCCAAGTTGCGGAGATACTCATAGGCCAACTTTATACCTAAGATAATTTCCAAAATAGGGACTATGCTAATGAAAAAACATAGTATTCAACAGAAAACCAGCATAACCATGACTTTATATTCAATGGAATACACATGGATTGCTATATGGATTCAGAAAGTTAACCCCAGCTAATTGTATTCAGAAGATCAAACTCCCACTCATACCAATACAATAAGTTCATATGTATCCCATACCTCATCATCGCGTTCAAGTGAGCCATGAGCCTGAAAAGTATTGACACGAAGTTCTATAAGTAAATGAACATTTATCTAACAAATGAATAGTAATTGGACACAGAAGTAATCACAGTAGACATGTAGTAGTATGAATAACGGGACTGAGTTAGAGAAACTAAATTAAGATAAATGTGAAGTAGCACTTAGTTGGGCAACTGGCCTTTCTATGATTATATGAGAATAGAAGTAAACAAAAACTGCATAATCAAAAGCAAGTGATTAATTGTTGAAATGACAAGGGTGTGCAACTTATCAAAAAAAAAAAAAGAACGTAAAATGACAAAAGATCATGATGGGCCAGGGCCTATCACATCCATGTTTAGACATATTCTCTGAGATTACCAACTTAATGCTGACTAAAGCAAGCAGCAGTAGTTTTCTTAGGTGAGGCAACAAGTTCAAAAGATTGCAAGCGCAATACTCAATGAATTTCCACATCAGAAAAATAACAGTTGAGCATATCACCATCATTGTAATCGATAAATGTTGTAGAGCAACTATGAACAAAGATTAATGTACCCATTCCATAATAGAAGAGGCTCATTTAAGCCCAATCATCAAGGGTAAAATCCATTTAAGTAAAGAAAAAAAGACAGCAAGGGTTTCAGGTTCTCCAAGATTATTAAGTTCATTATATAGTCTTGGGAACCTAAAGTGACGTTTCCTATACGTATAAGGAGAAGACAAGAAACAGCTCAAATAGAAAAATGTCCGTATCAATGATTCCCAACGGAAGCATCATAATGAACAAATGAATTAAAGCAAGGATCTATCTTGATTCTGTATTTATTTATTACAGTTGCTTGGGAGCATTTTGGGGTTAAATTTTTACTAACATGATTAAAATACAATGAGTCATACAGTCCTTTGTATCTGGCAAATAAAAAAATAAAAAAGCTGAGTAAGAAAAGAAAACATTCTTCTTGGTTATCTAGCTTTCTGGTTTTTATCTCTTAAGTTTTTGCTGCAACCATGGAAAACATGATTTTGCAGAATCATTCAGCGCTTTACTATCCAAGAAAACAAAATAATGTCTTCAAACTTTATCATTCATCAAAAACAATTTCTTTACTGGGGATCAAAGGTTTTAAGCTAATGAGATGGGCCTGAGGTAAGCTCATATTATTAGACTAATGCCTCATGCCTCATGCCTCATGCATCCTATCTTGAAAACTTGATTTAGTCCTTGCCAATGTGGTAACATGACTTTGGTCTGCCAGTAGGGTAACTGCCACCTTCCCCTTTCTTTAAGTACGATTACCATAAAACTTCATGATCTCCTTTCATACATCCACTTAACATATTTGTCTCTTATTTACAAAGATAACTAAGAACTCAATTGATGCTATGTGAAAGTTTTAAAAGGCACCTCATCAATATCATCATTACTGTAAATGCCATATCGAAAGGCCTGGCTTAAGTTATTTGCTAGGGCTGCCACATCATAGTCTCTATCTTGATAATCGTCATCATCGCTATCCCTAGTCCGATCATGCAGTGCTGTTGGCCGCCTGTAAAAAATAATTAAAGTCATTTTAAGATGAGAGTAAAATGCAATCAAGTCATTAAAAATTAGATATCATCATGGCCAGCTCAATTTCTCAAATTTGATTTTATCTCCAGTCTCTCAAGGGTTGATAGGATAAGCATGAAATATTTACAGATAAATTGGTTATTTGAGGCTCTGACGGTCTGACTCATGCCTGACTTACCTCAGCTGACAGCCCTAATTGCCAGTAAAGCAGTATTGCCTCAAAACAGCCCAAATTGTGAGCCATAAAACAAGTAAACTATATTTAATAACCAGAAACTATCTACTAAAATTGAAAACACTCAAAATAAAACTAAAACATAGCCTTTTGCAAGCATTAGTGGTTCTGACATACCATTGTTGATTGTATGTCAAAGCAAACAAACTAGATTGGATAGAAAATTGTCATTATGATATTTCATTGCTTTTTTTATTTTATAAGTAATAATCCAATCTCATTATGATATTTCATAACTTCTTCATTCAGTTCAGCTCCATACAATTAGCAGTGATGCATAACGGGAAAAGGCACCAAACACATACAAACATTGTTATTTTCTACAGATATACTAAACATGCATACAGTGGGTCTTTTTTTTTTACCCATAAGATCTCACCCTCCACCCTGCCCTTACCAGTGAAAGAGCTAGGATATTGCTAATGTAGGGGCGAGCCTAGTAATTAATTAATATAAAATAATATGATTTTTTAATATGGGTTACCCAAAATCCGATATGAATATGTTCTTTATTCTAAACATCCCAAAATGAGTATTGCATCTCCATGCGCAGACTATTCGCAACTGCACCAATAATTATTTACTAGTGCTGAAAAGAATCAGCGAACTACATAAGTATCAATTTTTTTTTTCCTGCAAACGGGCAGCAGGTGTATCTTCTTTCATTAGGGGCTAAGAGGATTAATAGGGGCTAGGAGGAAGTAGGGGCTAAGGCTTAAAAACACTAAAAAATGAACATGTAGAAAAAAATAATAATAATAAAAAATAAAAAAATTTGTAGGAGCATGCGCCCCTGCCCACCACCACTTACAGGCATTTGATTTGGGCTAAATTCATTGGCACATACATACTACAGTTTGGATGGTAAGATTGGGGGTCAGTTTTATGGTTCTCAAAAAGCTGGCCTGCTATCGCAATGCCACTGATTGCAGCTGACCTATTTTTTAAAGCAGGGGCAGGGGTGGTTTTTCTTTGGGGGGTGTTCAAATGCAATAGTGATTTCCTAGAAGATAAATCTTGCCGGTTTTGGACCATGCATGGATTTAATTATAACCACACAAGAAAATTTTAGTTCCATTTACTTATGCCTCAACGAAAGTACTTCAACTGCAAATGCAAGACATTTAAAATGAAGAAAACATACCCACAGGCCCACTGAAAGACATTTTCCACAGCATTCCGTGCTGATAAAACATTTGTATGCCAATCAAGTCCATTCACTATTTTCCTGTCAGAAGAAAAACCACTCTAAAAATGACTTCCAAAGATGAAAACGATAAGAGGGGATAAACTTTTGTGCATAACTTTCATTTACTATTTGATAACTACCCCACAAACAAATAACTAAATGCAGTAAAAAGTGGGCGTGTACAATAGAACCAAAAGAAGAAAAGATAATTACTGTCAAATACTTTTGATACAAAACCTATCAAAACTTATATCTCAAGTATAGATCTCACTCAAACATAATTGGAACAAGCAAAATTATAGAATTTGATAAAATGTTTTAAAGGTCAAAGATATAACATAATGAAAATTTATAATATGAAGTTAGACTGTAACTTGTATAAAGGAAAAGGCACAAATTGATGGGATAAATACAACAACAAAGACGACTATTGGAGACATAGGAGTACACCTGCAAATGTGCCTGAATCTCGCTGTTACCATTCCCCAATTGAACAAGTTTGTTAGATATACGCGTTAAGTGCCCAATATTCCCTATCCTTGGTGGCGATCTACCCTCAGCAGGGACAGTTGGCTGCAGAAAAGAATTGAACAAATATAATGTCAAATACTGTTTCCACATCTGCAGCAACATATCCAAAATATTTATGTTTAAGAGAACAGAAAAAAGAACAAAGATCTGTCCTGGCATGTAGATATTAATCATTTACAGAGGACTGGGCCACTACCTTGTTCGAATCAGTTGCCAATTTGTAATTATTTTCAGCTTCAAGAATTCTCCCAACAAGATTACACTCATGTAGAAGATGTTCAATTAGAGGAGCATTCTTGCTCTCCAAACACGACAGTAGTATGCTCTCTATGTGATGGTGCAGGAAGTTATTGTAGGGGTACCTTCAGAAACAGAGGAATAGGGTTGAGTCCTATCACCCTTACAAGATAACAGATTTTGTCTTTCATTTTTTAACTTACTCAAAGAACAAGTCTAAAATTCTTTGTACAGCCCCAAGGCGAATTAATTCCTTCTCAGCAGCTTCACTACCAACTGTAACCAAAACCGAGATGAACTCCACAATCTGAAAAATTGATGATCAGCAATAATCAGCATAAAGTTGCAAATATGGATAATCCGCACTTGTGAATGTAAGCAAATATGTAAAATGGGTTTGGCTAATATGTTAGTAAAACATAACAAACAAATTATGATGATAAAAATCAGGCTCAAGGAACAAAGAAAAGAGGATAACAAATCAGTAATAGTCCATGCTACAGAGGAAAGACAATAAAATATTCAATGCTTATACTAAATCAGATAGGATCTCAAACACTCATATAAACAATACCTTTAGCGATGTTTTCCAAGAGGTGGTTGTAACTTGCCATAAGTAGTTATCAGGACATTCTCCAAAGATGAAATATTCAAAAGCTTGAGTAAATCACCTGCAGGATAAAATCTGATCAATATTTGTTATGTCTTTTGATAAAAAAAAAAAGCACTTACACAACTGCTTAAACAGACCACATTCTCCACTCCCGACTCACCATGAAGACGTTAAAGAAATAGCTCCTCACACCTGAATCCCTTAATATTTTAATTCCTTTATGTTCAACATTATTATGCCCATCGATTCAGCAGCTTCATCCTCCATCATTAGTCTCTGCATTGCAGGCATTAATCCTAATATGGATTCTTGTGGGGCCAGTCTCCAAAATATATGAAACTTATGAACCCAACTTCCAAGGCATCTTAAATATATATATAGAACTTTTGAGTAATCCCAATTCTGAAAGGCTTGCATAAAACAGGACAACAAAAGCAACAACCCCCCCCCCCAACCCAAAAAAAAAGAACACTCCCCTTCTCCCCATATATGAGGCTACCTGAAGAATCCTTATCTCACGCCAGCTAAAACATATGATTCGGGCAAGCCTCTTGTAAGGCCAAATTCCCACACCACACATCATGTCAAGAACAAATCCTACCATCTCCTAAGACATCCTAACAAAAACTGCCCCCAACTCCTAATACTTCTTCCACAAACCTCTCCAATCCTAACACATTTTGCTCTCATTCTAGGAGCGCGTCCTCCTCAATCTCCCACCCTTATGAAAGTGAAATTAAAAATCACTCAAGCGGCACTTTTAGGAGAAATAAAGCAAATGGGAAAGGCCAAAGCATTTGGCAGACAGACATTTAAGGAAAAAGGTACTCGTAAGTTTTGGAAGTAATGGTTCCCAGAGAAAAAAGAAAAAGGCAGAAGATGGAAAGTAAGTGTTAAATTAACTAAAAAATCAAATACCAACATTAAGGGAGGAACCTTACTTAGGCTTTCCAACATGCCTTCAACTGTCTCAGGATTAGCAGTCACTGTAGGTCCCTGAGTTATTTGGCGGTTGTATGTATGATATACTCCCAAGGTTAGCCTCTTAGGGTCTAACAAAGATATGCATACCGACAATGAGTTAACCAGAACGGACTTCGGCCGTGAATCTTCCAAAGCATGACGAAATAATCTTCCTATAAAACTGCAAACATAAAAACAATTAAACTTTAGACAAATAATTGAAGAGCCATAGTATATATGCATATTTCTACCCAAAATGAGAGAAATTAAATGCTACCTTGGGCTGGAAATTTTAGCAGAAAGCCCAGGTGGAGCAAATCGTGTGATAGCACACAGTGTTTCTGCTGCATTAACATGAACTTCAGGCGAGTCCTGTAAAAACCATGTCCATAGATGTTTCTTTAAAATCAATCCACATTTCATAAGTTTCATATACCAATAGATCATACTCATCACACAGATGATCTTATGACCAAGAAAAGCAATACAGCAGAATATGCTGGCATGATACCAAATAACTAACGACCAGATTATCCTACCTCAGTTCTGCATATTTGTGGACAAAGACAGATGAAGGTAATTCACCAAACCAGATTTCAATTCTTAAACATGTTTATGTTAGTGTAATTACTAATCAGCAGGTAATAACAAAAAAAATTTGGAGACAATAAGGCTAGCAGAATACAAAGCTGCATGTACTTGTCTTGTAAATTTCCATAAAATTGTTAAGAACTATCATATCCTACAGACATATCCATGACATATTACAATCCTATTTCCAGATTTGCCGTATCACATCTGCATTCCATCATAGAACTTTAAGAATCCAAGTTACGCTGTGCAATAGCATGGTTAGACAGAAAATCTAACCAAAAAATAAAGTTGAGTCCCATGACACCAAGGAAGGCTTTCTAGAGTGTACATGATAGTTTATCACATTATACTATATTTCTCTCTTCTATAAGTTTCTAAAGATGATATTATGGTAATTTCAGTGAGGATAGCCACAGCTGGGGACCAAGGGTCATATTGTATTAGAATATGAGACTTGCTTGGCTAATGGACGTTTATGGTCCTTAGCTTGGTTTAATCCTTAAATTCTGTCGCTTGCTAATATAGTCCAAGTCCTAGTGGAACAAGTTCATCAAAAAAAAAAAAAAAAAGCTAAGGAATAACAAAAAGTCCTATTTCACCATGGTTCCTATGTACAAGTTTATCAAAATAAGAAGTTTTTTTTTTTATAAGTAAAGATGCAAATTTATCAAAATAAGAAGTTTATGACACCAAACCACTTAAGTAAAGATGCTAATATATGAAATGAATGGGTGAAATAGAGCTGGAGATGAGCTATCCAGTGGTTCAAGTCCAAAGGCAATCCAGAGGTAAATTGCTATGTAATTTCCAGAAACTCTTTAAATTCAGGAAGAAGAAAAAGGCTACTCCATTAACCAAAATGTTTAAGCAGAATATCAGAGCGTAGAAAACTAATGAGAACAGAAAGACGAATATAGAATAAAATGTACAAAGTAACAGTACACTCTAGAGCAGAATTAAAACCAGGAAAGAAGAGATCAATCGAGTACCAAGACACAATCACGAGCATTGACAGGCTCAACACAATTAATATTACTTACTGAAGAACTAAACTTGTCCACAATCATCTCTAGCACATCTGTCTCTTCTATCCACTGCATTGCTTCCATATAGTTCGTATACATATGTTCATCAGCGCCAATCAGACGTATTAAAACCTGCTCAACAAGGAAATAAGCTCTCATAAACCACTCTAAAAAATGTAGTCTAGTCAATCCAAAGTACACAAAAAACTTTAACAGCCGACGGATTTTCTTTTAGTAGTGGATGGGGTCAAAAGTTCAAAACATCAAAAACTCGTTTAACACAAAATGATGAGAAGAGGCAAACCAACTCCAAATGCAAACATCAAAACACCAGTAAACACTAATTCTAGTAATACAAACAATAAAACATAATAAGCCTATAAATCCATGTAATACTTGATACACCACAAGAACACGCATGCACACAGATTGCAGTTAGCATATACTTGCAAATTAATATGAATAAACACATAAACAAGGAGTTCAATACCAGAAGCAATATATAAAGGTAATCTGGCAACTGACCTCCATGATAGATGTTATTCCAATCAGGTCCACCAGCTTCTTGACAATATCCTGGTGAGCCTGGATGGACACAAGAGGCCAGTGATATTTAAATATTGAGAGAAAGCATGAAAGAAGTAAACTTATGGACAGTGCAGCAGCTTATGACAATTAAAAACCCAATAGTTCAGAAAAGCTATCTAAAGCTGAATAAAGAAGTATGATTATTAATCATTATCCCAGATGTACAACTACGCCAGTTAAGAGCAACTTCTTAACATTTATGAATTCCATAAAAGCTCAACCCCTACCATAAATATAGATCATCACATTTTAAGGGCAGAAATGTAGAAAGGAGGGGGGAGGGTCCAGATCATAAAACTTCCTTTAAAGTCAGTGAGACACAGAAAAACGTTTTTCATTAATTTTCAACAGAGTAGGTTGATGGGAGATAGGAGGGATGACCAGCTCCACTTGCAAGTTGAGTCAATCAACTACCCCCTTAGAGCCTGTTTGGAATTGTGTTAGGTAACTTAAAAAAGTATTTTTAGAACCTAAAAAGTTGTACCAAAGAAAAAGCTGATATGTTTGGTAAAAAATTTCAAAAGCACTTATTTGACTTTTTCACCCTAAAAATTATCAAAACGCACTTTTGAGAAAAGCTTGAAAATGAAGCTTTTTCTAAAAAGTTCTATTTTCCAATGCAATCTCAAACATGCTCTTAATCTCTAATACATAAGCAAATATGGAATGGGCTATGGTTAATCGACTAATCCCCAAACCCCACCCCCACCCCCCACTTTTTTGTGTAGGGAAGAAAAGGGGGAGCAAACACAAACAGAGGTGTGTTAACATTGACTCTACAATAGAACCGACTGAAAGCAACACCTTTATCAGTCGCTCAAAAGACCAGGACTACCCCTTAAGAGATTTTGTATACTACCAAGAGGCCTTTCTTAGAAGTTGAAATTACATCCTCTATGTTACCAAAGAATTCGATGCTAAATTTTTTTATTAGTATTTCTATCGAAGTGCAAAAATGACAGATATATACATTTATGAAAAGCCCTTGCCAGTTCACAACAATCATCTTTAAAGCATAACCGAAGAGAATATTTCAATCAAATGGGAAGAAAGAAGAGACTTACTTGAACATAATGCATAAAAGGAACTATCTTCCGCAACAAGAGGCATATGACAACCTAGAAACAAGAATTCACAGATGGCCCCATGTAATATGTTATTGATAATTCCTTTTAACACAAAAAATAAAAAGAAGCAAAGGGAGGAGCTCAAATAGAATGGATGATACTACAAGTTCACATCGACAAAAGAACCATCCCACCAAAGTAGAAAATAAACCAGATTCTAGAAGTTCAACAAAGAACTACCTTGCTGAAGTATCCAGCCAATAGTGTGCTATGGGGGTGTTCCGGTTCCAAAAAGGAAAATAACAAGTTCATCAACTGCAACAAGCAATGACCAAAACAAATCAGTTATAGAAGAAAGATTCCAAAGACAGCAACAGCTTGAATAATTAAAATTTCACCTCCTCATCCTCAACCAGTGTTTTAAGTATTATATCAACTTCACAAGTAAAAATCAAGAGGCAATAAAAGGAAACCTGTGAACGTAATAATTTTTTTGATAAGTAATAAGTTTTATTAAAGGAAGAAAAAAGCGAGGCGCCCCTAATTACACAGGGAGAATAGCAATAATTTGAGAATATCAATTACAAGATACATCCAGGTTTATAGAAGCATCTGGGCAACAAAAGCAACCTACTTGAAAGTTTTCTTTTCAGCATCCTCAGGAGCTTCTTCCACAATATATCGAATAAGCTGCTCAACCTGAACTTTTTCTCGCAAACTGCAAGAAAAAGACAACTAATAAGCACACATCTATCTAATATTCATTTACTAAAAGGCAGAGCATCATATTGCAACTCCAACACTGGGCTAAATATGTAGCCACTGAACCATACTTCCAAAAAAGAAAATGACAAAAAAAAAAGCATGTAAAATCGAACTGATCTTCCCACTCTACGATGTAGTGGTGACATTAAAAAAACAACATTTCTCTGCTAGCTAGGCTTCTTCTACGTATATTCACTTAATACTTGGGTTGCACCTTTGCGCTTTTTAATGAATTTTGCAATTACTTATCCAAAATAAAATAATAAAAACAACATTATAATAACCAGATGAAACTCAAAAGATTTACATTTGCACAAAAAAAAATGTAGCAATTAACAAAAACCCAATCAAAGTACAGATATTCAAACTTCCACATGATGTTTGGTTATAGGAACGAATGCAGCCACAGGAAAAATGCTTAGAATTTTCTGTAAGTAGCATCCTTCATTATTTTTTAGAATTGAAGGGGGAATAAATAGTACAATGAAGGTTTGGATTTCAAGATATCAATCCATATCCAATTGGTTAATAAACACGATCCACTTAAAATATATTAAGTACACATAAGGGTCATCATTATAATCAATAGATGAAAATGACTTAATTGGACTACTTGTTAGAGGAAACAGCAAAATTATTTTAGCACTAGTACTAAGTGAAAAAATTGCACCCAAAACCAGAATCATGATGATAGAAAGCAGAATTTCCCACCTTCCTCTCTCACCCTAATATCTAACCACGTATCCATCATCTCTCATATGTTAAAACAAAGTTTGACAGGAATTTCAAATGAATATAAGCTATTGATAAAATATGTGAACAAGTGATGGCACAGCCCTCCAACAGCCTTAACCATGACACAGAAAATTCTGTCCATGGTGCAAAATGCAACAGCACAGTTGCTAAGGGTATAAGTCAGGCTTCTCACAGAAAGGAAATAAACATTACAATGAATTTAATAAAACATTTGTACATCTAATTGGTTTAAAATATTTTCTTCAAACACATTTTACTTTACAAAATGATTATCTTCTTCCACTTGTAAACTATTAATTCAAACCATCATGGCAAATATGACTACATGAAGAAAGGAAAGCTATTCCTTGGTTTGTGCTCCATTCTCAAGTTTCATGTACAATTCACCAATGTTCTACAAATTAATTCCCCTGTAATAAGGTTACATTTCTCCTCACATTTCCGCTCTTTTTCCTGTTGGTTTATAAGTCACAAGAATTTTTTTAAAAATCATAGGGTATAAGCACCAAGGTGAATACCATCCTATATGCACTTTTTGGACCACTGATGAAATTTCAACTTCTTATCCTATACTTAATTTGGTTTTTCATGTTTGATTATCCACACTCAAAGACCAAACTGCTCCCAAAATGTGTTAGAACTGGCAACAGTATTATGAATGTTTTGTATACAATAACTCATTTCTTACTGTTACTGCTAATTTAAAAAAGTAGGCAAAAGGGAAAATCATTGTTCAAATGCCTCATATACATATAATATTAATACTGTTCCCACAGTCAAAATATCAAAACCTAATGTCCGCAAAAAACCTTCTCCCAATGACACGAAGTGAGCATTAATATTATGTTTGTACATTCAATCACTCATTGACAGAAAGAACAGCTTGAAAGTAAAAGCTATGGAACTGTGGAAATAGAAAGAGCATTACAAATTGATAAGGCGGCCATTAAGAGCTTTGCATTCTTGAATAATTTCATCCTCATCAAGAAGCTCCTCCAACGTAAAAGTTTCCTTATCCAAAATCGTCTCCACCTGCAATAAGCATACATCAAGAACAAAGAATTGTAATTGACTAAAGCATTCACATATAATATATTTACCTTCCAAAGTAGCAAAATTAAAATAAGGAAGGCCAAGTAAAATTTCTAAACAGAAAATTAACAAGCAAAGATGATTCAGGAAATCAGTCCAGCTCTCCAAGAGAGGCATAGCAAATGGTATCCCCACTAATCTGCTCTAGGTTCAAACAGAAGTTCACAGGTCAGCAAGGTAATATTTCAGCTAAGGAGTTATGGCGAATTGTTCCACTGCGTTATGAAGATTATTTGGAGAGAGCGGAATGGAAGATGTTTTGAAGCTCAAGAAAGGTCAATGGAAGAGCTCAAAAATTGTTTATTCAAACTTTGTTCCATTGGGCCAACGCTTTTGCGCCTCAATTTTCCACTATGTCTCAATTTTTATCTTTTTGTTCCTCTTTCTCCCTTTAGTGGACTTATCTTTGTATACTTCATGTGTTAGGGTTGCGCCCCTATAAACGCTTTTCAATGAATCACTTATTTATCAAAAAAAAAAAAGAAGTTCATGTCACAAAATTGCCAACCCTAATAAGCATGGTGCACATAGAATTTGACATGATCTGACACACAAACTGACTGCATATTAATCATACAAGCAGCACCTGATAACAAGTAAAGCCACATAAGCAGCAGACACTTCAGCTAACAGCTATCCACTTGGTACAATCTGAACAAACTTAAACACCTCAAATCATTTACCCGACTTACTGAAAAGAAGAGTGTTGTAGGTAAAATAATATCAATTCAGGTTGGAGCGAAGGGCTGCAGGCCGAGAGTGTGGGTGTTACCCAGGTTGGAGCAAAGGGCTGCTCCAAAGCGGTGCTTGATGCCATGAAGTCCGCTCTTGTTGTGGGGATGACTTGGGGGGGTGAAGACAACAAGATGTTAGACATGTTTTCTGCCTTTGATAAGAGGAAGCCTTCTGTTGATGTTTCTACCCCTAAGGTTAAGGGCTTGAGGGAGCTTCAAAATTTGGACTGCACTTGTCTCCGGTGAAGTGCCAGCTTAGGCGGGGTTTCTCAAGGTCTAAGAACAATTTCTCTTTCCCCCCTGAAGTGGATTAGGGTTGTGGGAAGTTAGGGTCGTTTTGGGGGGTTTGTCCATTCGGGTTCTTGGGTCTGTTTTTTGGGTCTTTATTTGGGTCCCTTTGTATATGTCTTGTATATTTAGAGGCGCTTTGCGCTGTTAGGGTTTGAGTTGGCGCTCTATTACTTTGTAATTATTGTGCACTTTGGGTTTTTTGGTATAAACATCATTAGTTATCCAAAAAACATAATAATAATATCAATTCAGGCTTTTCCCATTCTCATGGGGCAAAAACACCAACTTATATCGGTATGCATGTTTATATGCTATCTACAAGACAGGTCAATTGATATCAGCATGGTTATGAAGATACTCAGGTGAAGGGACGATACCTACCCTATAGGGATCCTATGACACAATTCTGGACACACACCACCACTTCATTCACCCTACTTTATGGTAGAATCCTACACAGATTCCCCTCCCTTGAGGATTACCATTCCAATGCAATGAAGATAATCACTCTGAGTGGTCTCTCTCTCAAACAAGCAAAATTTTTAGACCTACCCATATCAAGACATCTCTAGATCTCTTTGCCATTAATGTTCTGCTCAAGTCATCACCATTTCTAGTTTGGCCAAAATTGCAAACAGAATACACTTATCCTACTTTATCAAAGACTCCTACACTATATTGTACCCATCAGTAGTTCCAACTTAAAATATCATCAAGTAACACTATATTGTTTGCAAATAAATGTATCAAAGAACATAATCCTAAAATGCCTCAAAAGATCCTTACCCATGCACAACTCTACTGATCCATTACAAAATCGGAAATATAGAAACTCAATGCTGATCCATCAAGTAAGCAAATACAAAGGAAGACACTGATACAAAAATTCCATCAACACATATAATAGCCACCCAGATCATGGTTCTATTCTTTGTTACAGTTATTGGGGCACAATCCACAATTCTATTTCGTTGCTTTTGTGCTTTCTTTGTGGCACATATAAGTATCAATTCCCAACTAGGAAGCATGGATACATCAAAGGAACTATTATAACCAGATGTGATAAGTATCCAATATAGACATGCAGGCATATGGTGGAAATATGTATAGGATGCATATTGGTAAAAAAATTCCAGATATGATACGTACAACTTGAATAGGATAAGTAAATAAAATATCATTAAAAGCATAAGGCGCACCAAAGTATACAAGAGAAAACAACTAACTAGCTAGAAATATATATATATATATATATTGTGATAACTAAGCACCAAAGAATAAACAAAAGCAGTTGTCCAAAAATAAAGAGTATTGCAGAAAAAAGATTCCAACGTCCTTTCACGATCCTCAAAAGTTGTATTATTCATTTTCCTCCAAAGACATCACAAAAGGCAAAAAGCACCATCTTCCACGAAAAGACTCTAGTACTACCATAAATCCACCAACAAGTGAACAAGTCAACTACATGGCTAGGCATAACCCAAGACAGTCCAAAACAACTACAAAAGACACTCCACAAGGCACAAGCAACATCACAATGGAGAAGGAGATGGTCCAGGGACTCTCCATTCCTCATACACATACAACGCCTATCAATCACAATGACATGTTGTTTCCTAAGATTTTCCATGATAAGGATATTTTGTAGGGCAGCCATCCAAGCAAAGAAAGCCACCCTCAAAGGAAATTTAGTCTGCCAAACACTCTTTCAAGGGAAGAGAAGGCCATCATTACAAGCCAAGACACTGTAGAAGGAACTGACATCAAAGAACCCTCTTTGGAAAGTTAGGACTTAAGAACCTTGAAATTTCAGATTTCTGTGTATGTCAAAACATGGATCAACTGTCATGCATCCTTTTGTTATAAATAGCCTCTAAATTAATTTTACCATTTAAATAATTAATGCCTTTTAGTGCCGACCATTCACTTTTAAAATAAAAATTGGCATTATAACAAAATATTCCAATATATGTAAACTAATCAACTAATGAATGTAATCCTACCATATTGTATCATAGAATTTCAAGAAGTGACATATTACAATATCTGTCCCAATGGTTTTGTATGGTATCCGTAATAGAGTTTCATGGAATTTGCCATTATACAACCTATCCCTTTATAGCCCCTTCTAATTATAGCAAAGATTACTTTGTCTACCAAGCAGAACTAGGTCAGAAACTCCTCCAATTTAATACCACATCAATTACACCTAGATTCATATTCTTCTCCTAAAACTATTATCAAATGCAGTTTATGGGTCCTGCAGGATGGAGGTGTGAAAAACATTAGGAGGAGATGGGGATTTCTCTAGATTTGTGAGATTTGAAGTATGAAACAAGGCTAAGATTCATTTTGGCACAAAGTATGGTATGGGGATCAGACCTTGAAGGAAGCTTTCCGGTGTTGTTCAAGATTGCTCAATTTAAAGAGGCCTTAGTGGCAAACCATATGTTGTTTTTGTATGACACCTATCAGTGAAATATTACTTTCATCTTATTTGTACATGATTGGGAGATGGAGTTAGTCACTTGTTCTTCAATCTCTAGTACTCTATTTGGCTGAATAGAGGAAGCGAAATAGAGTTCATTGGACCCTTCCAAAGATGTACATTTCTGGTCAGATTTTTCTATAATGCTCTTGGCCTCCGCTAGTCCCTTGGAAAGCATTTAGAGAATACGAATCTCCAAAAGTAGCTTTCTGTTTTAGACAGCAACTTTAGGGAGGATCTTGACCTTGGATAATCTAAGAAAGAGACACATCATAGAGATGGACTAGTGTTGCATGTGCAATAAGAGCGAGGAATCAATCGATCATCTCATGCTCTACTGCAAAGTACCTAGAGACTTGTGGTATCGGTTTTCTGTCATTTCAGGATAGAGATAGAGTGGATAATACCCCAAAGGATGGTGGAGTTATTGGCTAGTTAGAGAGGCCAGCTTGGCAATCACCGTTATTAAGAAGTCAGGAGGATGGGTCCCATTTGCATGATGTGATGTATTTGAAGATAACACAATCCCCACAATTTTGAAGATTGTGAGAGAACCGTGGTAGATTTAAAAGAAATATTGTTAAAAACCCTTTATGTTTGGATGGTTACTAGCAATAGTTCTCAATTTTTCTAATTTTCTAGAATTTATGGGTCTCATTTTTCTAATTTTCTCCATAAATGGGTGTTGCTCTTGTATACTCCTTTTGTACTTTGCTTGTGCCCCTTTGTGCTTTCTAATAATATTGAATTACTTATAAAAATAAAATAAAAAATCAGCCCATCACATCCAAACCGTCAATTCAACTTACTATAATGACATAATCATTCAGTTCAAAACTCTAACAAACAATTGACCCAATGAATCCCTAATTAAGTGCTGGGGAAACATTGGGAGTTAGGGAAACAAAAACAATGGAAGTTCTTTTGATCTAATCCTCCATGACCATTGTATTCTCAGATTAGGGAACGGACAACTAAATAGTTGTGAAGTGGGCATTGTTTTCTGGGTCCAAAACAACGAATAAACTAAAATTCACAAATCCAACCCCTTTGTCTTATCCTACATTCTATAAGAAACCAAACGGAAATTAGCAGAATCCACACAATTCCCAATATCTCGTTCAGTCTAACATGCATTTTGCGTATACAAATTGAATCGAACTAAACAAAAACCCAAAACCGCGATTGGAGAACTCACAGGAGACGCAGTGGACAGCCCCGCCATACGCCAAAACATTTTGCGTTCTACAGAGAAATATCCTCCACGCACCGGACGAGACGCAGATCTAAGGGCTTCAGGAACCCTAGCGCAGCCGCCTCGCCAATCCTCGAATCAATCTCAGATTCACCGATTGCCGACCCAAATGAAACCCTAGAATCTGAACCAAGCGGATTAGAACAAACTGGGTATTGGATTAGATCGAATCCACGGCGCTGGGACTGGGAGAAAGCGAGACAGAGAGAGAGAAACCAAAACGCCTGCAATCGCGGGAGGGACGAGAGTATCCGGAAATGAATAGGGAGAAGAGACTAGGGCCGAAAATGTTATGGTAAATATATATATTTGGCAGCATTATTTTTACATATATATATATATAAGAAATAAATTATTAAATATATATTGTTTTATAAATTAATATTTGTATTTTGATAATGATAATGATGTTTGATAGCCAGCCATTGGCTATTGAACCAAAATTTTCATAGGTTTAGTTGCCTTCCCCTTTAATGTTGGAGGTTTGTTGTCCACATGCTTTAGGGCATTTAATGTGTCTCCAAATTTTTCTTTTTCTTGTTTTTTTTTTACTTCAAAAATTAATAATTCATACTAAATAAGCATGAGAAAAGATGTGTATTTTAGTTGTTGGGATATAACTTTTAATGACACGTGGCAAAAGTGATTGGACAGGCAAGAAAGGGGGCCCAAAGGCACATGCCAAGAGCAACTGTGACTGAAACCAACACATGATGATTCTTTGGGGAGATTCATGCAAACCAGCAAGACAAGACTACTGTGGGAGGGTGATGATGTCAGCAGGCCATCTGTTAAATACTAGGGTTAGGGCAAAAACTTTAATCACCTTATCTTTAGAAAGACACTCCTCTTTTTAAGATAGTTCTAGAAGAATGTTGGTCCAAAAGGGGCTTTAGGGCATAAGCAGTTTTAAGCAGTCTTATCAAGTATTTAATGAAACAAAATTTTATGATTAAAGAGAAATTAAAGTTTGAATAATGGTACTCTATACGCTTATTTGTCATATTTATGTCACATTATCCGGCACATCGTGTTTTATATGACTTCAGGTTTGTTTGAATTTGTAATTTCAAAAAGTACGATTTAAAATGTGTAATTTGAAAAAATTATTTTTAAAAATACAGTTAAGTGTTTGGTAAAATCATGGTTTTATATTTATTAAAGTAGCAGTTTAACCTTTAAAATTTGTGCGTTCAAAAAAGTTTCTCTTTACATGTGCTTTGAAAATTTATTTTTTTGCTTTTCAAATCACAATTTTTAAAAAATGGAATCCCAAACAATTCATTTTTAACTATTTGGTTTAAAATCATACTTTTCGTTTATAAAATTGCAATGGCAAACACACCCTTACAAATGCCAACTACTTCTTAAAAGAAAGTGTAAACTACTTATTAGTAAAGTCTTATTTGTTTTTTTTTTTTGGTCATTTTGAGTAAATGATATAAGCGGAAAATATTGAATAATGAAAAACAATTTTAATGATCAAAACTTTAAATCACCTAACTTTAAGAAAGAAACTCCTCTTTTAAGAAAGTCCTCAAAGAATGTTGGCCCAAAAGAGGCTTAGGGTATGAGGCAGTTTTAAGCAACCTTTCCTAACGTCTTATCAAGAATTTAATGAAACAACGTTTTATAATTAAAGAAAAATTACCACTCAAATAATATTATCATTTACACTCATTTATCATATCTATATCATATTGACTAACATATTGTATTTTATTGACATAAATTTCATCCAAACTAATATGGAGAAAATATCCCCCGATCCATGTCAAATAGTGTATAGTGTCTATAAATATTTAAAATGCACATTAAATTTAGTCTAAGTAGTAAACTACTATTAATGAGGTTAAAACTTGATGTATATTTTAAATATTTATAAACACTTGACACTATTTTACATGAGTTTGAGAATATTTCTTTAAACTAGTTTGGAAGAAATTTTGTCTGTTTATATGACGTAAAATATCAACCACTAAAAAAAATAAAAAAAAAAACAAATTGTAAACTACTTGAAATACAACGTGTAAAGTGTGGCATTGGTAATGTTTTATTTGTTTTGATGTAAACTATATTTTGATTTTTTGTTCTTTTTTTGAATAAGGAAAATATTGAATAATGAAAACAATTTTAATGAACAAAAGTAAAATTGACTCCATGGACAAGAATATGGTCTCCCATAGGTTGTCGGCTCAAATAGTGACCCAAATGTAGACAAAAATCATATAAAGATTTTGACCAAAAAAAAAAATTAATGTGTGAGATTATCATGCCAGTGTTTTCTTAGGTTCTGTTTACTTTGTTATTATTGAAAACAAAGACTGAGAAACTTTTGTCCATATTATTAGTAGTTGCCTACCAAAATGCAAAAAAGAAAAAAATATATTTTAATTCATTTAAGCCCATTAAATTATTTATGTTGAATATTATCTCCAGCAAAATTCAGATTTGAACATTAACTCATAAACCACGTAATCATTTTTTCTAATACTTTTCATTTCTACCATAAACTATAAAATCATAATCATTTGTTTTTGTTCCTTAAAAATCATGGATAGAGTTTCATTCCTTCTTTTTTTTAGTACTTTTCTTTGCTTCACTGAATTCTATAGGTTTTCTCTCAAAGTTGTTTAAGGTTTAGTTATTTTTATTTGTTCATTAACACTAATTTCACGAATGTAACCTATTTTTTGCTTATATGCCATTAATAGCGTAATTTATTTCACAGATGAACTTGTAGGACTTGGCCAAGTCACCTCCGACTGGTCAGAACATTGTGTAATTTAAAATTTCATATGATTGAATGAAAATATTAAAAAATAATAATTAATTTTCTGTAGGCGCTAAAATTGTAAAATGTTTTACAATAAATCATTTTCAAGAAAATATTTTCATAAAAACATTTTTACGATGGAAAACATTTTACGTTGAAGCGAGCGAAGCCTAATTTTTTAAGAATTTTTGAAATAGATATATGTCCTTGATGTTGTAATCATCCCCCACTATCTTATATGCTATGTAAAAAAGAAAGTGTGTCAAAATTAATATTATTTTTTCATGATTTATATTATCTTATGTACTAAAATATATATTTTATAATCTACATAGAGCCTGTTTTGATATAGATATTGAGTTGTAAATCAATTATTAGAAAGATATATTTTTATTTGTTATTTTATAATTTTATCTAGCCCTAAATAAATATTTGGGAAACTTGAATCTCGACTACGATTTACAAAAACTCCCCGTCTGAAAAAAACTCTCATTTACCTCCCTAATCTTTCATTTTCTCATTAGAACCCTTTTGGTGGTAAGTTGTCCAAACTACTCGCTCCAAAACTACGCCATTTTAGGCTTGCCCAAAACGAGGTCGTTTTGCCCAAAACAGCGTAGTTTTGAGTATTTTAAGATTTTTTTTTTTTTTTAGGGTTTAGAAATAAAAATTTTTTTTTAAAAAAAAGTGGGGGAAGAAATCGGGGTGGCTACCCACGGCAAATATGGGGTGGCGGAAGCCACCAGGGCCTTTGGGGTGGTCGCCACTCGAAGGCCCAAAAAAAACAAAAAAGGGAAAAATGGGTTTGGTTGGGGTGGCCGGTCACCCCTCCGGTTGTAGGGGTGGTGAAGCCACCCAGGGCCCTGGGGTGGTCCGGTCACCCCAGCAGCTCAAACCCATTTTCCTTTTTGGCCTTCGGGTGGTGAACCACCCCAAAGGCTGAGGTGGCCACCCCCATATAGTATAGGGTGGCTTACCCTTGGCCAAAAATGGGGTGGTCCGGCCACCCCATTTTTTGGGCAAGAGGTGGCTTTAGCCACCCCGTGATTTCCTTTTTTTTTTTTTTTAATTTCATTCTTTTTAAAAAAAAAACTTAAAACCTAAAATGCCCAAAACTATGCCGTTTTGGGCAAAGCAGCGAGTTTTGGAGTGAAATGGTATTTTAGACAAATTACTACCAAAAGGGTCTTAAGTGAGAGAATCGGAAGATTGGGGGTAAACGGAGGGTTTGTGTAAATCGATGGAAGTTCGAGGGGTATCAAGTTTCCCTAGATATTTTGGTTTGCTAAGCAAGGACCAAGATGTGGTCCGTGGTGGTTGCTACTTGCTAGAGGGCATGGAACAGAGGCACCAGTTTGGCAAAAGACTGTAGACTGTAGTTGGACCGAAGATCTGATGTCCATCTTCTTGACTCAACATTAGTTCCAAGATCAGCTTTGCTAATGGTGGATAAATATTTTGGACATCTCAACCAAATATCTGGCAATTTCACCTTTCAAAATTTTAATTTGATGCAATATATTTTCTTTGTTAGAGTTTAATGTTAAATAGACGTTAAAATAGATGAAATGACATTTATATTTCTAAAACTTTTTAAAATTTAAAATTGACCTTTAATTTCACATTAATTTTTTTAAAAAAGTTTATGGTATTTTGATATTTTCCTAGCATTCATTAGGATTTAACGCCAAATTCTAACGATAGGGGATAAATTGTATCAAATTAAAAATTTGAGTATTGAAATTGAGAGTTTTTGAACTTTTAAAAATGTTTTCAAAATGCGTGAAAATTTAAACGACTATTGTGAAATTAACACTATATTTATATATAAAGGATCACAACAATCTAAACAATTGATCCTTCCTGAAAAATCTTGTACATCATTTGAGGTACAATTTGCAGATTGGAAGGTCCTCTATTGCCAAGGTATGAGGCCCAAAGTGAAATCAAGTATGCAGGATCAAGAAATAAAGATTGACCTCTTCTTATACCTTTGAAAAATTATGTCTTTGTTTTGGGATTTGAGTTGTTGCAAACTTTGGGAGATGCCTATTTTGTTGAAGTCCTACATTACTTGGATATTAAGAAGATGGGCAATTTATAAAGGTGATGGGAAACCTCAACCCTTGAGTTAGATTTTGGATTGAGTTAAGCCAAATACTATTTTCTTGATTTGATATCGGAGTCTGGCTCAATTGGCTATAACCCACTGTCTTCTATTGCTACACGTGTTAGCTTGGATGTCCTCTCGCTACACGTGAGGGAGCGTGTTGGAAGTTTTACATTATTTGGGTATTAAGGAGATGAGCAAGAATTCTCTTAATTTACACTTGAATTTTTAACTGTAGTTAATTTATTATTTCTCATCAATTTTTGTCATTAAAATTCTTAAAAAGACAAAAGTACTATTTGATTTTATTTTTATTATAAAAATTGAAAACAATGGATTTTTTTTTTTTTGGAAAAACAGGGCACAAGGTGGCTGAACTATGGGTAATCTTATGATTTTTTTTTTAATAATATATTTTTTTGTTAATTCTTAATTTTAAATTAAGGGTAAGTTTAAAATTTTATAAAAAAGTCAAAAAGAATAAATGTTATTGTTTTATTTTTAACGTTTAAAGTTTAATAAAATTTTTTTAATTAATTACGATTGAAAATTCATGGATCAAAATGAAGTGATTTCAAAGTTTAAGGGTACGTCAAACGCGGGCATAAAGTTAAGTTTCTTCAAAAAATAATTATAATATTTATATAAAGGAAAAAAACGAAAACAATGCTTGCAAAATTCCAGGCAGCTGTTACTCTATGAGAAAGGGGAGAAATGATTTCTTCGTTATAAAGGAGCAGAGCTTCTCTTCTGTAAATCAGAGTCCCAGCTAACGCACAAGGAGGAAGAAGAAGAAGAAGAAGAAGATTTGGGTATTCTTCTTTCCTTCTCTCTCATCCCTCATTCAATTCATTTTTCTGAATCTCTCTCACTTTCACGCGCACCCCTTGGTTCCCCTTCAAAGCACGAGTCCCTCTCCCCCTCAAGAATACAAAATTTCTCCTCTCTTATTCAGTAATCACCGTTCTCCCCTCTTATTCAGTAATCACCGAAGGCAGGAAACCAACAGGATTGGGTTGGGCAACTACTCGAGGTAATTTTCACTCTCGCTCAAATATTTTTTCTTCCTATTGGGCTTCAAATTTCAGAGTGTTTGATGATAATGTTGAATTTGGTAGCTTTATTTGAATGGCCATTCGACGATTAAGTCAAAATTTCGGTTGAATTGTAGAAATTAAAGTAGAACCCGTAAACCCCCTTTTTCATGTCACGAATTGGTCTCAAATTTGTGTTGAAGTGTGGGTGTCAGTTTTGAGTTCAAATTTTTGGTAAGAACTGATACGGTTATTTGTATCTGATTACTATTTGAAGAGTAACAATTGTTTAGGAATTGGGGATTTTGAAGGGGGAACCGTAAACCTCTATATTGCATATCACGGTTTTGTCTCAATTGTAGAGTATTGATGTTAGCTCTGGATTCCATTTGTTGAGTGGGGGTGCTAGTATGGGATGCAATTCTCTGATTAAAGGTTGTCTCGAATTAGAGCATTAATGTAAATTTTGGTTTCTATTTGTTGTTAGATACTGATATGATTGAAACTTTTAGAATTACAGATGCTTAATGGATTTTCTTGGGAATTAATTAACATTATATAGGAAATGCATCGGTTGTTTAAACTTCTTGTGAGTTGTTTGATGTTTTTAGAAAGTGTACAAGTTGCATGAATTGGCCTTCGATTGATTAGGTGCTGGATTTCCTTGCATGTTGTTTTCAAGTTAAAATTTTGATGTTTGGAAGTTGGAAGCCTGTTACCACATGGCCTTAAGATGATTTGATGATTGCTTTTTTAGAGAATGTGAATATATAAATTCGGGTAGCATAAATTTCATGAAGCTAACTTTATGTATACATTCGGATAACCTATGGATTGGTTAGATTTTATAAATTTATAATGTATGCTTTGGAGTGGGAAATTGTTATTTAATAACAACATGATTTTGGGGTTAACCAAATGTCACTTGGAAAATGGGTTTGAAACTTGAAAGGGATGGTGTTGCGCTCTTGAAACGATTAAATTATTATCAAGTAGGAATAAGTTTTATATTAAAATTGTGTAGCTGCTGGAGTTTTGATGGAATATTGATAGCATGAAGTGTAAAAAAGTTCAACCAAGTATACAAGTTGCTCACAAGCTTAAAGCTCAATTTTGGTTTTTTTAATTAATTAATTAATTATTATTTGAAAACTACCAATGTAATGGAGGATAAGCAAAATACATAATCACCTTGCATTTGAGGACCAATTTCTTATCTTTAAAGACTTCCAAACCAAATGGAAGATTCTTGAGGTGATTGGCAAGCCAACATTGGAGTAAGCGGATTCTGTTGTAATTTGAGACAAATGATAAGATGTAATGACTTGTGGAAAGACATTATTAGTTAGTAGCAAGGATTGATTTTGGATCTAAATGAAAATTTAGAGTAGCTATTGGATTATGATTTGGACTTTTAGCTTTATTAAGTAGCTCTATGAAAATCTCCTCTTTAGTTCTGTAGCAATTGAAACTGTTCTTCACTTCTTATCCTAACCCATTCAAATTTCTTGCAGAAGGACTTCCAAAAGGCAATCTTATTTGTGCTCCTTCTATCAACCAATCCAGTGCTGTCAATGAAGAAGAAGAAAAGTAAGCCCTCACTCTTCCTCTGTAATCTCTCTGCAAAATTATGTTCATCGAAAGATAGCAACTTTTTTGATGCATTAGCTCTCAAAACACCGCATATTCATTTGAATCACCCAGTTTTGTTCAGGTCGCAGAGGGGGAGTGGATGGAGTTCTTGTGAAGGAGGACCAGAATGAGCCCACAATTGGAGAGAAGCTTGCAAGTCTGGAACTGATACAGAATGATAAGTCCAAGAGTGATGATTCCAAGATTGATGATGCCAAGAGCGGTGAGAAACAGTTGGAGTCTTCTTCTCAGCTCATTCAGCCTCCGACTGCAGACTCGGTTCAGGTGCTGCTCAGGCAGGCATTACGTGCCGATGATCGTGCACTTTTGTTGGATTGCTTGTACAACCGAGACGAGAAGGTCGGTTTTAGTTTTTAGTTCTTTAGGTTTGTGTGTTCATGGTTGAGTAAACGAGAGCTTGGTTTTAATTGTGTCTTCTTGTCTTTGTTTGTGGTTCTGCTTGCAGGTTATTGCGAAGTCTGTTGCATTTTTGAGTCTGGCGGATGTTCTCAAGCTTTTGCAGTCTCTGGTATCGATTATTCAGTCGAGGTAAAACATTTTCTGCATTGTAATTAGGGAGTGTATGTGTCTGGTTAGTATGAATGTGATAAATTTGTTAGGGCATTTTGGGCCAATTTTGGTGTTTTGGGACTTTGTTGAACCCCTTTTAGATGGTTTTGGACCTTTTTTAAATAATTAGAAAGCTTCAAAAGTTAACAAAGTTCAAGAATATTATTATTCTTTTGGTTTTTTTTATTGAATAAAGCTCAATTTCATTAAACTCAAAGCGAAAACCCTATGACCAACATGACTTCTTTTGTATATTATTAATAATTATATAATTAATAATATATAATATATATAAGGGTATAGTTAGTGGTTATTAACCTACCTCTACCCTTAATACCACTAACCACACCGCCCTAGGCATTTAGTGGTTTTTCTAATCGCCTACAAAAGCAGTTGTTGGTTATAAGCGGTTATTGGCGGTTATAACTGCCCTGTTTATACCAAGCTTAATGTACTAATTGTGATACTTGATTAGCTGTACTCCTTGATCATATATATACTTGGATTATTTTTAAAATAGTGACGGGAAATTGGGGTTCTTACTTTTTCTTTCTTTCTTTCTTTTCATTTGGATGAACTGTTTGTTTGAGATCATGATGTTTGTGAATGAGGAAAATAGGGATATCTGACTATTTGAATTTGTAAGTTAAACCCACAGCTAGCGGGTATTGACCCCAATTGTTGTAATTGTTGGGCCAAATGTTATGCTAACAAAGGACCCCTCAAGCAACGTTTTTCCAGGTTTGATTTCCTGTAAAGTTCTCAGCACACTCCTTATGTTTGTTTTCCGCTTCTTATTTTAGCCAAAAGCAATTCAAGGGCAAATTAGTGTTATTTGGCTGTAGGCTTGTAACAACTATACCCTAATTTAATCATTAGCTGTGTACATCACCAATCTAATTTATTAAAACCATGTATATCTGATGGCCTTAAGAACCTGAAGACAACCTAGATATTCACTTGGAGGGAATCCCGTTGCTCTTGATTTATGCTGGTTTCCCCTTTTCTGTATTGCTGGTGTTCTAGAATTGCAGTTCACCCTTGTGTTTGATTTTCCATATGATATTGAGCTTAATTGATTTTGTTGTATTTTCATCCCAGGGGTGCAATTTTGGCATGTGCGCTTCCATGGCTAAAAAGTGTTCTTCTTCAACATGCAAGTGGAATAATTTCCCAGGAATCTTCTTTACTTGCCCTGAATTCTTTATTTCAAGTAAGAAATGGTTACTTTATTGTGGAAACATTCTACGTAAACCTACTAAAAAAGACATAGAAGTTGATTCCATGCATGTTCAATGGTTTCTATGTACTCTCTGTAGAAGTTGTTTGGGTTGATGGATATGAAACTCTCTTTAAATTATTTATCTTAAGTATGATATGGCTTTATCATATTGAGGTTTTAGCTAATGATGAAATCTACATACATTAATACTTAAGCTAATTAGCGCCAATATTTCATACGAGCTTATCATTATGTATCTAAGGTGATTTTTAACTTCTTGTTGGATGGCATTTCAAAATGTACCAATAACCTTTTCCAAGAAAGACCAGGGTATAATGACTGCTAAATACATAAGAAGCTTCATGTAAAATATTATGACTTATATACAAGTTACTTTGTTTTGCATGATAAAATTGTTTATGTGATATGATCTATAGAAGTTTTTGTTGGGGTTGGGTTGGTGATGAGGTGCTTTTTTCTTGTATATTGCGTGTGTACATAGGGATGCATTACGCTATCTTTATAAAATTCGCGTTACTTATATTAAAAAAACGTATCAGTGGATAATTTTTTTTTTTTTGATATTTTATCTATCAATTTTGTTCCCATCCTATATCCACATGCATGCTTCTCAGATTGTTGGTTTTGCTTTTGTTTGTAAAGCGAAAAACTAAACAATGGATTCTATCATAGAATATTATAAGAAATCCTAACATACTCATTTGAATTCCTCCCATCTACGCTATTATTACAATGATTATTATTACTTAAGTTTAATAATCTTATGTAGCCTTGTACTATATTGTGCAGCTGATCGAGTCTAGAGTCTCTACTTTTGAATCAGCTATCCAACTATCCAGCTGCTTGGACATCCTTTACACTGGGGTGAGTCTCTGGCTGCTAAATTTGTGGTCTGAAGTTTTGTAAGAGTTGAGTTTTATTTATGCGAAACTTTGGAACAGGTTGTGGATGAGGAGGTAGACAAAAACACCCCAACAATGCCAGTAATCTATGAGGACAAGGATGAAAGTGATGAAGAGAATTCTGAAGATACCATGGAAACTGACGCAGAAGATGAAAAGATGAGGAAGTATCTGATGATGAATTTGAAGGTGTTAGTGACACTGAAGGAAGTGATGGGATGATAGATTGATGCACATTGAAGGCCAAAAGTATTGGATGTGGCTGCTAGATGCCCAAAGTTTTGTTAGAATGTAGTCTGATTTGAGAAAGTTGAGTTGGAACGATATCTGATTATTGTGATGCTAGGCTATGCCTGTATTATCTTTTATGTTTAACTTTCCAAGTTTATGTTTGGCATACGGTAGAATGTTTCAAATTCAAGATCTTCCATTGTAGGGATTTCTGGAGAACCGAAGTCTTTAAACATCTTGTCTAATTTACTGCTGAGACTTTGATGGAAGTAACCGTTTTGATGAGCACTAATTTTGGGTGATTGAGAAATAGTGTTTTGCTTTCTACCCTTCAAAGTTCAATATTTCCTTGGACTTTATCAATAATTTTTTGGAAAGCCACCTGCTTGGGCTTACCAAAAAGGATGGGCGATTGACTGAGAGAGAAGAGGAAATGAAATCAGAGAAGGTAAAGGACGGTGTAAGGGATCCGGATCCTCTCCAGTCCTTTCAATTCATGGTTGAAATTTATTTAAAGAAATCTTAGGGTGATAAATGTGCCACTTGTCCTCTTAATAAAAAAAAAAATTAATATTTAAAAAATAAATAACGACAAAAAAAAGATAGGGTAGCCAACAATCCATAGGGGTGGCTGAACCACCCCTCTTGGCCAACGATTTTTTTTTTTTTTCTCAGTTTGGGCCTTAGGGGTGGCCAGATCACCCCTAATGGCCATGGGGTGGCTTGGCTACCAAAGTGACAGTGGTGGTCCGACCACACTGAGGGGTGGGCCACCCTTTAGTTTTTAATTTTTTATTAGTTTTATTTATTTTTAAATATTAGTTAATATTTTATTATTTTTTATTAAAATGACACATGACACATTTGTGGCATTAAAATTTTTTTAAAAAAACTTAGCTATAAACTAAATATTCTTCTATCTATAATTGGACCGAAGAGGGTCCTATTACCGGCATGAGGGGGGAGAAGGGAAGAGAGTAAAGGAAAGGAAGGTGCGTGGAAAATGAGGGAGAGAATAGGGAAAAAAAAAAAAAAAAAGGAAAAAAGAATGAGAAGTGGGAGACAAAGGGAGCGGCAGGGGTTAACTATTTTTTATTAAATTTTTCCTTTTTAGCCCTTACTCGCAATGGCAAGGGTGGCTTTAGCGGTTAGTGAGGGTGGCCAGTCATCTCTTATAAAAAAAAAAAAAAAAGGTGGCCGGCTACCACCTTGCGGAAAACGGGTCGGCTTGTCATCCTATTTCTTTTTTCCTTTTTTTTTTAAAAAAAATTAATTGTTTATTATATTTATTTTGAATTTTTTTTAAATATAAATAACAGTTTATTATTATTATTTTAGTGGAATGTTCTGGACTGTTGGATCAACATCCAAGTATCCAACAGTCCAGATTAAGAATTCGAGAATCTCGAATTTTCTAAAAGAACTCGAGGGATTCCGGTCCGAGAGAAAGCCGCGTAAAGATGAAGAAAAAACGTATGAAAGAAGAAAGAAAGAGGGAGAGTAGGAATTAGGAAAAGGTGGGGGACGCATGAAAAGACGAAGAAAAATGTCGCGTGGGAGACGAAGAAAAATGGCGAGCGTGAGACGGTGGGGGCAATTGCAAAGATGGAAAGAGGAATAAGTGGAAGTGGGTGACAATGGCGTGAAGAAATGAGGAAGAAAAAGAAGGGAAGAGAACGAGGAAAAAAACTAAAGTGGTGTGCGTTGGCTAACGAGTTGGGATATTTAATTACACAAATTTTACCCAACTTTAAAGTGTCAAAACTTAGAGTTTTTAAGTAATAATGTGGTCTTTTTTTATAGGAAAAAATATATATAAAAAAAAAGGCTCAAACTATTATTCCTTTGCAATATAAGCCCTAATATTCAAAAAGTACTAAAATAGCCTCCAAAACTATCAAAATATATAAAAAATGTCACTTATTTTTTTATATTCTTATAATACCTCTATTCTTTTAACAAATAAAATAATAAAACAAACGTAACAAAAAACCTAAACAATTTTTTTAAAACTACAAAAATAAAATTTTTTAGAATAAATAAATAATTAGTCACTGTAGTTGGGCTAAATTACAAATTTCTTCATGTTGTATTAAAGTAAAATTAATGGGCAAATAAAAACAATTTTTTAACAGAATTTTACTCAAGGAACTAAATTGTATTCTTTTTCTTTTTTTGGTTTTTTGGCATATCTTAATAATTGTAGCTTTGATTTTACTTTAATACGATATGAATAGTCACTGTAGTTAACCTAAATTATTAATTGGGAAAATATATAATAACACCATGAGTCAGCTAGCCCTTCAGAATTTTAAAATGCTTAAGTTTTTTTTTCTTAAAATATTTACTCCCTAGGTTATTTTAAACTATAATAAAATCTTTGCTATAACTTTTTTTGTTAGAAAACAGATCCTCCCCATCTCAAATGAAATGAATATGGTTAGGATGGCTTTTAAACAATCTAAGGCTAACAATTTGCCATGTCATCACAAATAAAGTTAACAGAATCTTCAGAAAAGAAAGCGTTGAAACCTCAAACGTTAGTCTCTCCCATCCAAGCTCAAGTCCCCCTTTTTGCCTTAGATTGTTTGCCACCGCCAAGCACCACCAGCACCAGAAACCATGGGCATATACCTGTGGGCTCAGTGATATCTTCTCTAAATCAGCTATATATATATATACACACACACACTAGGGAGAGGATCCAGTTCACGGTGCCTATTTCATTCATTTTGTTTGGATTCTTGCTTGGGCATAAGTTCTGTGGTATTTCAAATCCGTTATTTTGTGATATTTTCAATCCTTTTTTTCTTTTTTTTTTTGGGTAGGAACATAGTTTTTTTTTTTCTTTTTAAAATGGGTTTCTAAAATAAATAATAAAAATAAAAATCTCAATTTATAGAAAGACTCAAACTGAGATTTTTTACCTCTTTCTATTAGACACATCACTGTTACAGATTTGATACTAAAATATCCTCCACCTTGTAGTTGTTAATTGCTCTTTATCGGATCTGTCTTTCGACATAACAATGGCATAATTTCAATTCCCTATAGAGTTGACGGTAGCGAAGAAGCCGAACAAGAATGCAGTGAAAAAACCCAAAAAAAATAAATTCCTGGTCATGCTAGCAAAATAAGTGTGATCCGGTGGTGACAAGAAAGCTGAGGCAGTGGTGCTTGGCGGCGGCAAGCTGGTGGTGCTTGCTTGGTGGCGGCAAACAATTTAAGGGAGCTCGCAAGCATGGTAATGGAAGGGGGAGGATTTGGGTTTGGATGACAAGATGAGAGAGATTAATCGTTTGAGGTTTCAAGATGACGTTAACTTTATTTTTATGATGCGGCCAATTTTTAGCCTTAGATTGTTTAGAGCTAATCCTAGCTGTGAGCTAGCTCCTCTCCATTTCATTTGAAATGGAGAGGATTTAAGTGGGATAAAACTCGTTTTATCCCATTAAAATATTAATTTTTTTAAAATTTAATTTTAAAATTTTAAATCTAAAAATTAAAATAAAAAAAAAGAACAAAGGTGGCCGAACCACCCCTATGGCCTAAGGGGGTGGTTCGATCACCCCCTTGGTCCAAGTGGGTGGCTCAGCCACCCCCAGACCGGTTGCCTTAGGGGTGGTGGAACCACCCCCTTAGGCCATGGGGGTGGCTCGACCACCCACATACAGTTGATTTGGGGGTGGCTGAACCACCCCCATTCGGTCACACCTTAGGGCCAAACCCTCAAATTTTTTTTTGAGGGTTTGGCCCCGACCACCCCCTTAAGCCTAAAAATTTGAGGGTTTGTTCTTAGGGGAGGTGGTTCCGAACCACCCCCTTAGGCCATGGGGGTGGCCACCCTCACTCTGATTAGGGGTGGCCGAAGCCATCCTCTAGGGCCAAACCCTCAATTTGTTTTTAAGGGTTTGGCCCTAGGAAAACCACCCCCTTAGGCCATGGGGGTGGCTGGGCCAACCACCCCTATAGGGTGATTCGACCACTACTATTCCTTTTTTAAAATTTTTAGATTTAAAAATTTTAAATTAAATTTTTAAAAATTAATATTTTAATGAGATAAAATGGTTTGTTTTATCCCATTTAATGGCCGTTAACAAAAAAGTGAAGGCAAATATTTTATTGTAGTTTTAAATGATATAGAGAGTAAATATTCGAGAAAAAAAAAAACTTAAGTATTTTAAAATTATGAAGAGCTGACCCAAGATGTTATTATATATTTTTTCTTATTTATTTATTTAAAATATATGTATTGTATTTATTGTATTTATTGTAAATCTCATCAAAGTATTAGTTCCGTTATGCTCCATTTGTTTTTTCAATTGCATTTCACACTAGACAATGCTTCCATGTCTTCTGACGTGAAAGCGCTGAAAAAAGAAAATATAAAATTTATTATTTGTTAATTATTATTAGGAGAAACTTCACTTTAAATTTTTAAACTTTCACGCGATTTGATAAATATTTTGAACTTTAAAATTTCTCAATTTGGACCCTTAAACTTTCAATTACAATTAATTTAAACTTCTCCATCAAATTTTAAATGTTAAATGTGATTGAATGACGTTTATATCAAAAAATTTTTTTTTATAAAATTTCAAATTAATTTTTTTTAAAAACAATATTATTAAAAAAATATCACAAGGTGACCCAACTGTGGGTCACCTTGTGACCCCTTTTTTCGATTTTTTTTAATAAAAATAAAATTGAAGGGTAATTTTGTTATTTTATGGGTTTTAATAACAACAATTGATGGAGGGGTTTAAATTGATTGCAATTGAAAATTCAGATGTCCAAATTAAGAAATTTTAAAATTCAAAGAGATTTATCAAATCACTTAAAAGTTTAGGAATTTAAACTAAAGTTTCTCTTTATTATTATTATTATTATAATAAATTAATTAATTTATCATTGATTTTATTGTCACTCTCCCAATATGTCAAAATCAATGGTGGTCTTCTTCCAAACAGAAAATCAATGGCGTTAATTTCCACTCATTCACGGATTAGGATCAGTGGATTACTACAATTTGATTGTAAATTATTGAATCATGTAGTTTATGTTATTTTTAAGTATGAAATGCTTAAAACGTGTCGTGTTAATTGAGGTAATTAAAAAGAAATCCTTTTAAAATGCTTTATTTTTTACTTTTATAGAGATATTTTTTATTCATCAAACTAAAAGACAATGTTTTATGTAAAGTCTTTTTACAACGTATAGAAGAAGAATTTGATGAAAATATACTAAATTTTCAATTGTAACATCTCACATTTTTAATAGGTGACATTATTTAAGTATTTCGATGCTTAAACATTACATAATTTGAGTTTAAAATTGTAAGAGATCATAATTCCTAATTAACTGGAGCAAGAAAATTAAATTATTATCAGCTTTTTTTTTTAATAAAATTTAATTGATGTGAAAAAGAAAATGTTTGGTATGAAAAAAATTTGTTTTGTAATAATTTTTTTATTTAAGTAATAATAATAAAATTAATGTGATATAAAAAAAAATTAAAAATAAAAAAAATTAAATTTTAGATGAATAGTAATCTATGAGGAGAATGATGAAAGTGATGACGAGAATTCTGAAGATGCCATGAAAACTGATGCCGAAGATGAAAAAGATGAGAAAGTATCTGATGATGAATTTGAAGGTGTTAGTGACACTGAAGTAAGTGATGGCATAATCGAAACATCTTAATTAGCATCCAAAACAAGCGTGATTTATTATTAACATCTCAATGGCACCGAGAAGACGTCTGCACCTCAAATGTGTTTGTTAAATGTTATTCAATAAGATAAATTAGTCAGTCTTCAAATCAACATCTTAATTAGCATCCAAGAAGCATGATTTATCACCATTACATGCATTCATCTTTTTCTTGGTACAGATTCCGCTGATTTTTACGGTACGCTCTATGTCTTACTTAGTGTGTGTTTGACTCTATGATTTAATAAACAAAAAATTAAATTTTAAATTAAATCACATAAAATTGATAGTTTAGGATTGCATTTTTAAAAAATTATGATTTAAAAATACAAAAAATGTGCGTTTTTAAATTGCAAGTAATGAAGTGTTTTTTTGAAGATTCACAATTTTAAAGGCCAATTTGCGATTTTGAGAATTTTGGGCAAAATATTTACTTGGAAATGGAATTGATATTTAACTTATAGCCTAGCATTATCTTTTATATTTAACTTTTTAAGTTTACGTTTGGCATACGGTAGAATGTGTCAGATTGAAGATCTTCCATTGTAGGGATTTCTGGAGAACCGAAGTCTCTAAAAATCTTGTCTAATTTACTGCTGAGACTTAGAATGATGGAAGCAACGACTGTTTTTGATGAGCACTAATTTTGGGTGATTGAGAAATAGTGTTTTGCTTTCTACCCGTCAAAGTACAATCTTTCCTTGGACTTGATCAATAATTTTGTTGGAAAGCCACCTGCTTGGGGCTTACCAAAAAGGATGGGCGTTTGGCTGAGAGAGAAGAGGAAATGAAATAAAAGAAGGTGCATGACAAGGGAAAAAAAAAATGAGGACAAAAAGAGAGGAAGAAAAGAAGAGAAAGGGAAACGAAGGAAGAAAGAGAAGTGGGAGACAAAGGAAAAGCAAAAGATAAAAAAGAAAAAAAGAAAGAGAAGAAGGAAAATGGGAGACAGCGTGAGTGGTGTGGCAATGGCTAACAAGCAAAGAGAAAATAAGTGGAGGACAATGGAGTGAAATGAGGAACAAAAGGAAGGAAAGATAAAAAAGAAAGAGAATAAAGTGGTTTGCGTTTGCTTTAGCATATTAAAACTGATAAAACCTATCTAATTTCATCAAATATTCTCCCCGAAAAATATTATAGGTCAATGAATTTTTTATATTTGGTTTATATTCCTCTACACATTCAATAGATTAACCATTAAATTTATTGGGTTTATCATTGACTTATGTGCGATTTATATAAGTCCACAAATTTAATAGTTGATTTGTAAGATGAAATGAACTAAATATAAAAAAAACTATTGACCAATAACATGTACACTCTATCATCACCTAACCTAATCACCATATTAGGCCACCCAATCACACATTCAACTAATTTTCTTTGTTAATCAATCGTCCACTAATTTAACTATACTCTAAATTAATACTTAATTAAATGTTTTATTTGCTTTATTAAACTACAATTGCACAATTTTCATTGTGTGAACATTTACTTCTGACGTGTAAGGACCATAAAATAAGAGAATGTTTGAATGTTTCAAGATCATTACCATCTCAATATGAGCAAAAGTTTGAATCATACAACATTTTCATAGCCTCAACTAAATCAAACTTCAATAGTCACAACATTTTATATATGGCTTTCGTCTGTCACCCATTAATTGACTTGACCATCAGTTTCATATTGGGGGAAGAGATGTGCTAATTTTTTTTTATTTTTTTTTTTTTCTGTGAATTGTGGGGCATATGTGCATGTTTCTAAGGCCTATGGTAAAATACAAGTGAAAAGGCTCATTCCCATTGCCTTTCTCACGATTTCGTGCCCTGTTTGTCAATGGACCTCGACCGGGGGGTATGTGTTGATTGCCTTATATTTTTTAGGGGCATTTTGGGCACAATCTCTATTTTTTAGAAACACATGTCATTTTCTGTCAAAGAGGACAAAAATATTAATGGATGAGTTACAACGTTGCATTGACATCTTAAAAACTTAATTTAGGTACGTTGTCAATTTTTTTTTTTAAAAAAATCAATCTTGAGGGGCAAAATGTCTTTTTCCCTAAACAGTTCTATGAGCTTGCAAGTTTATTCTCATTTACTATTTTCCTTTGTTATTGCTTCTTCCCTTTAAATGTGTTGGTGTCATTCTTCTCATTTACTTTTTTATTGCCTTTTATTTTTTAGAGTTTAGGCTATTGTTGCATTCCAGCATGCGTACGTACTAGTCGATGCATCTTTTGATTTACTTTTCTATTGCTCTTTTTTTTTTTTTAAATATATATATATTTTTAAAAAATTTGTGATGTTAAATTTTTTCTCACTAACTTTTTTTCTTTGTGATTGCTTCTACTCTTTAAAAGTTTTGGTGTTATACTTCTCCTTTAATCTTTTTTTATGAGCTTTTAACTTTTTTTCTCATTAACGTTTGTTTTTTTGATATCATGTTAAATGATGTTAGAGAGTTATCACCTCTCTACATGTTATCAAGAATTCAAACGTACTTTTAAGTGAAGATAAGGATAGCATTAGCTATAATAATCCATTTTTAATTTGAATTTATATTTATATTTATAATCTCTATATTATTTCTTGTAACAATTTTATCTATATATATAAAGCTTTAATCTCCTTTGAATTCGTAGGACGCCTAGAAACCCAATCTGCAGCAACGCATGTGGACCCCCAGTAACATCTCATCATCCCATGATAACTAGATCTAAAAACAATATTTCCAAATCCAAAAAATTAAATGATGAGACCATCAAATATCCAATATCCCACGTCCTTCTTGCCACTGTACTTCCAGAAATTTAAGAACCACACAAATAATCAATTATTTTAAAAGTTTAAATTAATAAAAAGAATCAGTTATCTTAAAAGTTTAAGTTAATAAAAAAAAGTGTATTTTTTTTCCCTTAATTATTATTTTAATACTTTTAACTTTTTTCTTATTTACATTTTTTCTTTATTATTGCTTCCTCTCTTTAAAAGTCTTGGTGCCATTCTTCTCATTTACTCTTTTATGTCCTTTTTCTTTTTGAAAGTTTAGGTTATTGTTGGATTCCAGTACGTGTATTTGTCAATACATGTTCTGATTTTCTTCTTCTTTTTTTATTTTTTATGAGCTTTTAATTTTGTTTTTTGTTTTTTTTTTTCTCATTTACATTTTGTCTTTGTTATTGCTTCCTCTCTTTAAAAGTCTTGGTTCCATTCTTCTCATTTACTCTTTTATTGCCTTTTCTGTTTTGGAGCTTTTAAATTTGTTCTTATATAATTATTTTCTTTTGAATTCTCACTTTGTGTATTGATCGCAAATTGCGTTATTTTTACATAGATCCAAAAAGAATTATCAGGCCGAAAGAATTGATTGTAATTTGTATTAAAGAAAATTTGTTCCAGCTTAATTTTTATTAACTAATTGACGTCTTTTGATGTTTATATATCTAGTGATCGATTACGTCATTCTCTTGTAACTCTTGCTCCAATATATACCACGCAGCAGTTGTTACACAAAAATAAGCAAAGACATTATGGCCTTAAGCTACACCCACCTATCCCCCCACTTGAAGTCATGCTTTTTATACTTTGGTGTATTTCCAAAGGACTTTGAGATCCCTGTGAGGAGATTAGTCCGATTGTGGATAGCTGTAGGACTTATACAGAACACCGGCGAGAGAAGAATGGAGGATGTAGCAGAAGACTACTTGGAGGAGCTAATTAATCAAAGCTTGATCCAAGTGGCTAGCAGGAAGAAGAATGGAAGAGTAAAGACATGCCGCGTTCATGATCTTTTGCAAGATCTGTGCATATCCGAGAGTGCTGAAGAGGAGTTTCTTGGGGTTGTTCTCTGTGATAACCTTTTATCCGCAAATAAATCCCGCAGACTTTCCATCCAGGGTAGTTTTTCTGATCAGTATATTTCTTCAAACACTTTTGACAATGCATGCACCCGTTATTTGTTTTGCTTTAACCGAGGGGAAAGTGAGTTTAATGGAAAGCACAGGAAATGGATGCAGGAAAACTTCAAGTTGCTCAAGGTGCTTGATCTAGAGGGTGTTTACAAACCTAAACTGCCTAAGAATCTGGGGAAAATGTATCATTTAAGGTACTTGGGTTTGAGACGGACTTTCTTGGATACCCTTCCCCCATTGTTGGTAAGCTACCCTACCTCGAGACATTGGATGTGAAGCACACCAATCTAAGGTCTCTACCTAATTCTATTTGGAAGATGAAACTCCTTCGGCATCTGTATCTTAATTATTTGATACACATGCCTGTGGGGAAAGACAGTATTTCTCTTACTAGGCTCCAGACGTTAAGGGGGATTATTTGTGGACAAGAAGAGTCCGGTGAAGAACGGTTTGGATAGATCAATCTATCTCAAGAAACTGGATCTGAGATTTTGTTTAGGCTCCGTTGAAGAATTAAATGAGTGGATTGCAAGTCTGGAAGGACTTGAGTCTCTGAAGTTGAGGTCCTGGGACAAGAATGGTAGACCTTCAAACCTGGAATTAAAGCCTCTGTCAAGCCTTGAGAGTCTCACCGACCTGTTTTTGGAGGGAAGCTTACCAACGCTACAAAATGACTTCTTTCCGCAGAGTATTATAGTTCTTACTTTGTGGGATTCAAATATGGAAAATGATCCCATGCCAATTCTTGCAAAGCTGCCAAATCTTTCTGTCCTTATGCTATGGAGAAATTCCTACACTGGAAAGGAAATGGTGAGCCCGAGTGGAGGCTTCCCTAAGCTTCACACACTGAAACTCAGGGGGCTACCTAATTTGGAGACATGGACAGTGAAGGAAGGAGCAATGCCGGATCTCAAAGAATTGGATATCGGATTCTGTCCCATGCTGAAGGAACTTCGAGACCAGTCGTCCAGCATGTGGGCTTCTGTTAAAATAGTTTTAGATTTAATTCCAAATGAATTCGAAGAGAATGTTAAAGCTAAAAATCCCAGCAGCTTAATCATCAAGGACCGGTGGGACTGAATGAGATTCATAGTCAGGAAAATATGAAGCAGGTTTTTAATCCATTCCCTCGTTAATTTACTGGTGATTGCTTGCATGCTTTTTTCAATAAAAACAAAGAAGATATTATTTACTGACATCACAGGTTTGACGGTTGCATGGTCTCTCACTCATCTATTTGCTTTTTTCAAGAGATTTCAGGCTTGTCTTAAAAGCTTTTTTCAAGAGATAGCTGCCACCTGAACACCAAATCAATGCAACTTAATTATTGTTGCTATGCTGTTGTAATTGATTTTGTTGTTGCCGTGGCTGCCAAAACTGCAGCACGTACTGCCCTTGTCATGTTGATCGAGTTAGGAAGATCACTAATCAAGGTTAGCTGCCACCTGAACACCAAATTAATGTAAATTAATTATTGTTGCTATGCTTTTGTAATTAGCACCGAGGGAGAGTTTTGAATATATTAAAAGTAATTATTGGGTTTCGGGGATTTTCTTTTTTTGATTAAGTCTCTCCTATGTGTTTGGGTCGTGTCCTTTTATTTTTTAATAAAATTCAATTACTTATATATATATATTAAAAAAAAAAAGGTCAAATTATGAAATTTTTGTCATATCAACAATTTTCATTTTTTTTATTTATCATATAAATATAATAAATGCTAATGTAACAAAGTTTAAAACCATATATATAATTGAAAAAGAATGGTTAAAATTTGAAGACCACTTGGTACATGGTAGAATACCCTCTAAAGAATCCAGATCACTTTGTCAACACATCTCTATTCCTAAAGCTTAAGTTTTTAAAATAAGTAGTGGTTTCTTGAATTTGAATTCCATCTCCTTCAATTCACCTCATTTAAATTAAAATTTCATATGTTGGAAAGTTTGAGCAAGCCTACATGCAGGAGAGTATTAAAATATTTATTAAATGATTAAATTTACATATTCCTATTAACTTAAATTTTTTTAAAAAGTGGTGATTTAACCGCGGTCACATATTGAGTTTTTTAATATTGCAAGGAAAATTGTTACAATTACAAATGTGTTTGTTGAATGTAATTCACTAAGATAAATGAGTTAATCTTCAAATTAACATCTTAATTAGCATCAGAAGCATGATTTATTACGTCATGTTGTAATTAATACGTCTGTTTTTTATTTTTTATTTTTTTGTAATTAATACCAACTTACCAAAGAGGTTAAGAAAATGATAGCACTCAGTATAGATAATCTAGTATACTCATGAGGTAATTAATAATGAATTAATCAGCTAGTATGATTAATGCAGGAATGAACCCACCACCCAAAATCTAAAGCACTCATCAGGCTCTACGCAGCTCTACAGCATCCGCAAGAACAGGTCAAGTGCTTCCTTGCACTTCCCACAATAGACATGAAAATCAATGATAGTATTTCTTAAACAGGTCAAGTGCTGGGTATTTCTTCAAACAGTCGGAGTGTAGTTTCGACCCTTCAAAGCCCAATTTTTCCTTGGACTTCATCAAGAATTTTTTGAAAAGCCGCCTTCTTGGGCTTACAAAAAGGATGGGTAGGCCTACATACTTGGATTTTGAGGGATTGTTGTTGATGGGAGAGGACATGTTTTTACGCTCTCTAACGATGACAACTTAATTCATATTCTCAAACCCGGTTCTGAATGAGAAAATATTTTTTATTTTAATTTTTTGTTCATACCATCTTGCTTGAAAAAGTGATTTTATTAATCTAACTTAAATTAGAGGCATAATTCCAACTATTTGGATTTCTATAGCTGAAAGAGTAATGAATAGTCAATACATTTATTTTCTAATCCATATAGAACCGTCTCTACTTGATCAGTGAAAAAGAAAAGATGCAGTAATTAATCAAAAAAGGAGATGTAAAATAGTCTTTACAACACTAGTAAACCTGGAAAGCATTGTGTTGGTTTCAGCCAACTGTGGTACACCAAAGCTACTACAATATTTTATGTCCTCAGTAAGAAGTTTTACAGTTTGGTATGCCTTCTCATACTTCCCCTCCTCAAAATATTGAAGCCCCTCCCCTTTAATTCGATCTGCGGTGAAGTTATAACCATTGAAACAAGTTGTTCTCTTCGACCAATCCGCATAGTCAGATGAATTTTGCATCCACTTATACGCAACTCCTGCAGCCTCTTTTGCTTTGGTTGTGCTCAACTCCAAGGCAATCCTTGAAAGCCCCTTAACATCTGCACTCGAACTCCGAGAATCCAACTCCAAAGCGGAGGTGCAAACGTCGGGAAACTCTGTGCCGCCACAAGTTTTTCGTTATCAGGGGCTCACCTTTCTCGTCAGCTGCTGTTGAGATCACTGCAATTGAGATCACAAGGAGAGGGAGAGAAACAGCAAGGAGTTTTATGCCCATTTTTCCTGCACAATGGAAGAGCTTGTTGCAAGCATGTTTCTTAATTTCCCCATCTTTTTATGCCATGATCAATATATATGAACTAATTTTGGCAGCTTGGTTTGACCAAATTTGTAGTCAGTTTTTTGGTCAAGAATTACAGCAGTTTTTGCTCCGGATTATACGCTATGACTCGTGACGACTTTCCTCCCCGCCTGGTTTTTCAAGGATGCAAGATTTTCTACAACTTACTTATCCAGTCAATCATGATTCATCCCCATCAAATATGCAAACCCGGAATGGCACTAGCTACTTCTATCTAGACAGCAAAATCAATGGAAAAGTTAGGAAGCTAAAAAAGGAAAATGGAGTAAAGTGAAAAATTAATTAGATTTACATTTCTAGAAAATGTTTTTTGTATTTTTGAGTGTTTGGTGCGACTTAAACTAATAGTCAACGGAAAATATTTTTCGTTTGAGAGAAATTTTTTCTTTAATTTTTGGGAAATGGTTTTCATTTTTAAAAACCGTAAACAATTTTTTGAGTTTGAACATTTCATTTGTTAAATCGACAAACTCAACTAGGACATCACCGGTACCTACCTGGAAGCCCGAAGGAACCCCACCTCAACTCAACCAAGACTCTGCCGGGACCTTGCCAAGATAGAAGGCCACTGTGAACAACGAAAGAACAAATACAAGCATATATAATTCTGTTGGATGACAGTATATGGTGAATGCCCAGCTGATGAGGCCTTTCACAGCCTTCACATAGTCCAATCACAGGATGCATGCCTGCATACAATGAAACCTTATAAGCCAATCTTGGATGATGGAAATATATGTACCACTACAACTATCCTAGCATGATGCCTATAAAATGAACAAACAAACAAAATAATGATACTGTATCAGAAAACAAGTTTCTCAAACCAGAAAGAAAATGATTAAACACCTGGTCAGGGATGGTTTTAAAATACACATAACTTCTTGTAACGTTTTAGCCTTTTAGGGTTAAATACATGTTTGCCCTTATGGTTTAACAATTTTTTTTTTTTTTATCCTCTTGGTTTCATTTTGTATCTCAAATGATGCCTCAATAATGGTTAAAAACGGAGATGATACATCCGTCTAATTTCCGTCTAAAATTTGATAGAAATCCCAGTGAACACCCTTAAAAAAGCAACGTGTCCATATATCTAATTAAAAATAAAAAATAAAAAGAATAAAATTTTAAAACTAAAATTATTAAAAACATTAAAAAAATGGAAAAGGGGTGTGGCAGGATCCGTTTTAAAAATTCATATTGTGGGATAATAGGGAGAATGTTACATTCATTTTAGGATTAGAAGTTCATTAAAGATCATGTCTTTAGAGTCTTCTGTCGAGTAGTGTGTTTGTAAGTCTGAAGTATTTTAGTTTAGTAGAATTGGTAATTGTCCAATAAATGTCATCTTGTGATATGTTTCTGTGCATGTGATTACAAGTCTTGAGACTTTGAATATATGTTGTTATAAAAGATTGATGTAGTAGCAAGAAATGAGCAATTATACAATTGATGTAAGCCCACTTGTAACGAATAGGCCCGTTAACGTTTCCAAACACCATGTGTTTGCCTCAATTAGATGGTATTGGATCTTTGCAATATTGAAGCGACAGAGGAAAAGTTATTCACTCAAATTGTTAAATCAGCACTTATTCTATAAGCTTAAACAGATAGAAAGAGATAAATTTAATTATTTAATTAATAATTTAACACCCTTCTCACGTGTGGACTTAAACTCACTTTTAATAAGTGAAGTTTAATTATTTAATTAATATTTTAACACCCTTCTCACATGTGGACTTAAACTCACTTTTAATAAGTGAAGCCTAATACATGAAATATTTAATTGAAGTAGGAGTAGATGATAGAGTCAAGGTTCGAACTCATGAACTTGGTTCTAAAATCATGTTAAAAATTTAATTGAAATATTTTAAATAGTAATGCTAACAATTATTGATCATTGAAGAACATATGTAAGAGTTGATTCATTCATCTTTATCCCACAATGTAACCTAAATATTACTATGCATTTATATACATAATAATGCTAAAAATTATATTTTTATCCCAAAATGTTAACGTGACACCTCCAATAAACTCTTAGCTTAGTCATGGTTAAAAAAAAAAATCAAATATTGAGTGGAACTATGCATCAATAATTTGGGATAAAAATGTAGTTGCTATTATTTCTCTATTCTATATCCTATAACATATGGTAAAGCTGGCAAGTTTTTTTGGAACAAAATATATTCTGAGTATACTACTATAGATTGTGGTTAGCTACAATCAGGGATGAAATCAGTATTTCTCATCAATTGGAGGGTCAAAACATCAATGAAGAGTCAAATATAATTTTAAATCAATGATAAGTTGACATGAGTCAGACAAATGCCTGTATAGGGAGCGACGTATTCTAATAAGTTAATAATAGGATGATCAAATCAAGAATAGACTGATGAGTTAGAGGAAAGCTATTGACAAACAGGGCATGAAATCATGAGAAAGGCAATTGTATTTTACCGTAGGCCTTAGAAACATGCACACATGCCCCACAATTAACAGAAAAAAGAAAAAAATCAGCACATCTCCCCCAAATTTGAAACTGATGGTCAAGTCAATTAATGGGTGACAGACGAAAGCTAGATATAAAATGTTGTGACTATTGAAGTTTGATTTAGTTGAGGATATGAAAATGTTGCGTAATTCAAACTTTTGCTCATACTGAGATGGTAATGATCTTGAAACATTCAAACATTCTCTTATTTTATGGTCCTTACACGTCAGAAGTAAATATTCACATTTCACACAATGAAAACTGTGCAATTGTATTTAGCCTAGTTATCTAATATTTGTACTGACAACTAGGCCTTGTTTGGCAATGCACCTAGACGGGGTATGTGTTTATTGTTCTATATTTTTTAGGGGCATTTTGGGCACAGTTTCTATTTTTCAAGAAACCCATGTGCAATGCACGGAGGTCATTTTCCATCAAAGAGTTACATTGATATCTTCAATGTTAGATTATATAAGTAGTCTTGTCCCACATTGGTTATGTAGATAGATTGCATGTATTACTAGCCTATATAAATAGGCCTATTCTGTACATTATACAGTGTGATTCAATATACAATATTTCTCTCAACATGGTATCAGAGCACAGGTTCTGAATCACCTTATATTTATTTTCTTTATTTTCCGCATATATATATATATATTTTTTTTCCGGTGCCGCTTGTGTTTTCCGGCAAATATTTTGCTCTGTCCTTTTCGGTTCTTTTTCTTCTTGTAGTTTCCGCGGATCATTATACCGCTGGAAACCTCGGAAGACGACCGTTCCAGAGCTGCCGCACACAGCCTCATCGGAGTTTTCACGCGCCCTCACGCGCCGCTCGAAGTCCCGGCCGTTCCGCCACCGCCGCCGAGCCACCAGCCGCCACGTGGATTTATTTTCCTTCATTTCGGCACAGTTCGTTAGAGAAAGGTCCGGCGATTCCGACAGGAGGAATCCCATACGCCTGCGCGCCACACGCTCGCCACGCGCGCCGAATCCGCGTGAGATTCACGCTCTGAAGCCGCCACCATTTGCGCGTGAACGCGCGCTCGATCTTTACCGACCACGTCGGCCCTAGTGGAAGCGGCTATCCACGTCATTAGCCACGCCCGGTGTGCCACGTCAGCCCTATTCCCGCGTGCCACGTCAGCAAGAGTTGGCCTTGACCGTTGACCAGACCGTTGACTTGACCGTTGATCGTTGACTTTGACCGTTGACCTCCAGAGTTGACCAGGTGCTTTCTTCTCTATTTTTTCGTCCTGATTTCATATTTGTGGTCTGTTTTTTCGTTTGAGGCTTCTAAATGGCACAAAACGAAATCATTCATCATGTTCAGACTGTTTTGGATGGGACAAATTATATGGTATGGTCCCAATCTATGCGTAGCTTTCTTAAAGGGCGCAAGCTTTGGCTTTATGTGACTGGAGAGGTTAAAAAGCCAGTTAAAGGGGCTTCTGAATCAGATGAGGCTTACACCACCCGTCTTATTGATTGGGATAGCAAGCATCATCAGATTCTTACTTGGTTTCATAACACTACTATCCCTTCTATTTCTGCACTCTTTGGCAGCTTTGATGAAGCAAAGGGTGCTTGGGATATGCTGGCTTCTCGTTATTCTTCTATGGATGGTGCTCATGAGTATCAGCTTTTATTTGAGCTTTTTCATCTGAGGCAGGAACTTGGTCAAAGTATAAATGATTTTCTTGCTCGTATGCAATTCTTGTGGAATCAGATTGATGTTTCTGATCCTATTTGGAAGGATCCACCGATCTTTGAGATGTATGTTAAACGTCGAGATCAACATCGTCTTCATCAATTCCTGATGGCCTTACGTGATGATTTTGAGCCTGTCCGTGTGCAACTCTTACATCGTTCTCCTCTTCCCACTTTGGATACTGCCATCTTCGAGCTTGTCCGTGCCGAGACTAGATCACAGACTATGCGCTCTCAGCCTAGTCATACAGTGTTGGCTGCACCATCTTCTGGTTCTCCATCGTCTCAGCGAGAGCATTATGACAGGTCAGATACTTCTCGACTCCCTCCTAAGTCTCGAGATAATATTTACTGTCGCTTTTGTCAACGTCGAGGGCACACTATTGACAAGTGTTGGCGTAAGCGAAGATCTAATGTACACACAGCAGCAGTTGTTCATACTGAGAGTGGTTCATTGCCAGCTACTACATCTCCAGCTGCTCCCCCTTCAGTTGCTTCCTCTGGCCAGGCTTCAGGATCCAGTGTCATCTTATCTGCAGCTGACTTCGAGGCAATAGTCAACCAAGTCGTTATGTCTCGTTCTGGTAATGCATCTTCTTCTGTCCTCTCAGTCTTGCCAGGTACCTCTTCTCCTTGGCTCTTTGACTCTGCCTGTTGCAATCACATGACACCTCACCCTACTTCTTTTACCACATGTGCACCTTTACCTCATTCTTCATTGATTCGCACAGCTGATGGCTCCACTATGAATGTTAAAAATATAGGCACTATCAGTACACCTTCCCTTTCTCTTCCTGAAGTTTTTCATGTGCCTGAATTGTCCTTCAATCTCATCTCTGTTGGTCAACTTGGATATAGACTTGTTTTGACTTTTCCGTGCATGTGCAGATCCTCGCACGAATCGGACCCTTGGGACGGGCGTGAGAATTGGGCGATGTTCGAGCTCTCATCCTTGTGTCTTCCCACCACAAACATCTCTGCTGCTGCCTCCTTGTCATCACCATCTCTTGCACTTTGGCATTCGCGTCTTGGTCATGCTTCTGCATCTCGCATTCAGCTTTTAGCATCAAAGGGTTTGTTAGGCTCAGTGTCCAGTAATTCTTTTGATTGTATTTCTTGTCAACTTGGGAAACAACCGCTTTACCTTTTAATAATAGTGAATCTCATGCTACTTCTTTTGATTTAATTCATTCGATGTTTGGGGACCTTCTCCTGCTAGTATGAGTGGTTCACGTTATTTTGTTATCTTTGTTGATGATTTCTCTCGTTACACTTGGGTATTTTAATGAAATCTCGTTACGAGTTATTGGATATTTATCGCAATTTTGCAAAAATGGTTGAAACTCAATTTTCAAAGCCCATTAAAGCCTTTCGTTTTGATAATGCTTTAGAATATACTCAACATGATTTTCAATCCATCCTAAAGCATTATGGCACTGTTTCTCACTTGTCTTGTCCAGGCACTTCACAACAAAATGGTCGTAACGAACTTAGGCACATTTTAGACACCGTCTGCTTTGCTTCTTTCCACATCTCTTCCTACCCCATTTTGGGGTGAAGTTACTCACAGCCTACACAATCAATAGATTGCCTACTCCTATCCTTGATAATTGCACTCCTCACGATGTTGTTTGGCTCTTCCCCTCATATCATCATCTTCGTGTTTTGGCTCAAGATGTTTTGTTTTACTCCAACCTCATGAGCGCACCAAACTCGAGCCTCGTTTCTAGATTGTGTTGCTTTCTTGGGTATGGAATAGAACAAAAGGCTACCGATGCTATGATCCTGCTCTCGTCGCCTTTCGTGATCTCACGTCATGTAGTTTTTTGGGAGCATCGCTTATTCCATGAAGTCGCAAATTCAATATGCCATCTTCTCCCTTTACTACCCTTCTTGAGATTCCTCTTTCGCCAACTCCCACTAGCAATGTCTTGCCAGAGTCTACCTCGCTTGAACAACAGTCATCAAATGCTCTCGACGCTGCTTCGCCCATGTCCCCAGGTTCTGTTCCATCCGAGGATCCACCACTTGACCTTCGCCGATCAACCCGAGTAAGATCCCTCCCATCCCATTTACAAGACTTTCATTGCTTTCATGCCTTAGCTACCTTGCATGAGCCTCACTCCTTTCGTGAGGCCTCCACTAACCCTCTCTGGCAGGCTGCGATGAAAGAGGAACTTGATGCTTTACACAAGAACAATACATGGGATTTGGTTGACTTGCCTCTTGGAAAGTCTGTGGTTGGGTGTAAGTGGGTTTACAAAATCAAGACTTGTTCCGATGGTACTGTTGATAGGTACAAGGCTCGACTCGTGGCCAGAGGCTTTACTCAGGAGTATGGTGTGGATTATGAGGAGACTTTGCTCGCTTCTCTTAGGCGTGTTTTGCTGCTACATCTCGACATTGGTCACTTTGTCGATGGATGTCAAGAATGCCTTTCTTAACGGTGATTTAAATGAAGAAGTCTATATGCAGCCACCTCGGTTATCTCATCCTACAAACAAGGTTTGTCGCCTTCACGAGCTTTATATGGACTTAAGGTGCTCCTCGAGCATGGTTTGCTAAGTTTAGCGCCATCAGATCTCGCCTTGGCTACTCCATCAGCTCATATGATTCAGCCTTGTTTATTCGCAGCAACGGGTACTATACTTCTTCTCCTATATGTTGATGACATGATCATCACCGGAGATGATATCACCGGTATTCAAGAGCTTAAATAGCCCTCGCCAAGACTTTGAGATGAAAGATCTTGGCCCTCTCACTATTTTCTTGGTCTTGAGATCTCTTCTTCCGACGGTTACTATTTGACATGTGCCAAGTATATCTCTGACTGCTTTCGCCAATCTCACAGACAAGAAGATTGTCGACACACCGATCGAGCTTAATACTGCCTCACTCTGGCGTCGGCGAGCCTCTTCATGATTTTACCTTATATCGGCATTTAGTTGGCGCCTTGTCTACCTTATCACACTGGCCCGATATTTCGTATGTCTGTCCATCGTGAGTGGCTTTATGGTCGCCTCGCCCACTCATTTCTCATTGTCCTTCGTGATTCTTCGCTATCTCAAGGGAACATTATTCCATGGGCTCTATTTCGCTTCTTCTTCTCTTCACCATGCTTATATCGATGTTGATTGATTGGGTGATCCGACGGATCGCCGCTCTACCATCGGGTTATTGTTTCCTACTTGGCACTTCACCATTTCTTGGCGAAGTAAGAAACAAACTGTTTGTGGCTCGCTCTAGCACCGAGGCGTAATATCGTGCTCTAGACACTATCTCGGAGCTTCTTTGGTTGCGATCATGTTACAAGATATGGGTGTCTCTTTCTTCGCTACTCCAGATATTGTGACAATGTAAGTGCTATTCAGATTGCTCATAATGATGTTTTTCATGAACGGACCAAACATATTGAGATTGATTGTCATTTTGTCCGTCATCATCTTCTTCAGGCTCACTCTGACTTCATTCTCACATCTCGGGATCACTTATGGACATCTTTACAAAGTCACATCCTCCGTATGCGTGATTTTGTGTCCAAACTCAAGTTGGTCTCTTATACTCCACCTTGAGTTTGAGGGGGCCTGTTAGATTATATAAGTAGTCTTGTCCCACATTGGTTATGTAGATAGATTGCATGTATTACTAGCCTATATAAATAGGCCTATTCTGTACATTATACAGTGTGATTCAATATACAATATTTCTCTCAACATTCAAAAACTTAATTGGGGTACATTGCCCATTTTTAAATAAAAAATTAAAGTCAAAGATCAACTTGAGGGGCAAAATGTCTTTTTCCCCAAAAAAAATTTTATTAGCTTATAATTGTTTTTCTCATTTACTTTTTTTTCCTTTGTTATTGCTTCTTCTCTTTAAAAGTGTTGGTGTCATTCTTCTCATTTACTCTTAATTTTATTGCCTTTTATTTTTTAGAGTTTAGGCTATTGTTGCATTCCAGCATGCGTACATACTAGTCAATGCATCTTTTAATTTACTTTTCTAGTGCTTTTTTTTTAAAAAATATATATTTTATGAGATTTTAAATTTTTTCTCACTAACTTTTTTTCTTTGTGATTGCTTCTACTCAAAAGTTTTGGTGTCATTCTTCTCATTTACTTTTTTATTTTTTATTTTTATGAGCTTTTAACTTTTTCTCATTAACGTTTGTTTTTTCTTTGTTATTGCGTCCTCTCTTTAAAAGTCTTAGTGCCATTCTTCTCATGTACTCTTTTATATCCTTTTCTTTTTTAAAGTTGAGGTTATTGTTGGATTAATCCAGCATGCGTATTTGTCAATACATGTTCTGATTTTTTCTTTTTCTTTTTTTTTTAAATTTTTTTATGAGCTTTTAAATTTTTTTTTCTCATTTACTTTTTTGTCTTTGTTATTGCTTTCTCTCTTTAAAAGTCTTGGTTCCATTCTTCTCATTTAATTATTAATTATTTTCTTTGTTATTTATTTATTATGTTCTTTTGAATTCTCACTTTGTGTACTGATCACAAATTTCATCATTTTTACACAAATTCAAAAAGACTTATCTGGTCGGAAGAATTGATTGTATTAAAGGAAATTTGTCCTAGCTTACTTCCTTTGCTTCTTCCTCATCCCTCTACCCACAACCACAACCTTGTCTTTTGAACTTTGCGGGTTTATTTCCTTTCCACCCTTCCTCTCGTCTTATATCTTTAGATTTGTCTTCCACCCATAACCAATTCTTTCAGCACATTTTGTGATTGGCTTCTCAAAATGGCAATGTAAACAATTGTCTTTTACCCAACTTTGTCCATAGCTTTATTTCTTCCTCCACATCCCTCCCCTCGATCACTAACCCTAAATTAACGTTTTTGAGTCTGTAAAAGATTTGAGGGTTGAAAGATAAGCATCTATGGTGAAGAGTGCTGTTACTTTCCTCCTACAGTACTTGCTCCTGCTGCTCGCAGAAGAAGCAAATCTCCTTCGTGGTGTGAAGGCTGAAGTCGATTCAATTCTCTTTTTTTTTTTAGATAAGTAATGTTTTATAAAAAGAGCGCAGAAGGGCGCAATCCTAGTACATAGGGAGTATACAAGAGAACGCCTAAAGGGGGTTAGAGAAGAGAAAGAAAATCAGAAAAAGGTAATCACAGTAGGGGCCAGCCACGCTGCTGCCCTCGGGAAAGAGTAATAAAAAAGAAATGTAAAAGATCTTCCAAGCTTCTTTTGGAGTCCTCGAAAAATCTTCTATTTCTCTCGGACCAAAGGCCCCACATGATACAAAGCGGTACCATTTTCCAAACCACAACACTGAGCGGACGCCCCCCCTGACCACCAACAATGCAAAAGGTCCACAACCCCCCGAGGCATAACCCAAGCCAATCCAAAGCGACTAAAAAATGCGTTCTATAAGAAATGGGCACTCTCACAATGAAGTGAGTGATCAATAGATTCCTCTTCTTTTTTGCACATCCCACATCTATTGACTAACACAATATTTCTCTTCCTTAAATTATCCAAAGTAAGAATCTTGCCAAGAGCAGCCGATCACACAAAGAACGTCACCCTCGGAGGGGCTTTAGTACGCCATATGCTCTTCCAAGGAAAAGGGAAACTGATAGATGAATTTAGGATAAAGTAGAAGGATTTCATCTCAAACTTTCCCTTCCTATTCGAAACCCACCAAATCTTGTCAACCCCACCGTTCAAATTATAAGAGTATAAGAGGCTATAAAGAGACGCCAAATCATCCACTTCCTAATCATTCAAAGATCTCACAAAATTGATATTCCACTGACGAGAACCACTCATCAAATCAAAATTATCCGCAATGGAGGCCTCCTTATTGCTGGCCAGACTATATAACCCCGGATATACCTCCAAAAGAGGCACATTGCCACACCACGCCTCCCCCCAAAAATTGATTCTGGACCTGTCACCTGGAATGAGTCTAATATGATTGAAAAAATGACGCCATTCCTTGCAAATAAACTTCCACAAACCCCTTCCATGAGAACCCGCTCCAACTTTGGACCTCCACCCCCCTCTCCGACCATACTTTGCCTCCACCATTTTTCTCCACCAAGCTCCAAATTCACTAGCATACCTCCACAACCACTTACCAAGTAAGGCGCGATTAAAGCATCTTAAGTTACGAATGCCTAGACCCCCTTCCCGAATAGGAGAGCACACTTTCCGCCAATTCGCTAGATGGAATTTGAATTCCTCACCCATACCTCCTCATAGAAAGTCACATTGAATTAACTCAATGCGCTTCACAACCGCTACTAGAATAGGCAACAGTGACAGGAGATAAGTAGGGAGATTGGATAAAGTACTTTTTATAAAAGCGATCCGACCTCTTTTAGAGAGATAAGACCTCTTCCAGCTGGCAAGAGTTCTCACAGACTTTTCCACAAGTTGCCGCGCAATTTTCATCCCCCACCACTAACGCCTGTTTTTCTTTCATCAACTCAGTCTTAAACCCATCCACAGTCCTCGTCGGAGGTTTGTTGTCTCTACTATTCATAGTGCTCTCCTCAGACCCACCAACTTGGGCTTCCATCACAACCTCAGCATAACTCCTGCCCACCGTCGCCTTCTTGTATTCATGTTTCTCCCTCGCAACTCCAAGTGAAGAGTTGGCCTTACTCACTTCCATTTTCAGTCGAGCCCATCCTTGACCTCGCCGACCCTCCGGTATCATAATCAACCCGCTCCTTCTCCTACCAACGAACTCCTCTACCATTAGAAAAGTTCCCATGCCGGTTCGCACATTTCTGCGCCATGATCCTGGGGCATCCAGCACTAGATGGATCCCAAAACACTTCGGTTGTTTTCACCGCTACCAGTTTCTTTACAACTTTGTCCAACAATGCAACCTTAGCTCTTTGCAAAAAAATAGACCTGTTGATCTCGCTGTTTCTTTCAAAAAACCTCACTTGTATTCCCTCCTTTGACCACTAGCTCAAACTCTTTTGCTTCCACGGTACAGCCATTGCGAAACACAAACAGCCCCAACCACAATACACATGACCCTCACGCGCCACAAGCTTAGGCGGTTAGTGGAAGAGAGAAGAAGATTCTTTGAGCTCAATTTATTAATATCTTTTTAGAACATCATCGAATCATATAGAATGAATATGATTGGCGATGTAAATTGGTACCTTAATACTAAGAAAACAAAAATATGCAAAGACATTCTGATTCGTCTCCCCATGATTTCCAACTCTTGAGGACATTCTTATCCCCGAAACACTTTTTTACGAAAAAGTTTCCAGCTGTCATCTTTATCAAGAAATGGAAGGGAGTCGGGAGAAGTAAGGTTTGCATGTGAAGCCACTTCTCTTACACGGCTAGTGATTAATATTCTGCTTCCGTTCGAGTTATCTGAAAATGTAGATCTTATCACATCCCAGACAATAGTTTTCCAAATGTCGTCCATGACTATAAGGTATGGCCTCTCCTGAGCTCGCAAGTATTCAAAAAGCTTCTTTACTAGGTACTCCATTTTCAATTCATCTTTGCTCAAATCTTCGAGTGTTTTTGTCAACTCATCTCTATCAGGTTTTAACTGACTGCAAAATTTCAAGTAGTTACTCAATGGGGTTGAAATCTTGAGATACATTCACCCATGCACGGTAAGAAAAATGACTCTTGATGTGGTCATTATTGTAGATTTTCTTGGCAAGAGTGGTCTTGCCCAACCCACCCATGCCAATGATTGAAAAGACATCAAGCTTTGAACTCTCTTCAATACGCTGCCTCCCAATTTCTCGGAGCCGCCATCAAAGCCAACCACGTCATTGTCCTCCACGTCTCGCCTATATCTACGTAGTTGCTCCTTTGCCGTTGCATCTCTACTTCCTCCAGCACGTTCAATGCCATACTTGTTGAAATTGTTGAAGATTTGATTGATTTGTTTGTTGATACCTTCTATCTTGTTCACAACAACATGAAACGTTTTTATGTCGTTAAAGCAGTGCAACAGCTTCCAAATCCTTTTTCTCATCCTCTGCTTTGCGGCATTTATGATGAATGTGTTGATAACATCCTCCGTCTCGTAAGCAGCACCCGGATTTGCCTAATTACCTCCTTCACTATTCCATGGTCGTTCCTTTTCCCTTCAAAGTTCTAGAGGAAGGTATTAATCAAATTGAGCTCCACATGAATTAAATCGACTTCACCCTTCACACCATGAAAGAGATTTGCTTCTTCTACGAGCAACCGGGGCAAGTACTGTAGGAGGAAAGTAACAGCACTATCCGCCATTGATGCTTATCTTTCAACCCTCAAATCTTTTACAGACTCAGAAATGTTAATTTGGGGTTGGTGATCGAGGGGAGAGATGTGGAGGAAGAAAGAAAGTTGTGGACAAAGTTGGGTAAAAGACAGTTGTTTACATTTACGTTGCCATTTTGAGAAGCCAATCACAAAATGTGCTCAAAGAATTGGTTGTGGGTAGAAGTATTAAAAGATACAAGACGAAAGCACTACAAAAAAATTGATATGTAGTGTTGGTTTTTTTATGACGGTTTAGAGCTAAAAACTGTTATTACAAGAATAGTGACGGTTCCAAAGGGAAGCGAATCATGGGTAGGGAAATGAGAAAAGGTGTCGGTTTAGGCAAAACCAACACCAATTAGTATCGGTTTTTAAAAAAACGACAATTTTAAAAAGGTGTCTTGGACTACAACAGAGTCTCCTTGATGACCGGAGGTGCTTCTTCAAGAAGTCGAGTCGCTTCGCTTCTTGGAGGTGCCCACCTTCTAACCAACCCCCATCAAGGTGGACACTAGACTCAAGATCACTAGTAGAAGCAAGGATGGTCCACACCTACCAACTAGCATCGTGTAAAGGACAGGTTTGGGTCTTGGTCAATCCATGTTGGAACTCACTGGGCATACACTAATTTTAACCTTATCTCATGGAGAATTTCAAGACTTTTGAACTTCCATATTGTGAAGGGAAGTCACATTTTATCACAAAAGTAGAACAGAAATGGCATATGATGAATTGTTGTAAGGTATCATCTCTCTCACTCATTTAATTCATGATTGACATAGGTGTTTAGCAAAGGCATGTAAGAAAGAAACAGCAATCGATAGTAGTGTCGTAATATTTGCATAAAATCAAACCCAGATGGGGACTGGCTCCATTGGCCTCAGTTGTGATCTTATTTAACCCAACATTGCCGATGCAGGTTTTAGACAGGATAAGTTGTCCCCATGATATGTGGGCTGGTAAGGGCCTCTTTGCCTCAACCCAACCCATAACCACATAGTAGCATCATAAAATTAAAAAAAGAAAAAAGAAAAAGATAAGTTATAAGGAGTTATGTGAATTACCTAATAACCTTTCAATCCTTTTTTATCTATAATCATCTGGCATGCAACTTTCTCATCGTGGCTGTTCATGAAGAAGTAATAAGAGATATTTCAGAAGCAAGAACGGTATGTATTGAGAATAAAAGGATTTAAAGAAGAATAGATGAAGCCAGAAAGAAAGAAAAACATGACGTGCGATTCACACTTGTTACTTAGATAAAGGGAACTAGGCAGTGGAGCCATAAAATCTAGAAAACCAAATATCTAGACTTACTTTCCTTCCAAAACTTCTGGAGCAATAACACCAAAGTGGTGAAGAAACTTATAAAATGTTCTTCGAGTAGGATATCCAGCACAGCTAATTTGGATTGCCAAAAGAACACCCTACAACAAATAATGTAAACAAATGAAATTTACAAACTAAACAGGATTATCAACAAAAATGTTGAGGATTGCAGGATTTTCTGACCTAAATGAAGATAAAAAATGTTGAGCATTGTAGGATTTTTTGACAAAAATGTTGAGCATTGCAGGATTTTCTGACCTCGGGGTCTTGACCTCGAGGGTTTAGGGTCATACGGATCCCGGAGGGACGCGGTGGTTGGGGCTGGCAAAGGTTTGTGGACGAACTGCGATTTTTGGTTGTGCAGCTAACGGAGAGGGTTCTGCCGGTGGTTCCTGTAATCAATGCCGAAGAAGTGGGTAAAATGCAGTCTTTCGAGGATCCCGCTGAAAAGGCCAGAGAGATGGCTTATGCCTTCGCTCAAGTCGCCAAATATGAACAGTATCGGTGATGATTGCGGGAGTAATTTAGGGTTACAGTGGTTTCGCCATCGCGATGGAGGCGAGGAGGAGCTTAGCGAAGGTTTTTCTGGCAAAGATCAGAGCGGAGGTCGACCGGATCATCTTCTTCGGGCTGGGTTTGAAGGTTTTTTTTTTTTTGACATGTGGCTGGGTTTGAAGGTTGATGCGTCGAGTGGTATTCGGAGAAGGTTGGGCCGGGTTCTTTCCCGATTGGGCCTGAAGCCCAAACTTTTGTTTTGTGATAAATGGAGGGGAGACGTTTGTGGGTCGAGACCTGTGCCTGTCCCTCGCTGTCCCTCGCCGGATGTACTCAAAGGTCGAGTCCTCTTCGAAGGATTTGCCGGAGGGGAGTGTGTCCGTAGCAGATTCGGATTCGGGTTAGGTGAAGGGAGAGACGTCACCGGAGATGACGACGGTGGCGCGAGAGCCGCCGGCGAGTATCGACGTGGGCTTTGTCGATGGGCCGCTCCCCAAGGCCGGAGATGAGATCGAATTTTGATGGAGGGGTTGAAGAGAGCCTGGACCGATGGGCTCACCCAGATCGTGTCGGGATGATCTCGATCGCGACGGAGGTCAGCTGACGACGGAGAAGACGTCGCCGGAGTTCGCTTTGGTGCCGGAGGTCGCCAGAGTCCGCCGGCGCCTCTGAGTAGTGCCGAGACGCGCTCGACGTTGTCTGAGGGGGGGTTGAAGTGAGTCATATCCCGATGGATCCCACTCACGTGTGCTGTCACGAGTTTCCTGCATCGCCCGGTCTTGGTTCTCCGAGCTTCGGTATAGTTGAAGTCGCCAAGGGTCCGTGGTCTTCGCCAATGCCTCGCCTGCTCCCAAGGCTGCCTTTCGTCCATGGTCCGATCAAGCTCGCTTGGTTTCTGGGTGGTTGAGGGATGGTACTGAACCATGACTTGCTCGCCGTTATTGATTGTTTTGAGGTGGGAACTCGTGTAAGAATTCTATATATAATTAAATGCTAATTAATAATAAAATTAGCAATAAATAAATAATTATATAAATACCTCTAGCCATGCTTTGCTCAAGCCATTGAAGAACACTTCATCTACAAAACTCGTAAAACATAATAGAAAAATATTGAGGAGTTCTTCTGACCTATGCCTACCAAAGGAGTGCCATTTGATGGAATACACAGCCTTATTTATAGGTAGGTCGTGGACCTCAATTAGAGTCATACCTTAATTATTCCTCCCATCAAGGAATAAAACCAAATGATTAATCAATACAAAGATATTTGATTCCATGAAATCAAATTACTTGTTCCTCAAGAATTACTTGTTCCTCAAGAATTAAATCAATAATTTAATTCAGAAATATTTGATTTCGCTTTAATTGAATAAGTCATTAAACACCGTAATTACAATTATGTGACATAAGGGACACACTTTAAATGGAATATCTTACATTCTCCCACTTGGCCCTTATGATACATAAATTCTTTATGGTGTTTAATTATCCGATATGGCCATTACTTTATTTATTCCAACCATTCATGGAATTCACCACTCATTCAAGAATACTACATATGAATCATGGGTAAAACTTTTATATAGTAAGTCATTCCTTCCATGCATCACAATATATAATATTCCCTAAATGAGTACCATATGGGTAATCAAACTTTATGAATGAACTTCCTATAAGTCATTCGGGTCCAACTTTAATTTTATCCCCATGGATAACCATAATATATGTGCACAAAAATATTTATAACATTAACTTTATGTCTATAGACCAATTAAAGAGAAACTAAGCATAAATAAATTAATGAATCTCATATATTCCACATGACTATACTTTCTTTATCGGTATACCTTTAGTCATAAGATTCACAATCATTAATTCAATACTTATATGCTCAATAGACACTTCAAGTCACTTAATGTTCTCTTGAGATACTTTATGTCGATATACATACTGCTTTCTACTCGGAAGATCTTTATGGGTCTAACTATAAAATCGACAACCTTGAGACCTTAACCAAATGTCTCAACTATAATGCTTGTGTAACAAATTCACGCATATAATGACTTTGCTTTCATGGTAGATGTAGCAACTGTAATTTGCTTCTTGCATTTTCGATATAGCCTTTCAACTGAAGTTGATTTTCTACTATCTACACATTTAGCAAAAATCAAACTTGAATAAACACTACCCAACGGTAAGTGTATCTTTAGTTCTTAGTTCCTTGTATATTCCACAATACTATATTGACCCAATAGTCCAACTGCTATTTCAATGTCAGGTCTAATGTAGACCTATGCATATATATGGAATATATTTCAACTGCTCTAGTTCCAATACATTTTGGGACATCAATCTATACTTGAATTTGTCCCTTTAATAATAGGTGCTATCAAGATTCATAGTTCTTCATTCGAATCTCTCAAAACTTTTCAATGTAGGCCTTCAAAGACAATCTTAATATTCTTTAATATTTGTCTTCTATGAATCTCTATGTCAATGACATAAGAGGTTTCAACCAAATCCTTCATTTTCAAAGTTTAGAGGAACTTTATGTAGCAAACCTAAATTACTGCTTGCAAGCAAAATATTATCTATATATAGGACTAAAAGAAATGTAACTTTACTCCCATCGACCTTAAGGTATATACATTAATTAACAAGGTCCTCAATAAAACCATGTGAGGTAATAACCTTGTAAAATATTATATACCACTAGTGAGAAGAATATCTTAGCCCATTAATAGATATCCTTAATTTGCAAGCTTCCATTGTTATCAATAAAACCTTTAGTTGTCTTATGTACACTTCTTCCTTAAGATCCTATGAAAATTGTTTTTCCAATCCTTTTGATATAGCTCTCAATCAAAAATGAGCCACTCATACCATGATAATCAATGCCTTTCTTTTGAGTAAGATCATTGGCTTCAAGTCTATCTTTATATTGTTCAACATTACCCGAAGAATCCCTTTAGGTTTTATAAACCCATTTGACTTATGACTACAACTTTCTTTAGTAAGTTAACAAGATAGACTTGAATTTTAGCCAAGGATTTTATCTCCTCCTTCATGGCATTGAACCAGAATGTGGAGTTATCTCCACTCATGGCTTTGTGAAAACAATTTTTGGATCGTCCTTAGGTCTGACATAAAAGTTAGACTCTTGAAAGTATACAACATAATCACTAGAAATTGTTGGTCACCTTATTCTAGAGGATCTTCTTAATCCTACTCCCTTTACATTTGGCAAAGTTTGAGTAGGTTCATTATGAACTTGTTCCTTATGAGTTGACTATTCTGAAAGCGATTGTAGTTCAAGATAATCAATTTGATTTTCCTTAAACACAATCAAACAAGCTTCATATGAAGGAGCTTCAGTCAACTCTCGTGCTTCCTCTAATTCAATCCTTTGAGGATAAGCACTCCCACTAAGTTCAACATCCTCTAGAAATTTTACATTTCTAGACTCAACAATTCTATGATCAAAATGAAGGGCAGTAAAAACTAAACTCCTTGGAGCTTACTGTATAGCCTATAAAATTCCGCCAGTTGTCCTTTAATATAACTTCCTTAGGTGTGGATATAAATCCTTATATTGGCAAGACAACCTTATATGTGTAAACAATTTGAACTTGGTTCCATTCATTTCTTAATTTAGGCGTCTCAGGGTCAACTCTAAATGGAACCCAGTTAAATGTATACACAAAGGTTTTCAAGGCTTCATTCCATTAGGAGAATAGAATATTAGTATTACCTTTCATGTCCCTTTTCATGTACTTACCATAATACTATCTGCCTCTATCAGATCTTACGATCTTGACTTCCCTTTTGTTTTTGTTTCTCTACTTCTACCTTATAGGTACTGAAAGCATTTAATGCTCCAACCTTATAGAGATACAAAAAACCCTTGTATGGTTATTACCAAAAGAGATAAGATATCTCTAACCATTTAGGCAAGAAGTATGGAAAAGGTCTACACTTGTACATGATCTCAAGAATCTCATAAACCCTTTTGTTGGCACCTTAAGTGGTATAGTTGGCTCGCTTTTCCTTAATGCAGTCCCCATAAATACCAAAGATAGTAAAATTCAAGAGTTGTAAAAACTCTATCATTTATCGATCTTTTATTCTTTATAGAGATATATTTCAATCTCTAATGCCATAACATAGAGGATTTTCTCATTTATAAGACTCTACTTTATGTCAACATTTATATGCAAGGATTAGTTTTTCAAAAATTGGGATCTAGATCAATTTTAAATAGACTATAAATTTAATATTCCACCAAAAATAATATTCGAACTTGATTTAATAAATTTCTAAAAATTGTGGAATAAAACATTATTAATAATGTAACTGAATTTTTAAAATTAATCTATAGGTCCCAACAACCTTCAATTGTAAACAAGTATTATTTAGAAAACCCTGCATTATGTTGACAATATGGATTGCTAAACCAAATTCAATCCACACGAGTCAATAAAAGAGATTCATGACACAATAAATGTATGAGATTACCCTTTATTTCAAGTCATTTATGATACTTTATGCAATCATTCTTTATATGCCCATAATTTTCCTTATTGCAAGAGAAACAAGTATCTTAATTACCAAAGCACTTTGCTGGCACCTTGTTCTCATACATGAACTATTGGGCATGATTGCCTATCAAGGTCTTTCCCTTTAACATGAGTAACCTTTTGATTCTCATGTCTTAATCTCTCATCTTCTTGAACACACATGATCAAAAGTTTCTTTATTGATCAATTATCCTTATGTGTGCTACAAGATATTTGAAAATATATCATATTTAGATGAGATAATTTCAAAAATAAAGTAGACCAAAATGACTCAAAAACCTCAACCTTTAGGGACTTTATAATGAGCTATTATGTCCTTCATTTCCATAATGTGCTAAGGCACATTTGAAACTGTAAAAGGTTTTGCTTTAAAGCTTTTCTATTAGGGTGTTGGCCAAAGCCTTATTGGAACTCACTAAATGTTCCTCAATGACTTTTCTTTGACCTTAAAACATTAAGGGATAAAACCCTAATGTTTCCTTAATATGAGATTTCATGAACGTTGAAACTTAAGTGATTAAATCACTACAATCGTTCATGTTTAATAATCTCATGTGGCGTACTTGATTTCATCCATACGAACCGCCAACTTAGTCTCCAAATACCCCAAAGTGAAAAGCACATTTTCTTTTCAACAAGAAAAATTACCACTATGAATTTTGGAACATAAAATACTAATAATTAAAAGAGGAATACATCCAATAACCAAGAAAAATAATATACTTGAATGCCATGAAATAACTTGATGTTAAATTAACTAATGTTAATTTTAATAGTAAAATTTCAACTCCACATGGGCAAATATCGCATCACACATGAAATTTACTTTTTATTAATAAGACTAATAAATTTAGCATTAATAAATAAAATTTTCCGCACTGGGGCCTAAGAGAAATTTTATTTTAATGTTAAATTTATTATCTTATTCTAATTAACTCATAGAAATAAAACGCCGTGGGGATTGGCAATTAAATTTATGAATTAATTACAACACGATGTTAAATTTCCATATGAAGTTCATATATATAATCTTGATGCAATTATCATTCAAAATTGGGATGTTGTGGCTCTCCCAAAATTATTATGATAATTACTTCATTAACATCTAACTAATTTAAATTAACCAATGCTAATTTAATAGTAAATTTCAACCTACCTATGGGCAAAGGTTGCATCAGCATGAAATTTACTCTTTATTAATAAGACTAATAAATTTAGCATCAATAAATAAAATTTTCGTACTGTGGGCCTAAGAGAAATTTTACTTTCAATGTCAAATTTATTATCTTATTCTAATTAAGTCATAAAATAACAACGTCAGGGATTAGTAATTAAATTTATGAATTAATTACAATATGATGTTAATTTTCTTTATGAAGTCCATGACTTCATTAACATCAAATAAGTATAAATGCCAAATAAAGTTCCCAATAATAATTAACAAACCAAGGTAAATAGTAATTTTCCAAAGTACAATCGGTAATGTCCGTGAGGGGCGCACAATGGCACACTTAAATCCCAATCCCGCCTTGCCAGAGTTACCCTTTCGCAACATTGGATAGTACCATAAATATTCACCAACATATATGGTTTAATTAATTATTCTTAGGTCCAGGCATCAGACAATTTATATTCAAATAATAAGAATAATTTAATTTCAAGCCCATGCATTAATGCTAAACAATTCAAATAATAACAAATATTAAATTGCAACATAAGAGCATATAGAGATATATGGCTTAATGGTCCAAGAGAGTATCTTAGGCCTTTTATATACCTGGAGAGCCCAAGTTCGAAATCCCACATGGGCCCAAATATATATATATATATATAAGACAAATGGGCTACTTGATCCGGATTGGGCTTCTGGGTCAGCCCACTTAATGACCCAATCATTGCATATATTTTTAAAACTGAATCGGGCTTGGGCTAATATATATATAAGACAAATGGGCTACTTGATCCGGATTGGGCTTCTGGGTCAGCCCACTTAATGACCCAATCATTGCATATATTTTTAAAACTGAATCAGGCTTGGGCTAATAAAAATAAACCCATACCTAGTGGCCCAAAACTCCAAACCCGGTTTCTTTATGGGTTAAAACCCTACCCGGATCCTTAACACTCCAACCCGAAAATACCCAAAACCCTAGTAGCCTTCTAATTCCTCATACACCGTCCGCCTCATTCCTCATCCGACAAGGAGCTTTTGCTCCATTACCACAAGCCTCAGATGGTCGGTTGTTTTGAGCGCCGCGTCCAGCTCACTTATGCAGCCAACGCCATCAGGGGTAATGGAATGGAGCTCATGCTGGGTGGTGGCAAGGTGTCATGATTTGCTTGGGTAATGGGTTCACAACTTTGGGTCAGTGAGTTTTAGTTGTTTCTCCATGGAGACAAGGGCAATATGGTCAAACACACATGTTTAGTTATATGCATATTCATAATAGAAATAAAACTAAACAATGTTGACAATAAACATAATAAACAACATAGCCGTGATCTTCACCATAATTTTGTTTCAATAATCAAATAAACAAATAAAAAGTTATTGAAACAAAATAAATGTCATAGCAGGTATATCTCAAATAAAATGAACAAATATGGCCTAGAGGTGGCTCTGATACCATGTAAGAATTCTATATATAATTAAATGCTAATTAATAATAAAATTAGCAAATAAATAATTATATAAATACCTCTAGCCATGCTTTGCTCAAGCCATTGAAGAACAAATTTCACATCTACAAAACTTAGAAAACAAAATAGAAAATATTGAGAGTTCTTCCGACCTATGCCTACCAAAGTTGAGTGCCATTTGATGGAATACATGCCTTATTTATAGGTAGGTCAGGACCTCAATTAGAGCTTACTTAATTATTCCTCCCATCAAGGAATAAAACCAAATGATTAATCAATACAGATATTTGATTCCATGAAATCAAATTACTTGTTCCTCAAGAATTAAATCAATAATTTAATTGAATATTTGATTTCGCTTTAATTGGAATAAGTCATTAAACACCGTAATCACAATTATGTGACATAAGGGACACACTTTAAATGGAATATCTTACACTCGGAGGAAGAATAAGGTTGCTCCTCCTCCGGTATGTTCTATGGAGCTCCCGAAGTTGAAGGCGAAGCTTGCAGGGATACGGAACGAAAACAGGGAGAATGTGGTTCGAAGTTGGGCTCTTTCTATTGCGGCAAGCCTGGGGGTCTGTTGAGGCTGGGCGAGGGAAATTTTCGGGGTTAGGGTTATGAGGCGTTTGGGTAGATTTTGTGGGGTTTGTGTTGGGTTTGCAGGAGTTGTTTGGATTGTTTTTGTGGGTTATTTGTAGGATGTTGCTTTGGGTTGTTGCTTTTGGTCTTATGGGTGCTGTTAGTGAGCTTGGGTCTCTTTTGGGTTCTAGATAAACAGTTAGAGGGAGAGAGCTTCATCGCTGCTTTGCTTCCGCTCGGCCCCATTTCCCCTTCCCTCTCCAAATCTCCAACCCTCAGTTGTTTCTCCAACTACATAACCACAGACCACCAAAAAAGATCCCAGATCTAGTTGCATTGTGAGAATTGAGTCAAGATGATGTATGATGAGAGAGAGAGTTGATTTGAGTAAAAGGGTAGGTCGATGATGATGGCATTAGCTGGGGAATGAGACAAAGTAACTTTCACAGGTAGCGAGAGAGGGAGAAAGAAACCGTTTCAGGCTTTTAACCAAAAGGGAAAAGAAGGAAGACATGGGCGCGAATGGGTTTGTTCGCTCAAAGAGCGAAAAGTGTGGGGTACGTTGGGATGATTCAGAATTCGCGTGCTGAAAGGGAAAAAAAAGAAAGAAAAGTCGTAGAGAATCAGTTTCTTGCTCGGAAACCGAAAAGAACAAGTGAAAAAAGAAAAAAAAAAAAAAAGTGCCGCAGGTTTAGAACCCCAAAAGAAAAAGGAAGATAAGACTGCCCAAAAGCAAGTTGTGTAAAAAAAAACCTCTTTGGTTGCATATTATTATATTAATTAGAAAAGTAATTGCACTCCAATAAGTTTTTGTTACAATAATTTATATATCACTTGAAAAAAATTTAGAACTATATTTAATAAAATGAATATCACTAATTCAAATCATCCTCCCCTTTTGTATGAATATGTTTAAAAAAAAAACAAAAAACACATCATCTAAAGAAAATCACAAATATATTTTAAATAACACAACAATAATTAAATTTAACCTTATTATCTATACTTCACATATCCTAAAAAAAAAAAAAAAAACTAACTAGTGAATAGCTTCATTTGAATCCTTTGACTAAAGAAATATCATTCAACAGAGTCCATTTTTGAAGCCTTACTCTGTGTCTACTGTGATAGAATTAAACATATATTCTATCACAATAAATATTAGATAAAATTAGTAAAATCAAAGCAATGAATAATTAGAATAATTAAAAAATTATGAAAGAGAGTAAGGCGGATTGAAATTATTTCAAAGAGGTGTTGATTTCACTAAAATCGACACTATTAAATAGTGTCGGTTATACTGTTGAATCGACACCAAAGATAAAATCGACACTATTTAGTGTTTATTAGTTAAAAGGACACTATTGCAGTCATCACTATTTTTTTTTTTTTTTTTTTTGGGTAGTGGAGGAAGGGTGGAAACTGGAAAGGAAATAAACCGGCAAAGTTCAGAAGACAAGGTTGTGGTTAGAGAGATAAGGAAGTAAGCTAGAACAAATTTCCTTTAATACAATCAATTCTTTCGGCCAGATAATTAAGTCTTTTTGGATCTGTGTAAAAATGATCGGTGAGAATTCAAAAGAACATAATAAATAAATAGCAAAGAAAATAATTAAATAAGAAAAAAATTTAAAAGCTCTAAAACAGAGAAGGCTATAAAAGAGTAAATGAGAAGAATGGAACCAAGACTTTTAAAGAGAGGAAGCAATGAGAAAGACAAAAAGTAAATGAGAAAAAAATTAAAAGCTCATAAAAAAATTAAAAAAGAAGAACAAAAAATCAGAACATGTATAGAAATTACGCATGCTGGAATCCAACAATAACCTCAACTTTCAAAAAGAAAAGATAATAAAAGAGTAAATGAGAAGAATGTCACCAAGACTTTTAAACAGAGAAAGCAATAACAAAGACAAAACAAACGTTATTGAGAAAAAGAGTTAAAAGCTCATATAAAGGAGTAAATGAGAAGAATGACACCAAAGCTTTTAAAGAATAGAAGCAATCACAAAGAAAAAAAGTTAGTGAGAAAAAATTTAAAATCTCATAAAATTAATTTGTTGGCACGTGCAACACGTGCAATTCCTAGAAACTTTCTATTTTTTTTGGCCAATAGCATATCGATGATTTCAGCTGGATTTTTTTTTTATAAAATTGTGAAACTCTGTTTAATTTAACCTAAAAGCTAAAACTCTGTAAGCATGTTGTTCGGTTTATATGAAAACCAATTAAAAAAAAAGAAGCTAAAAACTCTGAAAGACAAAAAGGAAAAATAAAAAAACAAATCATTAGCTAATTTTTTATTTCTTTTCTCTTTCTTTCTTTCTCCCGCGCGGCTTGGCATTGTCCCCTTTTTTTTCTTTTTCTTCTTTCCACGCCTCTTGCCGACACTTATCTCTTTCTTTTCTTTTCTTTTTTTCCCCTTTTTTTTTTTTTTTTTCTTCCCCTCGTGAAAGGACAAGACGTGTATGAAAAATAAGAGGAAAAGTGATTATAATGTAGTTTAATAATTTGACGATGAGGATGTCTTACACACACCTCTTCACCGAAATTCAGCAGTATAAGGCTGCCGACCTTTATCTTCTCATTTCTCTCTCTTTCTTCTTTTTCTTTTGTTTTCTATTTCATCTACCGAGATGATAAGGCTGCCAACCTTATCTTCACATTTCTTCCTTCCTTTTATATCTGAAGATAAAATGGTAAAATGGTGATATAAAATTGATTAAAAAAACAAAGAGGAAAACTAAATTAAAAAAAGGTGGAGTGGGAGACAGCGAGAGATGATAGGAGTAGAAGACGACTTAAACAGTATAATTCTGCCAACCTTATCTTCTCATTTCTCTCTTTTTTTTCTTTTTTCTTTTTTTTTTTTTTCTTTTTTCACTTACTGAGATGATAAGGCTGCCAACCTTATCTTCCAATTTCTTTCTTCCTTTCATATTTGAAGAGAAAAGGGTAAAATAATCTTAAATATTATGTGGGGAAAATGGTTCAAAAGTTCGTTCCTCTCCAAAGTGATCATTACTTAGAGCATGTTTGGGTCTGCAGTTGCAAACTCAAAAAGCGCTTTTAAAGCCTGAAAAGCCCACTTCAAACAAAACATGGTCGTTTGGTAAAATCTTTTAAACGGGCTTTTGAGGTCTCAAACGCTAAAAAACCATGTTTACTCCAAAGCTCAAATTCGAGGCTTTTGACAAAACGAACTTCCAACCAAAATGCGCGCCGCAGTTTTGGTTTAATCAAAATTACAATTTGAGAAAAATATCCTAACAAAATTCGCATAATCACAACAATATTAATATATATACATATTTTTTCCACATCTTACACTCTCTTCAATGGATCTGAGAGCTGCAAACGCTTCTACAAATTAGAGAATTGATGAGCCCGTTGCTTCTCCTTGATAACTGGATACTGTGGTAAGTTTGATCATTCGACTGGTCTTTTTGGGTCTCGGCCACCATTAATGTAAGGACGAGCTTTCGTTGGAATGATGGGTTTTTGGGGTCAGAGATAAAGAGATGAATTTTGTGGTTATCGGTTTCTTATTACACTATAGTTTTCTTGGAGAGAATAGAAGGGATTTGTAGAGTGAGAGAGAGACCATGGTTTTTTAAGAGATGAGGGAGATCTTTTGATTTGGGCGAGAGAAAAATTTATGACCGAATTTTTTGAAGAGGCAAAGAGTTCTCTCGGAGAGAACCACTGGCTTTTTTTATCTCTATCTAATCTTGGATTTCCCGTTGTGTGCTGTACCCCTTGATAATCGAAAATGAAGCTTTATTGCCTTGATATTTGAAATTCCAGCAAAGAGACGTGGGCAGATATGGGTTTGTCAGATTTTTTCTTTAAACTTTTTTTTTATTTTTTTCGAAATTTCTTCTAGAACATATTTGTTTTTCTAGGTGGAATTGTTCTTTTTTGCCCATTCATGCTTCTTTATTGCCTTGATATTTGAAAGGGAAATGCTACAATACAATCAATTGACCACATTTTGCCCATCAACACCTACGTGGCAAGATTTTTTAAATGAAAAAAAATATAGATTTTCTCTCCTCTGTCAATTGCATTTTCATAACTTCTCAATCTCTCCCTTTCGGCCTTCCCCTTCTCACCCTTTCTCCCTCTAGCCATCTGCTGAGCTCCGCCACTCTCTCTCTTCTCTCTCAAAATTAAAAGAAGCATTATCTCTCTCCTGAGTTCGGCAGAAATCATCGGCGTTTGGGTGGTTTGGGTTCGGCGAAACTCACTGGCATTTGGATGGTTTGGGTCCGACTGTGACGGCTTCATCACTGTAAGGAATATTCAAAATCAAGATGATTCCTTTGTTTTTAAAGGTCCTTGAAGGCAACTATTTTGGACTCCAATCTCAACATTATTACTACAGAGCTGGTTCATTTTGATACTGATTTGCCCCACTACCAAACCATATCGGTGATTCCTTTATTGAAAAGGCACTGCCAAGCTGATTCAATTTTTTTTTTTTTTTAGAGTTTTTGAAGTATGAGATCCAAAGCGTCCACCCAAATTAATGTGGGTGAGACAATTCTGCCATTAACCGGGGGTCCCTAAAACTCCATATTTGGTTTGATAGAATAATTGAAACCCAAATTAATTTCTCTGCAAAATGGAATGTGATGAAATTAAGTCTATATGTTCTTTCAGTAAAGATCTTGCTATGATAGTAACTTCTTGGTCACAATCTCTTTCAAATTACTTATTAAGGCGATTTGAATATTAACATAACCAAATTACTTTTGTTTAACCTTCTTTTGAAATCCCATCCAAACGCCGGTGAGTTTCGCCAGACCCAAACCACCCAAACACTGGTGAATTCTGTCAAACTCAGGTGAGAGATAATGCTTTTTTTAAAAAAAAAAAAAAAAAATTGAGAGAAAAGAGAGAGTGGTGGAGCTCAGACAACTAGAGGGAGAAAGGGTGAAAAGGGGAAGGCCGAAAGGGAGAGATCGGGAAGTTTGAAAATGCAATCTGACAAAGGAGAGAGAATCTATATTTTTTTTCATTTAAAAAATCTTGCCACGTAAGTGTTGATGGGCAAAATGTGGTCAATTGATTACATTGTAGCATTTCCCTATTTGAAATTCCAGCGAAGACACGTGAGCAGAAATGGGTTTGTCAGATTTTTCCTTTAACTATTTTTTTTGTTTTTTTTTTCAAAATTCCTTCTAGAACATATTTGTTTTTCTAGGTGGGATTGTTCTTTTTTGTCCATTCATGTTTCTTTATTTTGTATACTATGATTATGATTTTGAATTTAAAGTTAACATTAACAAAATGTAATTTTTAATAGATATCAATATGTAAAATTCTCATTAAAGAGGAGATTCTTCCAATCCTTCTCTCCCTCCCTTTGTGTAGACATATAAAAAAAAAAAAAAAAAACATTAATAACACTATATGTCCTTTATTGTAATTTTCGCAATTAAAAGCATATTTTTAATTTTAATACCAAACATCAATAACTTCAAAAAAGTGCTTAAGACATGCAGACAAAAATTTACTAAACATGTAAATAGCTTTTCAATATAAGTGCTTTTGGCAAAAGTTTACAGACAAAAATTCTATATCCAAAAGCTCTACATCTCACAGCAATACCAAACATACTCTTTAGTTGGGAAAGGTTGAATTCCAACGGTTGATGTAAGCTCCTTTGAATGCATATTGCCATTTATTATTATTATTATTATTTCTTCTTTTTATCACTTTGAGAAAAAAATGCCTCCAAAAGCTACAAAATCGAAGGGACCATCCCTAGCAGTTTCTTTTTTTTTTCACTGGCCGAGAGCCTCCTCTTTTTTTTTTTTCCCTCTCCTTTTTCTTCCTGTTTTCACGCCACCTTCCTCCCTTTTTTTCCCCACTTTTCTGATTCTTTGATCCACCCAAATCCAATTTCATCTTATTTTTTCTTAAATAGTAATAGTATGGAAATTGCAAATGAGACAAAGCAGAGAGGGTTGGACTATTGAATGCAAGTTGCAGCAAAATATTGGGCAAAGATAAAAAAAAAAAAAAAAAAAAAAAAAAAAAAAAAAAGGCAACACTTTTGATTGTAAACTGTATCTTGCAGAGATTGAGAAATTGATACAATAATAGACTACAAATTGCCGCATACCTATGTGTTCCCTTGCAAAGCTGAATACAATTTTCCAGAAACCAAAAAATAAAGTAGTACAAATTCTTGCAAAATCTGAGTAAAATTTGCCCATAAATGGGTGGTGGAGTTTATCGCCAACTGGGGAAGGGAGGAGAGAGAAAAGAAAAATGAAAGAGAGAAAAAAAAAAGAAGTGGGGAAATATGTAAATAATTTTAAACTATGAAGCAAATAAGCAATACCCAATTACTATCATGAGAAAGCAATACCCAGCAACATGTCTCTTTAATTTGTTATTAAAAAAAAAATTGGCAAATACTATGCTACCAAAATTTGAGAGCCGAAAATTTCTACTCGAATTTTAAGGCATCCTGATCTTTTTTCCATTGTCCTAATATGCAAATTGATATGATTGATGTTAAATTCTTTTTGTACTTGACAGCAGTTGCGGAGCTAGAAATTTAATATTGGAAAACTATTAAATTTTTGTTTTTAGATTTATGTTCATACTATGAACAATTAATAGTGAAATTGAAATTTTCAATCCATTATCTAACAATTTGAATCTTAATTCATACATAGAAATTCATTGGGTATAATAAAAACTTAAAGAGAAATATATAGCAAAATCTGCTAAATTCTTTACTTATACCATCTTAAAAGTCACTAATACTTTATGCCAATCATCTTTTTAGAAATAAGAATAAGTCAATCAATACCCCATAGTTAAGGTGAATACAGATGATTACAAATTCAACTATTTATAATGAGTACTACTAACATGTATTATTCTCTTAATTTGATCAAATCATCAAAGCCTAAAAAAAAAAAAAATGGGGACCAAAAATTTTGGGATACTTCAGTATCGCTAATAACAATTCAGGCCGCCAATTAATTATTGATCACCTTTTTTTTTGCCCTGAAAATACATGACACCCATTCAAATTATAAACAATTTTTGGGTGCTCATATTTTATAAGAGGAAAAAAACCAAGGTTAAATGCATAAAATTAACCACAAATCAATTTAAGGGGAACAAACTACAAAAAATGTAAAACTCACATGTTATCATATCTCCGAACCTTATATATTTGGGAGGGAGAGAACATTTGCATCGTCTGAGTATATGAGAGAGAGCATTTGATTTGAGAAATTGAGAGGGACTGAACCACTGAGGGGAGAGAGAGGGAGAGAAAGGGAGAGAAGCTGGAAGCTTGAGAAAGGGAGGAAAAAAAAAAAAAACAAAAGAAAGAAAGAGAGTGGATAGTGGGAGACAAATAAATAAAGAAAATAATATAATCCAAAGTGAGTGGTGGGAAGGAGAAAATAAAATAAAACCAAAAAAAAAAAAAAAAAAAAAAAAGGAGAGAAAGTGGGAGTTGGCGGAAAAGATGGGAAAAGAAGAAAAATGAGAAAAAAAAAAAAAGAAGGAAAAAGAAGGCTGAAGCCGTGGCTTTCCCTGCTCTGAATACCTCATATAATTTTTTTTTTTTTTTTTTTAACTTCTTGGGGGAGCCCTCCCCCTGGTCTACACGTGGCTCCGCCACTACTTGACAGGGTTCTGAATTTGTTATGAGGTGGTGAGCCAACATATTTTTCTTTCTCGATCATATAACAACATTGTTTATGTATAATTGTGTTGCTCTGTTCAAGTGAACAGCTCTTATAACTTATTTCGTGGGATGTAATTTCAACGTCATAAAAAGCTTTGACTTTTTTTATTGGACATCAATTAATTTTCAGAGATATGATTAAAGGCTCGGTCCAACAGATGGCATAATTTAGAATCTAATTTCAGTTATGTGGCTGCTAGAGTAATGAATATGCCTTGCACTTGTTACTTGTTATATATATAAGAAGTTTGTTATGGGTTCTCCTCGTAGTGTTTTTTTGACGTTCTCTCAGTCTTATGTAAAATATGATTTAAGAAAAAAATAAAATTGTAGTACCATTTTTTTGCCAACAGATTAATTTTTATAAGTTAATATTTAGGTTCTAATGCTTTAAATTTGTTTTTGGATTTAAAACTAAAACCTAAAGGTGGAAGGTTAACCCTTTAATGATGGTATCATCCAAAATAGATTTGATCATCCTAAATTTAGTGCTAATGCCTCAAATTTGATGCTAATGCCTAAAAAAACCGATGATAGAGGCCACTACAATTTTATTTTTTCTTAAATCATATTTTACGTAAGATTGAGAAAACGCAAGGAGAATACTATGAGAAAAACCCATAGTATTTTCCTATATATATAATACTTAGATTATTGGTCGTAGTTGTTGTAAGTATAAAAGATTACGGGGTAATTACATTTTTCTCCATTAATTACAACGCATTATCATTTTCTACATATAAATTACTAATTATGACACCCGACCTTATCAAACTATCATTTTGTATTCAAAAGTCCCATTCCATTAGTCAAATGAATTAAAATAAACGATCAACCCATCATGTGTGAGTCACGTGTGATTTTTTTATTTTTTTGTTAATTTGCTATCCATCTATTTATTGGTTGGAGAATTTTCCTGAGACATTAGTAAAGACACATTTATAAATGGTAACGTATCCCAATAGCACAACTTCTAGAGACTTCATGACCGGGCTCACAGTGGTGGCATTTTTTGTAAAACATTTTTGTTACAGGCCCACGATTTGTATTTTTTTTTCTCTTATCGCCCACATGCAGGTCCTCTAAAGTTGGACCTCAACAACAAAAACAAACCTTAAATATTAGGGTTGTCAATCCGGTCCCAATTTTCAGTTGTTGGCCAAAATTAAAAACCAAGATTGTGGTATCCTGGTTATTGATTTTGAAAAACCGAAACCGGATAACCGGTTCTTAATTAACCTTAGCCGGACAATTCTAGTTTGTACTTGGTTATCCAGACCGAATAACCGGTTTTTAGAAAAAAACTGTGTTTTACCAACTTCTTATTGCAATAATTCACATCACAGCACATCACCGAAAAGCAAAACCTCCAAATCTAGCAACAATAGCTAAACAAAATATATTCAAAGGAAAATCGCTTAAACAGACATGTTATAAGGAGAAATACATAACAACTATATACACAAAGATCACACATGAATACCAACATACATCCATACGCATAGTAGAAAATGAAACAGATCTACAAATCTTGAATGAAACTAGAGAGAAGAGACTAGAGAGAGAGAGAGGCATTGACTGATGAGAGAGAGAGAGAGAAAGAGAGAGGCGTGAACCTAAACCTAAAATAAAAACAAAAGTAAAAAGAAATATATATATATATATATATATATATATGCACCTGGTTCGGTTACTCAATTATAATCAAGTGCCAAAAACTGAGACTAAAATCAGGGTCCCTGATTTTTGATATTTTTCCAATCGGAACTGGAACGGTTCCTCGATTTCCAGTTTTCTGATATTTTTTTATACCCCTACTAAATAGTGAACAAACAAAAATAACCAAACTCTCATTTAAATCTTCATTCTAAAACCTCAAAGCCACAATAACAATCACATAAAACCTTAAAAGTTGTTTACCCATAATTTGTTTTCATTTTTTTTTCTTTTCTTTTTCTTCTTTTCTTCTTTGTCCTCAAAACCCTGTTAGACTTTAGAGCATTCTCATCCGATTGGCTCACCCAGATGCTAAAATGAAACCAAAATTAACTATATCTAACTTAACAAAATATTGAAATATTTGATAAGCTGCTACGATGCTCAAAACAATCACAAGTGTTAATAAATAATTAAATAAATGTAAAATTATCTCTCTTCTAAAAAAAAATAAAAAATAAAAACAATATTTAAATAAAATAGTAAAAATAAAAAATAATAATAATAATTTTTGCAAGTAAAAATAAAAAGTAAATTTCATGAGAGGACGTGAATGTCTGAATGCTATTTAGGGTCTGTTTGGGAGTGCGATTTCAATAAGTGCGATTCTAAAAATTGCGTTTTTAAAAATTGTGTTTTTGAAATCGCTACTTTTTAAAATCGCATAGGCGTTTGGTAAAACATGTTAAAAAGTATTTTTTTTTTTTATCAATCGAGTGTTTGGGTAAAATTAGCATTTAATTATGATTTCAGACCAAATAGGTAAATATTGCCTTAAATATCTTTTTAAGTGATATCGTGATTTTGGTTTTAATTCACACTTTTTCAAATAAGCACATTTTATTTGGCTTATTAAAATCGTATTTTTAAAATCGTAATCCCAAACACTCCAAAATTGTGATTTGGTTTAAAAACGTAGATTATTTTTTAAAAAACGCACTCCCAATCAGACCCTAGAACACTAGCAACAAACTCCCTAAAGTTCATTCCCTTCCCTATATTTAGGAAAAATCTCAAAAAAACCACAAAAAATCATCCACAAAAGCCCTAAACTTAACTAATACCAAAGGGTGTCAATAGTTGGGAAACACTGTTGACACCCTTTGATTATTAAATTATAAACAATTGGTTCTCTCTCCTCTCTCCTCTCCCATCCCTTCTTCTTCCTCTGGCAACTCCCTCTTTCCCTCACGTTCTCCTTCTCCTCCCACAAACACCAAAAAATGCATCCCCATCTTTTCTCTCCTCTCTCCTCTCACAGACTCTTTTACGCATAACAGTGGCTTCAAGGCGTGGGGTGCAAATTGGCGATGGTGGCTCCGGTGATCAGCGAATGACGGTGCAAATCAGCGATGTGGCGTGGTTTGGGGCTTCGACGGTACTGGAGTGCAAATCCGTGAGCCACATGGCTTGGGTCTCTAGTAGTAGTGGGTCGTGCCTTGGCGCGTTGGTCTCCAATAGTGGAGTGTTGACGATCTGGTGGAGGTCCGGTGATCTATAACTGTTTGGAGCGTGGGCGATGAACGACAAACAACAATTTCAAGGAGTCGCGTGTTTGCAAGTTTGGAGCTTCGGCAATGAACGGTGAAGCAACGTCGAGGATTTGCGAGTCCGATGGTGAATTGCAAGTCCGGCGGTGACTGTCATGGGCTGATCACTTGGGTCTTCGGAAAAGATTGTTGGGCTGGACTTGAGAGAGAGAGAAGAAGACGGCGACTTCAAGGAAAAAAAATAAAAAAGTAAGGACAAAGTTTCTCCGAACTGGGTTGGAGGAATTTCCTTCAACTTGGTCTAGAAAAGTGACATTTGTCTTTTAACATGTGAGATACACATATTTTTTTAATGGAAAATGCTAGGTTTCTTCCTCAGTGGGTTCTGCACATAATACATGATTTAAGAAAAAATAAAATTGTAGTTACCTCCACTATCGGTTTTTTTAGGCATTAGCATCAAATTTGATGCATTAGCAACAAATTTGTGAGGCATTAGCAACAAAATTGAGGCATTAGCATCAAATTTAGGATGATCAAATCCATTTTTGGTGATATCATCCCTAAAGGGTTAACCTTCCACCCTTAGGTTTAATTTTGAATCAAAAAACAAGTTTTAAAGCATTAGAACCTAACTATTAACTCATAAAAATTAATCTGTTAGGAAAAAAACGGTGTTACAATTTTATTTTTTATTAAATCATGTTCTACATAAGGCTAGGAGAATACCAGGAGAACACTACGAGGAGAACCCGGGACAAAGTTGAAATAAATTTTATTAAAAACTCATGTGCATCTCACATGTTATTAAAAAAAATGACACATGTCACTTTTCTATACCAGATTGAAGAAAATTCCTCCAACCCAATTTGAAGGAAAACTTTATCCAAAAAGTAAATATGAAAAGTAAAAAATATTATTTTAATAATATAAAGAATTGTTAAGAGAATGTATTGTGATGTATATTTGTATAGGGAAATAAAAAATAATTTAGATCCCTAACCTCAGGGAAAATGGTTAGAATACTGCTAGTGCTCTAGTATCTCTTCTTTGTTTCTCTATAACTGTTATCCCCTATACCCTAACTCTACACTCCGTCTCTCATCTCAATCGCACACCTTTTTGTCAGTACTCCACGTGACCACGTCTCTCTCATCTACACCTTTAATTCTCTCTTTCGATCGCCTCCGATCTTCTTCTCTCTTATTTTCCTGTCTTTTAATTTCTTCAAGTTTCCTGCCAATCAACAGAGGTAGGGACGGAGGTGGGACACCGCGGCAACATGCCGGTGGCCGGGGACCACAACTGCCAGTCTGCCACCACTGTCGATTGAAATTGTTGGTTTACAAATGCGTTTTAAAAGTATTTTGGAATGCCATTGAATTAAAAGTAGCTTCAAATATATTTTATATTTTGGTTTCTTTGTTAAAATTTTTTATTTTGAAAAAATGGGAGATTAAATAAAAAAAGTGTTATCAAATAAAAATGATGGTAAATATTTGAGAGCTTGTCTTGATTGGCAAGTGCTATACTTCCTATAGCCGTAAAAATTCCAAAATAACATATTTTAAAAGTCCAAAATTAATAACATAGCTCTGCACCAGACTGCCAGTCTCGGGAGGAAAGTCGCATTGTCTTATCCCATAAACGAGAGCAATAAGCCATGTGTCGGAGTACTAAATTTTAAAAACTATATTTTTATTTTATTTTTTAAAATTAATGGGATAAATTGTGAATTTAAAAGATATATAAACTTTGAGATAATAAAAAGAAGGCATTGGGGGAGCTTTTGAAAATTATTTTTCTGATTTGTTCAAGGCTAATGGTAATTCTAATTATGATGAATGCTTGGAAGGACTAGATGTACGGATTTCCGAAGCAATGAACGAGTCGTTGTTGCGGCCATTCACGCCAGACGAAGTTTGGAATGCCTTGTTTCAAATGGCTCCCCTAAAAGCACCTGGACCGGATGGCTTCAATGCAAGTTTTTATCAGAAGTATTGGGATATTGTGGGACCTGAGGTTTGCAAAGCTATCCTATACTTTCTCAACAATGTTACCATTGATAGTGATTTAAATTCAACTTATATTGCACTTATACCTAAGTTGAATAATCACCTTGTGTGACAGATTTTCACCGATTAGTTTATGTAATGTCATGTATAAGATTATATCAAAGGTACTTGCTAACCGGTTGAAGGTGATACTACACATTATCTCTCCCTATCAAAGTGCCTTTATTAAGATCGACGATTCTTGATAACATTTTGGCGGCCCTACGAGACCCTACATACGATGCACACACGGATGAAAGGTAAAAAGGGTTACATGGCGGTCAAAATTGATATGAGTAAGGCCTATGGCGAGGGTAGAGTGGGGTTTTTGGAGTCGGTGATGGAGAAAATGGGTTTTAATCCTAATTGGATAAAACTTATTATGATGTGTGTAACATCGGCTCACTATTCTATTTTGGTGAATGGGATACCAGGTAAAATAACTCCTACTGGGAATCGAGGGGACCCAATATCACCGTATTTATTCTGATTTGTGCGGAAGTGTTGAGTTGACTATGGTAAAGCGAGATAGAAAGGCGTTTGGAGGGTCCCTACTTCAAAAGGGGTCCTCGCTTGAATCACTGTTTTTTCTGACAGTTTACTCTTTTCAGAGCGAGATATGGGCCATTGGAGTCGTTTGTCCAATTTATTGAAGAAATACGAACTTGCATCAGGTCAAAAATTAAATAACTTGAAGACTGCAATTTTCTTCAGTCGCAATACCTCACAGGAGACTCGGGAAAAAATTCTTGTTGAGTCCAGAATTCCGAGTTCACAACGATATGACACGTATTTAGGATTGCGGCATTGGTGGGAAATCCGGACAAAAGAATTCAAAGGCATAATTGATAGAGTTTGAAGCGTCGCAAGATTGAACTGAAATTCCTATCACAAGTGGGGCGAGAAATTCTATTAAAAGCGGTGATACAAGCCATCCCGACGTACTATATGAGTGTCTTCATGCTTCCCAAAACTTTGTGCTCCAAAATCAATTCACTTATGCAACAATTTTGGTGGGGTTCATCAAGCATACATTGGATGAGATGGAGCAACTTGGGGGTCCCAAAATCAAAAGGAGGTATGGGTTTGAGATTTTAATTTTTTAATAGGCGCTCTTGGCAAAACAATGTTGGAGGCTTTGGAGGTTGCCAGACAGCCTTGTATCTCGGATTATGAGGGCGAAGTATTATGCAAAAAGCTTAATTTTAGAGGCGAAAATTGGCACCAATCCATCATATGCGTGGCGTAGTATATTGGGAGCAAGTGATATTCTCAAGGAAGGGCTTTTCAAAATTGGTAATGGGGAAAATACAAGAATTTGGGGAGATAGATGGGTTCCTATACCAACAACATTTGCTATTCACTCGGTGCCAAGGGTGTAGATGGCGGCGAAGGTGGCGGAATTAATGATAGGACCGGCGTGCATGGGACAAAGAAAAGCTGGAGCGATTATTCTCGAGGAAGAGGTAAAGGCCATTTAAAATTCCCTTAATCTTCAAAGAGAAGACGTGGTCATTTGGAAGGATCGCCCGACGGTGTGTTCTCGATTAAAAGCTGCGTACCATGGGGCTATCACGTGCGAGCAAATGCAACCCGAGAGTTCATCTGGGGCCGATGTGTGGGGCAGTTATGGAAATTACCCATTCCTAATGCGGAGAAAAACTTCTTATGGCGGGCATGTCACGACATTTTACCTACTAAAGAATGTCTATATAGGAGGAAGGTAACTACGGATGCATTATGCCCCATTTGTGCTCTTGAGGAGGAGACGAGTTTTCACATCTTGTGGAGTTGCCCCTCAGCGAGAGACGTATGGAGTGGGAGTATTAAAAAGTTCCAAAAAAGCTCGATTGATGGTCCAAAGTTCCGCGGGGTAGTGGAGGAGATGTTTCGGATGTGTGATGGAGATGAACTACACCTGTTTGTGAGTATAGCACGAAGGATATGGTTCCGGAGGAATGAGGTCGTTCATGGGGGTCTCTTCACTCACCCGACAGTTTTGGTCCAACAAGCTAAGAGTGCTGTTTTGGAATTTTCTAATGCCAATGCTTGACATGCTTCCTACCTTACTTGCTCGAAAAACCTAAGGGGGGCAACAACTTGGGTAGCCTTTGTGGTCGCTCTTGTTGTTGTCTTCCATTAGGGAGAGTGAGGAAGGTGGGACATGGGATGTTTTTTATTCTTGAGCTGTATTAAGAGGAGTTTCATGTACTCCTGATTATCGGAATATGAATAAGAATTTATTTCTTCTCAAAAAAAATAAAAAGATAGTTTCATAGCATTATGATTGATAATTTTTGACACAATATTTAAATCCGACACGAATTAAAAATGAAATTAAATGTTTAAGATTGATTAGTAACTCGTTTAATTAAATGGATCAAGTTAGGGTTGACTTATATAGTTTTTGTTGTTACCGTGCACAACAATGATGAATAATATGGAATCAAAAAGAGAAAGAGATCAAGAGAGAGTTGAGACACAGATTTAACGTGATTTGTCAATTTGTCTACGTCCACAGGAGAGTGCAGCTATTATTCTGATAATAATGATTTAGGGTTACAACATAATATATTTATAGGCAAACCCTAATTATAAGTATTTTGGAAAACCCCAAAATACCCCCATAACTTATTTGTTTCCCAGGCCCACGTAAACTAATTACATCCAATGGACCTTTAATAGAATATGAGCCACTTGTTCCAACAATCTCCACCTTGGCGAGTATTCACCTCTTTGAAGATAACCAAGTATTGGGCCTCCACCTGGAACTGATAAGTTTGGGGATGTCACCTCCTCTCATCTTCTTTCTAGCACCTTGAGACATTTGTCAAGTCCAAGCAATGCTTGAACTTGTCTGCTGTAATAGGCTTCGTCAACATATCCGTTGCATTATCAGAAGTGTGAATCTTCTCAAGTAACAATTCACCTGTAGCAATCAATTCCCTAATCTTGTGAAACCTCACATCAATGTGTTTGGTTCTCGCATGATACACCTGGTTCTTTGCCAAGTAAATGGCACTCTGACTATCACAATACAATGGAACTCCAACTTGTTGAATACCCGACTCCTGACTAACCACAAGCCACAAAGCTTCCTTTGACCTCGTACGCCATGCATGTATGCTACGCCTCGTCGTGGACAACTTCCAACATATGGGTCCTCCTGCAAGAGTGAACACATAACCCGTGGTCGATCTTCATCATCCAAGTCCCTGCATAATCTGCATCCACATATCCTGGGACAAATCACTCTTTGTTTGACAAAATTGATGCCGTGGTGTAGTACCTTTTAAGTATCTGAAAATCCACTTAATTGCATTCCAATGCTGTTTCCCTAGATTTGCCATGTACTTGCTCACCACGCTCACTGCATGAGCCAAATCTGGCCTGGTACATACCATAGCATACATCCACCCCATTGGCATCCTTTGACATGTCTTGATTTCTTCAAGCGTCTTTGGACCGTGAGGTAGACAAGCAGAAGTGATTCGCCAAAGGTGTACTTACCGGTTTTGCATTCTCCATGCTAAACCTCTCCAACACCTTCTTCACATAACCGGCTTGAGATAGCCACAATTTCTTGGCATCTCTGTCCCTGCGAATCTCCATCCCAAGAATCTTCTTGGCTGCGCCCAAATCCTTCATGTCAAATTCTTTACTCAACAAAACCTTCAGTTTGTTGACCTCAACTATACTCTTTGCTGCAATAAGCATATCATCCACATACAGTAACAGAAAAATAAATGAGCCATCATCAAGGCTCTTCACATACACACAACAGTCATACTCACATCTCCTGTAGCCAATTTTGATCATATAGGAGTCAAATCGCTTATACCACTGCCTTGGAGACTGCTTCAGCCCATAAAGTGACTTCTTCAATTTATAGACCAAGTGCTCCTGTCCAGGTTGACTGAACCCTTCTGGCTGCTCCATGTAAATCTGCTCCTCCAAATCACCATGAAGAAAAGCTATCTTCACATCCATTTGCTCCAAAGCCATGTCATAATGGGCTACCAATGCCAATATTGTTCTAATGGAAGTATGTCTGACCACTAGGGAAAATATTTCTTCATAATCAACCCCTTTCTGCTGTGAATAACCTTTTGCTACTAGGCGAGCCTTGAACTTTTCTCCCCCTTTTTCTGATACTACTTCCTTTTTCTTGAACACCCATTTGCACCCTATCTTTCTCTTCCTCTTTGGGAGCTCCACCAAATCCACGTCTGGTTTTTTATGCAAAGACTCCATTTCTTCGCCATAGCACCCATCCATTTGCTCTTCTCTTGGCTATTGAGCCTCTTGAAAAGTAGTAGGATCTTCACTAATAACAAGAGCATAAGAAACCATATCTTCAAAATCGTACCCGATTGGTGGCACGATAGTGCGTTTGGTCTGCATACGTGGCTATCTTTGTGATGCCTCAATTCTGAAGTAGAAGTCTCGTACCACGAGAAGTGTTCTCCGCAGAGTCTCTAACTCCACCGCACCATCCTTATCACTTTACTCTTTCTAGCACCTTTCTTGCTCTTTACCATGAGTACTCTTTAACATGGAATTTTCATCAAATACCACGTCTCTACTAATCACCACCTTGTTTGCTGTCGGATCCCAAAGCTTGTAACCTTTAACCCCTTTCCCGTATCCAAGAAAGACACACTGTCTAGACTTTGGATCAAGCTTTGATCGTTCTTCATTGGGTATGTGCACATAAGCTGGACAACCAAATACTCTCAAACCAGAGTAATCTACCTCATTACCTGTCCACACCTCCTCTGCAACTTTCCCATCTAGTGCTGCCCTTGGTGACCTGTTTATCAAGTAGCATGCCATACTCATTGCGTCTGCCCAAAAATCTTTGCAAGTCCAACATTCAACCTGAGACATCGCCTCTCTACGCAATCAACCTATTCATCCTTTCCGCCACACCATTTTGTGGTGTCTTGCATACTTGAAATGTCTCTTTATACCATGTTGCTCACAAAATCCTTGAACTCATCGTTTGTGTACTCGGTGCCATTATTTGTCTGAGGCACTTAACTTTCTTTCTCACAGTTCTCACTTGACTTTCCACAACTTGAACTTGGCAAACGTTTGATTTGTGCGCATGAAGTACACCCAAACCTTTGGAAAAGTCATCAATAAAAATGACAAAATACATATGTCCTCCCTGATGCTGTTCTCCTTTGGTCCCCATACATCGAATGAACATAATCTAGAGTGTCCTCTGTCTTGTGTGTGGTGTCTTGAATTGTACCGATTACACTTCCCGAACACAGAACTTACAAAATCAAGTTTACATGTTTGACACCCTTCAATAGATTTTTCTTATGAAGCTCTAACATGCCCGCTCACTCATATGACCTAACGCATATGCCACAAAACAGTACAATCAGATTCAGACTCTACAGAGGCAATTCCACCTACAACTGTACTTCCTAACAGTTTATAGATATTCTTTGAATTTATTTGCCCCTTCATCACTACCATTGCACCCTTAGTTACCTTCATTACTCCACCTACAGACTTATAACCATAGCCGTTTGAGTCTAAGGTGCCTAATGAAATTAAATTCTTTTCCACTTCTGGTACATGTCTAACATCACATAACGTTCTAACCACACCATCAAACATTTTAATTCTAATATTTCCTATGCCAGTAATTTTGCAATGTGCACCATTACCCATAGTAACTATACCAAATTAAGCGACACAGAGGTGTCAAACCAATCTCTTGTTGCGTCATGAAATGAACATCTGAATCCGAATCCAAGAATCCACAGGATGCTCTGAAGTAGATGCAACAGAAGGCATATCGCCATCAGCATTGTCTGAATTATCTTCCACTATGTTCGCAGACTTTGAGAAACCTTCATTCTCGTTGTCCTTGTTCTTTTTTCAGTCTGGACAGTCCCGCTTTATATGCCCTTTCTTTTTGCACTTATAGCAAATGATGTCCTTCCTCCTCCTGGATTTTGATCGAGAATTCTTGCCTTTCGAATCACCCTATTATTGCTTCTTCCACGCTCATGATTACCCTTTACAACTAGCCCTTCTCCTTGAGAATTTTCATCAATATTTTTCTTCCTTTGATGAAAAGCCAACATAGCTCCTGTAACATCCTCCAACTCTAAGGTTTATTTCCCCCATGTCAGAGTCGTAACCAAATTCTCATAGGTAGAAGAAGTTGGGAGTGAATTCAACAGCATCAACGCCTTGTCTTCGTCTTCGAACTTCACATCAACCCTCTTCAAATCGCCGATTATCTGATTGAATACATTGATGTGTTGGCTCAGATCCGAGCCCTCTGCCATCTTCAAGCCGTACAACCGTTGCTTTAGATAGAGCTTGTTCGTCAACGACTTTGACATATACCGACTTTCCAGTTTCAACCAAACTGCCATCGAGATTCTTCGTCCATGACATGATACATCACGTCATCTCCCAGACAAAGCCGAATAGTAGCCACCGCTTTTGCCTCAAGTTCCTTCCAATCTATGTCAGCCATCCCTTCTGGTTTCATCCCATATAGCGCCTTCACCATCCCTTGTTGCACCAACAAATCCTTGACACGTCTCTGCCATAACCCGAAATTCTCGGATCCATCGAACTTCATCACGTCGAACTTTGCAGAAGATGTGCCAATCCCAGCCATCGTATGATTAGGCTTTGATACCAATTGTTGTTACTGTGCACAACAATGATGAATAATATGGAATCAAAAAGAGAAAGAGATCAAGAGAGAGTTGAGACACAGATTTAACGTGGTTCGGCAATTTGCCTACGTCCACAGGAGAGTGCGGCTATTATTCTGATAATAATAATTTAGGGTTACAACATAACATATTTATAGGCAAACCCTAATTATAAGTATTTTGGAAAATCCCAAAATACCCCCCATAACTTATTTGTTCCCCAGGTCCACATAAACTAATTACACCCAATGGGCCTTTAATAGAATATGAGCCACTTGTTCCAATAGTTTTATACTCATACTTCGACACGACTAAAACTAGACACTCGACATAATGATTATAATGACAGAAATTTGTGTTTAAACTTTGCTGCTATGTTGTCTTATTCCTTCAAAGGATATTTATACAAGAGTTTTGAATATACAAAAAGGAAAACAATTATACAGAGTAAATGTAAAGGATTTGTTCCCTTTGTGAGAATAGTAGTCGTTGGGTAGATATGCTGGCCCTTTCCTGTGATTGAGTTTCCTTGTGAGGTTGATTGCCTTATTGAGTGAGTATCCGTTACTTGAGTTTCCTTGTGTGGATTGTTGCCTTGTGGAGTGGTGTTTCATGGTTGGCTCTACGATGGTTCATTACGCCCTCGCAAGCGAGACGGTGGGCATATGACGTTTAGCTTGGTGTGCATGAGAGAGAAGTGGTAGGAGGCAGTAGGTTTGGTGAAGATGTCAGCTAGGTTGTCTTTGGTGGAGATGAAACGAACAATCAGAGTTTTGGAAGCGACCCTATCATGGACGAAGTGAAAATCAATTTCGATATGCTTAGTGCGGGCATAGAAGGCGGGATTGACTGTCAAATAGGTGGCGCCAATGTTGTCACACCATAGAGTAGGTGGAGTGGTAAGAGAAATGTGGGGATCATACATGAGATATTGAAGCTAGATAAGTTCAGTTGCAGTGATGGCAAGGGTGCGGTATTCAGATTCTATTCTAGAGCGGGCAACAGTTTGTTGTTTACGAAAGGACCAAGAGATGAGGTTGGGGCCAAGAAAGATGCAAAACCCTTCGGTGGATTTTCTGTCATCTGAACAACCGGCCCAATCAGCATCAAAGAAGGCTTGGGGGTGGCGAGATGAAGAGCGGTGAATGAGTAAACCATAGGAGATTGTAGACTTGAGGTAGCGTAAGATATGCTTGACAGCTTGAAGATGGAGAGAGGTGGGCCGGCGCATAAATTGGGAGACCTTGTTGACGGCGAAGGAGATGTCGAGGCGAGTGAGAGAGAGATACTTAAGGCCTCCGACAAGGCTGCGATAAGAAGATGGGTCACTAAGTGGATCACTAGAAAAGAGGGAAAGCGAGTGAGCAGTGGACATTGAAGTCTTGACAGGCTTAGCGTCAAACATGTTACTTTTGCGGAGGATATCAAGTATGTAACATTGTTAGGAGAGAATGAGTCCTTCAGATGTAGGGATGGCTTCCATGTTGAGAAAGAAATGAAGAGGACCTAAGTCCTTGATTGCAAATTCTGCTTGGAGAGACTGGAGAAGAGTTGTTGTCCCATGGGGGAGGGAGCTAGTAATGAGAATATCATCCACGTAGATAAGAACATAAGTGATATGTTGAGGTGTGTGGTGAATGAACAAGGAGGAGTCGGAGCGAGAACTAACAAAACCAATCTCAAGAAGACGGTCATTGAGGCGAGAATACCAAGCACGAGGGGCTTGTTTTAAGCTATAGAAGGCCTTGTGTAACTTGCATATATGGTTGGAAAACTAAGGATGGAGAAAACCGGAAGGTTGAGCCATGTAGACATCTTCGGAGAGTGATAAGTGCCAAAATATTCATATTTTAGCCTTTAATTTACATTTGTTAATTTGTTAATTTTTGCTATTTTGTTTCATTTTATTTCCTTTTTGTGTTTTCTGTGTTTTTGTAGGTCATGGAAGAAAAGAAAGCGTTTCTAGAAATGTTCCAAGCTTAAAGGGCAAAATGGGAAGACCTAGAAGATGTGGAAAGGATTAAATCGGAATTTATCAAATTGGAGTAAAAATCGGATGGCATTTGGATTCTGCACATGTCTAGGTATTTTGACTATAACTTTCAGCTCAAATATCGGATTGAAGTGATTCTAATGGCATTAGAAAGCTAACTCAAAACTATACAAATCATTGTGAAATAGCATTTTCCTAATTTGGACCGCCACAATGCTAAAATCACTCTGCAAGTTAGAAGCCCCATTCTGGACGAATCCTTCTCCAATTTGTAATAGGATTGTCTCCTAAATTGACTAGGAGATAGAATTCGAAATTCCTAGGTTTACTAGTGTTTCTAGGACTTCCTAAAGCCTATAAATAGACCTCTAAGCCTCACAATTAGATACAATTTCAGAGGAGAATTTGGAGGCTACTTCAAGGAGCAATTTTCGGGTTTATTCTTTTCCTTTATTTTATGAAGATGATTAGCCTAAATTTCATGTGTAACTAAACCTTTAAGTAGGGCTTGATTGAAGCCCTGATCATGTTTATATTTTAATTAGTATTGGCCTTTGATAATTGCATTATGATATTTAACTTGATTAATTCTCGCTTTCAATAATTCCTCATATGTATTTGCTCGATCAACATATGCATGTGGTATGGACCTGTTAGTTAGATCAATTTGGATGACCGAGTCATGGGTTTAACATAAGTAACAAAAGATATCCACACCAGGTTCTTGGGTTAATCAACATGGAAAACCGGGAATAGACACCTATACCCTAGGTCTCATGTGTTTGTCGGTTTTCACAGTTTTTATTCTTTCTTAAAGAACAACTTAGTAGACACCGATGCTAAATCCTTTAAGAAAGAAAAGAATTAGAGTAGACACCCATGCCTAATTCGTTGCTTAGGAAAACTAATAATCTAAGAAGTAGACACCCATACCCTTAGGTTGGCAGATATTAAATATTCATAATGTGATCAAAGCATTGGTATACTGATTTATTGTTTAAGCATGATTAGAGGTGAAAATCAAAGCCCTACCTCTTTCTCATTGTTTAATCAAACTCAATTTTTACGTCTTTTATTTTATATTGCGAATTTATTTTTAAACATAATTTACCAATCCTTGTGAGATCAATCTTGCACTTACACACTCTAATATACTTTTGACCTTGTGCACTTGTAAGTAAAACGTACAATTATTTGCCTATTAATTTAGGTAGATATTTGAACAACAGAGAGTTAACCATGTAAAAAGGCATTCTGAACATCAATTTGGCAAACAAGCCATCCATAAGCGATGGCAAGGGACAAGACAAGGTGAATTGTAGTAGGTTTTACGACAGCACTGTAAGTGTCACCAAAGTCAACGCCAGGCTGTTGATGGAATGCTGTAGCAACAAGGCAAGCTTTGTAACGGTTGATGGTGCCATTAGCTTTTTGTTTAAGGCGAAAAACCCATTTGCAGCCGACTATGTTCATGTTGGATGTAGCAGGGACAAGGGTCCAAGTGCCGTTGTTGAAGAGTGCATCAAATTCAATGTTCATGGCAACCCGTTAGTCAGGGTGTTGGGCAACTGTTGAGTACGATGTTGGTTCAACTTCATCGGAGTATGCTGCAGTGAGAAGAGCCTTAGGAAGTGGATAATAGATGAGTCCATTAGGAAGCATCTTGGGCTTGAAGATGTTATTTCTAGAGTGAGTCTGCATGGCATGTCGGGGAGGAGGTGGATCCTCGTTGGTAGGGACCATGGGTTCAACCTGTTGAGAAGAAAAAGAAGTAGTGTTAGTCGGCGAAGATGCTAAAGATTGAGTAGGGGAAGATGGCTCAATCGGTTGAGCATTGGGGGTATCCGTGGGAGTGAGCACCGCATTGGGAGTATTGGGAGGTGGGGAGGGGTTTATTGGTAAGGGATAAAGGAGTGTTTGTGGAGGTGAGGCCGGTAAAGGGGCGAGAGAGAGATGAGAGAAGGGAAAAGAAGATTCATCAAAGAGAACATGCCGAGAGATATATATGCATTTAGATGGAAGATGGAGACTTTGATACCTATGATGAGATGGACTATAGCCAAAGAAAACACATTCGGTGGATCGAAAATCTAGTTTGTGCTTATTATAAGGCCTTAGGTGAGGCCAACAAGCACATCCAAAAATGCGTAAGAATGTGTAGTTAGGCCTTAAGTTGAAAAGTTTTTGGAATGGTGGCTCATGGTTGAGAACGGGGGTGGAGAGTCGGTTAATGAGATAACAGGCTGTTTGGAAAGCCTCAGCCCAATAATGAAGAGGAGCGGAAGAATGGGCTAGGAGAGTGAGGCCCATTTCAACAATGTGGTGGTGTTTGCATTCCATAGATCCATTTTGTTCATGAATGTGGGGGCATGTGATGCAATGATGGAGTCCATGGATGGTAAATAAGTGGTGTAATTGTTGATATTCACCACCACTTCGGTTTGGATGGATTTAATTTTATTGTCAAAAAGGTGTTCGACATATGCCTGAAACTTGGGAAAAATGGTGAAAACGTCAGATTTGCAATGAATAAGATAAAACAATGTGAATTTGGTAAAATGATCAATGAAAATAACATAGTAATCTGCACCATTATTAGATAAAATAGGGGAGGGACCCCAAACATCAGAGAAAATTAATTCAAGTGAAATAGTGGATTTATGGTGGGATAAAGAAAAAAGGGAAGTTGGTGACTCTTGCCACGTCGACAAGCAGTGCAAACCGACAGCTTTTTATTGGACTCAACAGGAAGATTAAAATGAGACATGATGAAGTATGCGATCCACTGGATGACCAAGACGCGCGTGCCAATCCATAGAAGAGACATGTTCACTTGAAAAGACTCTTGGAGGTGCAGCCGATGAAGAAGAAAACCAGCGATATAATCCATTTTTACTCAGACCGCGGTGGAGGATTCTTTCGGACTTGCGATCCTTGACAAAAAAAATAAGAATGGTGAAATTCCAGAAAAACATTATTATCATGAGTAAACTTTTGAACAGATAATAAATTTTTTGTAATTTAAGGAACATGCAAAATATTGCATAAAATAAAATTAGAAGGAGAGAGTTTAGAAGCGCCAATATTTTTGATGGCGAGGTGGGTACCATTGCCCACTTGGATTTGATCAGGGCCATCATACGACTCCGAATAAAGGTTCTAGTTATTGAGATCGGAGGTTATGTGATGAGTGGCATCAGTGTCGGGATACCAATTGATATCTAGAGAGTAGGATGAGTTGGCAGCATAAGCTGTAAGGTTTAGACCAGTAGATTGATAGGCTTGGTCGAACCAATGATAGCATGTTAGAGCTGTATGGCCTATTTTACCACAAACTTGACATGTGGGCCATGAACCCATGGTTGGGTTATTTTTGGGTGGGCTTAAAAGCCTACTGGAATTACTGGAGCCAGATGTAGAAAATTGGGGATTGTGATCGTGCCTCCGCGATCGAAAATTATTGTTGGAGCGGGAGAAGCCACGATGACCACCATGACCACAATGTTGATGGGTGCTGCGGGTTGCGACATTTGCAGTAGGAAAGAAAGAGTCAGATTTGCTATGATGTTCAAGCCGTGTTTCATGAGCAAGCAGATGACCAAGTAAATCGTCCATGGTGAGGGGTTCAACTCGAGTGGTTATGGAGGTCACCAAAGAGTTGTATTCTGGGCCCAGACCAGGGAGAAGATAGGAGGTGAATTCGTAGTCGTTGAGGGGTTGGCCGGCGGCAGTTAGTGTGGCAGCAGTATGCTTGAGACGGTGGAAGTAATCAACAATGGAAGAATTGCCCTTTTTTGCGGTGGCTAGTTGATAGTGAAGAGTCATGGTGCTGGCTTTGGAGGCGGACGTGAATGTCTGTTCAATAGCATTCCAAAGCTCTTGGGGCTATGCAGCAACCAAGAACTTGCGGCAGTAGCTTGTTAGAGATGGTGGACATGAGCATACTCAGGATCAATTGGTCTTGGCGAAACCATTGTATAGTTTTTGGGTTGATGGAGATGGTGATGGAACCGTCAAGGGAGGTGGAAGTGTATGGGTGAAAGGGTGTTTTGGTGTCGTCAATAAAACCATAGAAGTCGTGGCCTTGGAGGAATGGCTCAAGAAGATCACACAAGACCAAGAAACTGGTCTTAGTGAGCTTTGGGACAGATTGGGCAAAGTGGGAAAGTGATGCCGCAGGAATATTTTGAAGTGGGGTAGGTGAGTTGTTGTTGATAGGAGCTACAAGTGTGACAAGGATGTTGGTAGTGGTATTTTTAATGGTATTTTCGGTGGTATTTGTGGTTGAGGATGAAGAAGCCATTTGAGGGTGCAGCTAAGGTGTTTGATAAAAGGGTTCAAAGAGGCAGCGAAGGCAAGGACGACGTGAGTTGTTTTCTTGCTACTCTGATACCATATAATAACAGAAAATCGTATTTAAACTTTTGTTTCTATGTTGTCTTATTCCTTCATAGGATATTTATACAAGAGTTTTGAATATACAAAAAGGAAAACAATTATACAGAGTAAATGTAAAGGATTTGTTCCCTTAGTGAAAATAGTAGCCGTTGGGTAGATATGCTAGCCATTTCCTGTGATTGAGTTTCCTTGTGAGGTTGATTGCCTTGTTGAGTGAGTAGCCATTACTTGAGTTTCCTTGCGTGGATTGTTGCCTTGTGGAGTACTGTTGCGTGGTTGGCTCTGCGATGGTTCATTAATGATAAACAGTTTTTGATTAACCCATGAACCTTATACAAACCCAATACAGAATTAGATAGTTAGAGTTAAAAGGGTCTAACTCGTTTAATTAAATGTGTTGGATTATAGTTAATCTATATAGTCTTAATCTTATACACATTTCCTAACACGACACAAACCTTTTTGCGTAAACATGAAGATAATTCGCACATAGCATTACTCCTGTCAATGCAAGTTGCCACAATTATGTCAATTAGTATAAAAACATTGATAAGAAAAATGGTTGCAATAGGGTCAAAAATTAATAGGGTCTTCCATTAAGCAGGGAAAGTGGCCACAAAACTCCTTGCCACTTCTCAAGGCTCTAATAACCAAAACTTTTGGCGGCATCGGGAGAACGTCTACACCTCCAATGTGTTTGTTCAATGTTATTCACTAAGATAAATTAGTTAATCTTCAAATTAACATCTTAATTAGCATCCAAGAAGCACGATTTATCAAAGTTACACGCATTCATCTTTTTCTCGATACGGTTTCTGATGATTTTCACGGTATGTTCTAATTCTATGTCTTATTTAGGGTGTGTTTAACTTTGTGATTTGATAGACTAAAAGTGTAATTTTAAACAAAATGGTAGAAAATTAATTGTTTAGAATTGCGTTCTAAAAAATTTAAATTTAAAAACGCAGAAAATATGTCTTTTTTAAATTGCAAATGATGAGGTGCTTTTTTGAAAATGAACAATTTTAATACGCTAAACTGCGATTTTAAAGGTCAAATCACGATTTTACAAAATACTTGATTACATTTTGAAAAATCACGTTTTCAAATTAGACAATTTAAATTTGCAATTTTAATATCACATTTTTGAAAATCGCAATCTTAAACAGACCCTAATGGTGTGTTTGTGATTTGACATTGTGATTTCATAAATAAAAAGTATAATTTAAAACTAAATCGCAAAAAATAAATTGTTTGAAATTACATTTTTTTTAAATTGCAAGAGATTTCACTTTTTAAAATCAGAAATCCAAACATACCCTAATTTTAGTAATTTACCATGCCATTATCTTTGTTTGATGTCCTTAATTAATTGGACGCAAACAGTATGTTTTTAGCAATTTCACAAGATATTTTTTTTAAAATTTTTTATGTACATCCATTCAAACAAGATTAAAAAAAAAAAAATACAAGCTAATCCAAAAAAAATCAAATCCAGATAGACTACTAGCACCTCAATAAATTGATAGAATACTAAAAAAAATAAAAGGCACTATCAAATGCAGCCGATTAAAGCCGTTGCGCTTTATGATGGATAAAATCATCTGGAGTAATAAAACTCCTAAAAACTTAAATTTTGGTAAGTTTCCAAAAAAACTATGAAGATTTAGCAAAAGAGAACCCCCTACTATCAAATCCTAGTGTAAACTAGCCCTTTTACAACATCCAATCACTCTGAGACATATCACCAATTTAGCCGATCGTGACCCGTCTCAAAACCTGTTTATAATGTGTCAAAACTCATTTTTAGATTTAAAACTAAATCTTAGAGGTAAAAGGTTAATTCTTTAGGGATTTTATCACCTTAAAGACTAGAAAATGTGACTCACGGAGCCAAAAAATGGCGACTTACGGCCAGGTCACAGCCAGACCCATTGACATAACCCAACCACAGCTGGGTGTAGGTTCTCATAATCTCGTTCTCTCTTTGAGTTTAAATGAGCTCAAATCTAGTGTATCTAGTGTATTTTGTTACAGGTTATTTTTGTGCACTTTTTATGTTTTTATTTATGTGTTAGTTATTAATTGAAGGTTATAAAAATAGAATTTTAAGACTCATCCTAATATAAGATAAACTCTTAACAAAAACTAAATAGTATAAATATATTGTTATTAAATAATTAATATTGCTATTATATTATTATCACAATAATATTAGTATTATTATTAGTAATCTTATTTATATTTTAATTATAATAAAATCATTATTATTATATTTATTATTTTAAATTATTTTATGTATAATTTATTTCATTAACAAATTCAGATTACTAAGAAATTACTAATAATAAACTCTTTTTTTTTAGTGTGTCGCCGTACGTTGGAATTATTTAGTGGTCATTAATTAATTCATGTCTTTGTCGGCAAGGGTCTTTGAAAATTGGTATTTGGTTCAACCGTTCAAATCGCCTGGAATCTTAATTACATCCAATGCTTATCTAAATTTCTATTTAAAATGACTAATCAAAAAGTTTTTTTTTTTTTTTTCTTTCTTTTATATATATATTATTTACTTATCTAAATTCTTTCTCTATTTTTATTAAAATAATTTTTTTATTCATTTGGAAGAGAGGGAGAAAAAAATAAATAAAGAAAGATAGGGAGAGACAAAATAATTAAAAGCTTTATCCACAGAGTTAGAAAAACAATGTAAATGAATGTAGAAGAATTGAAAAATGTATTTGATTTAGAAAATGTTTAAAAAGATTTGGTTATCAATTCTACAAACAAATCCGGAATGCATCGACTCCAACTTAATTGTTGACTGCAATAGAGGAACCAACGCCACCCACTGACCAGCGAACCTTATCCATCTACTCACAACCTTATTTTCTGAAATCTACGGGTTTATTTCCTTTCCACCGTTCCTCTCATCTTGTATCTTTGTACTCTTCCTACGACCAATTCTTTTAGCACATTTTGTGAGAACTTATTCATTGGAGAGAAATAATAAGGATATTAAGTTTTGGTTATTTTTAGGTTTCTTGGACCCTTCAAATTGCTTTTAATTTTTTTACCAAATAACTACTTTTTTTCTCAAATAGAATTTTTTTTTAGTGTTAAACGAATTTTTAGGCTCCTCAAATACAATCTCAAACATGCCTTAAATCATTTATTGATGGGTAAGTACCAAAATAATATAAAACTTATTTATTGGAGATGATCGAAATAATAAATCAATATATATTGTGGGTACTAGTGAATAAGCTTCACAACATTTTGGTATCCATCTATTCGTAAGGTATTTAGTACCTCTACCATTTATCAAATACAAAATACTCATCAAAAACACATTTACACTATTAAAAACTTAAAAAAAAAAATGAAGTTTACTTTTATTTTATATCAGAATATTTTTAAAATCAAAAACGAAAAAACTCTCAAAAACATATTAACAAATAGAGCTAACTTTCCTCATTAGTCATTATTTGCCAAGTCCCTTAACGTTTCCTTCCACTCTTGTTAAAAAAAAGAAAAAAAGAAAAAAAAAGGAGCTGGTGAGAGGGAATTAAAACTAATGGATGCATGTGATCAAAAGAAACTTAAGAGACTTCCATATTTCAATGCATCTGAGGGAAGAAAAAAACCTAATGGTTTGTATATAAATATTAAATAATCTATATAATATATATTACTTAATTACATATATAAATAAATTTATATAAATAATTTTTGGTAATATATTAATATATATTTGATTATATATATATTCAAGATATATGAACGAGTTAACGAGTCCGTCAAACTTTAAACGAGTAAAGTTTGCAAGCTCCTATCGAATTTTATCAAGCGAGTTAAGTATGTATCAGTTACTAATTGAGCAAGTTTATATAGTATCAAGTTCGAGTTAAACTAAGCGGGTGTCGAGCAAGTTGTTGAACAGACTGATTTATTAACCCTAAAAAGAGTTTATTACAAAGCTTTGATGCACGATTACATAATGTTGACTTTCTAACTATACTTATACTCTATGATTTTGAGCATATATACATTTCTATTCTATATTGGTAAGGGAGTATATTCAATGTAATACATTATATAGGCGATTTAAAGGATATGATTACATTATTTTACTTCACTCTAAACACTTGAAAATATAAAAACATATTTTAGAAATTATTTTACGCCAAAATGTAATTAATTTCTCACACTTTGCTCCACTTTGCTTCTTTAGATTCCTAACTTTTCCCTTGATTTTGCTGCTAGATACTAGATAGAACCAGTGCAATTCCGGGTTTGTATAGTAATACTTAAATTTAAATATTAATATTTAAATTAATACTCAACCACTTCGTATTCTGAGAAAAGATTTGGCCGAAAGAATTGACTGTAAGTTGGAATTATTTAGTGGTAAGTAATTCATGTCTTTTTGTCGGCAAAGGGTCTTCGAAAGTTGCTGGTAAATATTTGACTCCAACTTGTTGACTGCAATAGAGGAACCAACGCAACCCACTGAGCAACGAAGCTTATCCATCTACCCATAACCTCATCTTTTTCATTGTCTTCTGAACTTGCAGGTTTTTATTTCCTTTCCACCATTTCTCTCGTCTTGTATCTTTGTCTTCTACTCATAACCAATTCTTTCAGCTTCTTCCAAATGGCAACGTAAACAACCGTCTTTTATCCAATTTTGTCCAAAGCTTTCTTTCCTCCTCACCAACCCCAAATTAACGTTTCTGAGTCTTTAAAAGATTTGAGGGTCGAACGATAAGCATAAATGGCAGACAGTACTGTTACTTTCCTCTTACAGTACTTGCCCCGGTTACTCACAGAAGAGGCAAATCTCCTTCGTGGAGTGAAGGGTGAAGTTGATTCAATTCATTTGGAGCTCAATCTGATTAATATGTTCCTCCGGAGCTCTGAAAGGAAAAGGAACGAGCATGGAATAGTGAAGGAGGTAATTAGGCAAATCAGGGATGCTGCTTATGAGGTTGAGGATGTTATCGACACATTCATCATAAATGTTGCAAAGCAGAGGATGAGAAAAAGGATTTGGAAGCTCTTGCACTGCTTTAACGACATTAAAACGTTTCATGTTGTTGCGAACAAGATAAAAGGTATCAACAAACAAATCAATCAAATCTTCGACAATTTCAACAAGTATGGCATTGAACGTGCTGAAGTGAGTGGAGATGCGGTGCCAGAGGACCAACTACGTAGACGTAGGTGAGAAGTGGCGGAACAGCTATGCAGACGTAGGCGAGACGTGGAGGACAATGACGTGATTGGCTTTGATAGCGGCTCTGAGAAATTGGTGAGGCAGCTTATTGAAGGGAGTTCAAAGCTTAAAGTCTTTTCAATCATCGGCATGGGTGGGTTAGGTAAGACCACTCTTGCTAAGAAAATCTATAATAATGACAACATCAAGAGTCACTTTTCTTACTAGGCGTGGGTGAATGTATCTCAAGATTTCAACCCCATTGAGTTACTACTAGAAATTTTGCAGTCCCGAATTTTAAAATCTGATAGAGATGAGTTAACAAAAACACTCGAAGATATGAGCAAGGATGAATTGAAAATGGAGTACCTAGTAAAGACGCTTTTTGAATACTTGCAAGCTCATAAGAGGCCATACCGTATAGTCATGGATGACATTTGGGAAACTACAGTATGAGATGTGATAAGATCTGCATTTCCAGATAACTCGAATGGAAGCAGAATATTAATCACTAGCCGTGTAAGAGAAGTGGCTTCACATGCAAGCCTTACTTCTCCCTACTTCCTTCCATTTCTTGATAAAGAAGACAATTGGAAACTTTTTTGTAAAAAAGTGCTCCGGGGAGAAGAATGTCCTCAAGGGCTAGAAATCATGGGGAGACAAATCGCACAAGGTTGCAGTGGCTTACCACTTGCAATTGTGGTATTAGGGGGTGTTTTAGCAAACTAAGAGAAGACATTGCGAATATGGTCGAATGTGATTGGTGATGTAAATTGGTACCTTAATACTGAGAAAACAAAAATATGTAAAGACATTTTGGCCTTAAGCTACATCCACTTGTCTGCTACTTGAAGCCATGCTTTTTGTATTTTGGTGTATTTCCAGAAGACTTTGAGATCCCTGTGAGGCGATTGATCCGATTGTGGATAGCTGAAGGATTCATACAGAACACTGGCAAGAGAAGAATGGAGGATGTTGCAGAAGACTACTTGGAGGAGTTTATTGATCGAAGCTTGATCCAAGTGGCGAGCAGGAGGAAGAATGGAAGAGTAAAGACATGCCGCATTCATGATCTTTTGCGAGATCTCTACATATCCGAGAGTGCTGAAGAGAAGTTTCTTGGGGTTGTTACCAATGATAACCTTTTATCCACAAACAAATCCAGTAGACTTTCCATCTAGGGTAACTCTTCTGATATGTATATTTCTTCAAACCCCTTTGACAATGCATGCACTCGTTCTTTGTTTTGCTTTAACCGAGAGGAAAGTGAGTTTAATGGAAAGCACAAGAAATGGATCCAGGAAAACTTCAAGTTGCTCAAGGTGCTTGATCTAGAGGGTGTTTACATACCTAAATTGCCTAACAATCTCTGGAAAATGTATCATTTAAGGTACTTGGGTTTAAGAGGGACTTACTTGGATACCCTTCCCCCCTCTGTTGGTAAGCTGCCCTACCTTGAGACCTTGGATGTGAAGGGCGCCGATTTGAGGTCTCTACACAATTCTATTTGGAGGATGAAACACCTTCGGCATCTATATCTTAATTGTAACATACACATGCCTGAGAAGAAAGAAAGTATTTCTCTTATTAGGCTCCAGACATTATGCGGAATATTTGTGGATAAGAAGAGGCCAGTGAAGAACGGTTTGGATAGATCAATCAATCTCAGGAAACTGGATCTGGCATTTGATTTAGACTCCGTTAAAGAATTATTTGATTGGATTGCAAGTCTGGAAGGACTTGGATCTTTGAAGTTAAGATCAATGGGTCTCTCTTCAAAGCTCAAATTAAAGCCTCTGTCAAGCCTCACCGACTTGTATTTGGAAGGAAACTTACCAGGGCTACAAAATGACTACTTTCCACATAGTATTATAGTTCTTACTTCGTATCTATCAAAGCTGGAAAATGATCCCATGCCAATTCTTGCGAAGCTGCCAAATCTTTCTGTCCATGGGCTATGGAACGAATCCTACACTGGAAAGGAAATGGTGAGCCCGAGTGGAGGCTTCCCTAAGCTTCGCACACTAAAACTCTTGTGGCTATTGAATTTGGAGACATGGACAGTGGAGGAAGGAGCAATGCAGGATCTCAATGAATTGGAAATCGAATACTGTCCCAATCTGAAGAAACTTCGAGACCAATCGTCCAACCTGTGGGCTTCTGGTAAAGTACTTTTAACGCTAATGCCAGATGAATTTGTAGAGAATGTTAAAGCCAAACATCCCAGCAGCTTAATCATTAAATGAGATTCACAGTCAGGAAAATGTGAAGCAGGTTTTTAATCCATTCCCTCATTAATTTACAAGTGATTGCTTGCATGCTTTTTTCAATAAAACAAAGAAGATATTATTTAACTGAAAAGTTTTTACTGACATCACAGGTTTGACGCTAGCTGGTATGGTCACTCACTCATATATTTGCTTTTTTCAAGAGATTTCAGGCTTGTCTTAAAAGCTTAATTAGGAAGATGAGTGATCAAGGATAGCGGCCACCTGAACACCAAATTAATGCAAATTAATTATTATTGCTATGCTGTTGTAATTGATTTTGTTGTCGCCGTGGCTGCCAAAACAGCAGCACTTCTCTTGTCATGTTAATTTGATACATTATTTGTTTGATTTGTTTCGTGTGCTTAATTTGTATCGATCAGACTTAATTTATAGCATTTTTCTGTGAGACAGTAATATAATCTCATAATTAATAATCCTTTAGCTGTTCAAATTTCTCTCATTATTTTCTCATAATAATGTATATATCTTGGTATCTGCTTAATGGTTTAAGGATGTCCAATTAGGAAGTCCAATTAAATCATGTAGATTTCCTTTTTCTGATTAAGTCTCTCCTATGTGATTGCGTGGTATCCTTTTATTTTTTAATAAAATTCAATTACTTATATAAAAAAAAAGTCAAATTATGAAATATTCGTCATATCAACATTTTTCATTTTATTATTTATCATATAAATATAAATATAATAAATGTTAAAGTAGCAAACTCTTGAGTTTAAACCCTATCTCTGTCAATTCACCTCATTAAAAATTAAAATTTTTCATATGTTAAAAAGTTTGAGCCAGCTTATACATAAAAGAGTATTAAAGCATTGATTAAATTATCAAATTTACATATTTTTACTAACTTAAACTTTTTTTAAAAATAGCGATTTAACAATGGTCACATACAGAGTTTTCAAATATCGCGAGGAAAATTGTTATGATTACAAATGCGTTTGTTCAATGTTATTCACTAAGATAAATTAGTCAATCTTCAAATTAACATCTTAATTAGCATCCAAAGAAGCATGATTTATCACCACATGTTGAATACGACTGGCTTAAAATACAAAAAAAATAAAAAAAATCAAGGTAAAGAAGATTAGATGAATATTGTGCCCCCGATCCAACTGTGTTCGGCTTCCCATAAGAGGAAAGAGCAAAGGGCAGCACTTCACACATTGCAACTGCTGCTCTTTGTCACTTCTTTTCCACGGTTGACTACTTATCAACGCACTCATCTTTTTCTTGGCATTGTTTCCGCTAGTTTTTAAGGAAAAAAAAAACTTTTTACCCAAAATAATTAGAAAACAATGAAAAAAAAAAAACAACTTACCAAAGAGGTTAATAAGAAAATGATAGAAAGCGGTATAGATAATCTAATATACCAAAGAGGTAATTAATAATTAATTAATAAACTAGTATGATTAATGCAGGAATGAACCCACCTCCCAAAATCTAACGCACCCATCAGGCTCTACGCAGCTCTGCAGCATCCGCAAGAACAGGTCAAGTGCTCCCTTGCACTTCCCATAGTAGACACGACAATCAATGATTGTACTACTCCAAGTCACTAAATCTGGGCTGGGTATTTTTTCAAACAGTCGAAGTGCAGTTTCGACATCCTTAAACATGCCGTAAATATGACTCAGTGTGTTCCTCACAAAGACATGAGATTTCAGGCCGTGTTTCTCAGTATCGCAATGTATCTGTTTCCCCAACATAACCGACCGCAATTTCCCACAAAACTTGAGCAAGAAAGAGAATGTGAAATTGTCTGCCACCTCTCCTCTCTCCTGCATTCTCTTATAGAACTCAAAAGCCTTCTCTGGCTGACTAGTCTTCCCAAACCCCCTAAATCCTAATCATGGTATTCCAAAGAAACCCATTAGGGTTTTCAATTTCATCGAAAACCGAAGCCGCACAATCCATATCTCCGCCCTCCAAAACCGCACAAAACACGGTAGAATGTGTGAAATGCAGGATCTCCCATTGTACGGATTTCTTGAGAACCGAAGTCTTTAATCATCTTGTATAATTTACTGCTGAGACTTAGGGGGAGGAAGAAACGACTCATTGCATACGTAAGAATGATGGAAACCACTGTTTTGACGAGCACTAATTTTGGCTGATTGAGAAATAGTTTTTGCTTTCACCCTTCAAAGCCCAATCTTTCCTTGGATTTCATCAAGAATTTTTTTAAAAGCCGCCTTCTTGGGCTTCCAAAAAAGGATGGGTAGGCCTAGATACTTGGATTTTGAGGGGTTGTGTTGTTGAAAGGAGAGGATATGTTTTTACGCTCTCTAATGATGACCACTTAATTCATATTCTCAAACCCAGTTCTGAATGAGAAAATATTTTTAATTTTAATTTTTTGTTCATACCATCTTGCTTGAAAAAGTGATTTTATTAATATAATTTAAATTAGAGGCATAATTCCAACTATTTGGATTTCTATGGCTGAAAGAGTAATGAATAGTCAATACATTTATTTTCTAATCATAGAACCGTCTCTACATGATCAGTGAAAAAGAAAAGATGCGGTAATTAATCAGAAAAATGAGATGTAAAATGGTCTTTACAACACTAGTAAAGAGTTTTATGCCCATTTTTCCTGCACAATGGAAGAGCTTGTTGCAAGCATGTTTCTTTGCCCATCTTTTTATTCTATGATCAATAATATGAATTCATTTTGGTAGCTTGGTTTGACCAAATTTGTGGTCAGTTTTTTTTACCATATTTTTGCTCCGGATTCTACGCAATGACTCGTGACGACCTTCCTCCCCCTGGTTTTCTACAACTTATAACATGCTGCCCAACCAGCATACAACAAGGCTAGACGAAGGACAATGCCGAAGAAAGAAACATGTTGGGTGATCATCAGCGTCGAAGTAGTAGCATCAGCCTTTATTAGCGTCAACAATGGTACTTTTAGTGATCGCCATTAATGATAAATGTTTTTGTAGTGATATTTGTTAATGTGCCGTCTGTGATACTTTTGTTAAACAATGTACTAGCTAGTGTGTATTTAATTTGTGTAAGTACAATGTTTATATATATAGCAAAGGTGGAAATCTCGATTCTACTGATCATCACTAAATCGGTGTATAAATAGGCATGATGAAGATATTCCATGTGCTATATACAAAGAATGCCGTGCACCAGAGAGTACAGAAAATAGCCACAATGAAGATAATTCCATGTGCAACCATTGTCTTCATCTAGCAATGCCGTGCACCGCAGTGCAGAAATAGACATGATGGAGATATTCCAATGCAATGTCATTATGGTAGCATAGAATAATATTAGGCTGAATTTTGTTTGTCAATTTTCAACTTAGCACTACTGGATTTATTGCCGACATTTTTGCCAGATTCGACACGCTCTTGGACTAGGAAGGCTCGAGACAAACAAAACTTTTGGGCTACTTTCTAAGGGCAGGGGCCAAACCAAATGTTTTTGGCCCAAGGGATGAATTTTAAGGCATCCTCATCTTTTTCCCATTGTCCTTATATGCAGGTTGTTATGATTGAAGTTAAATTTGCACAGTTTGTGCTAATTCTTGTTCTACTTGACAGGGTTCTGAATTTGTTATGAGGTGGCGAGCCAGCATTTTTTTCTTTCTCGATCTCATAACAACAGTTTTTATGTACAACCATGTTGCTTTGCTCAAGTGAACGGCTCTCACAATATCGATTAACTAAAGAGAGATATTATTTATTATATTAGCTAACATAGTAAATATTCTAAATAGCTATTCATGTATTAACAGCTAGATTGAATATAATATTATTTTTAATATAATATAATTTCCAATATTGTTTTTTCTTTGTTTTGGGTATTCGATCTCCTCATTTTCTCTCAAACCATTTTCTTCTTCCTTTGCATTTATTTATTCTCTTCCCCTTCCAGAACAAATTTTTCACGAGTATAACCCTAGATTTCTTAAGTTTATTCAAAGGCATTTAAGCATTAGAGACCGTCAAATTGGTTATATCATTGCCGGTAAGTGTCACTAATTAGGGGGATGTGCAAGTTTTGAGGGGAACCAAGAACGGTATTTTTTCTGTAAAAAGTGCCTACTATATCCAAAATGAGCTAGAAGAAAAAAGAGGTGGCAGAGACTTCATTGAGGAAGAGGAAGAACACGGTATGGAGAGCAATATGGGACCTACAGCTTCCCAATGTGGGGAAAATTTTCTATTGCATTGGAGGAAAATCATAAATGATCCCTTGTGCCAAATCTGTGGAATTGAGGAGGAAACTATTCTCCATGTTTTGTGGAAACGTCCTTCGTCAAGGGATGTGTGGAGTGTGGGGGATAGAAGACTGCAAAAAAGTAAAACGACGAGAACGGATTTCATACAAATAGTTGAAGGTATTTTTGCTTACTGTAAAAAGGAGGAAATTCAAAATATTTGTGGGAATCGCACGGAAGATTTGGATGAGAAGGAATGACTTGGCGAAAGAAATGAAAATTTTGGAGCAAGTGGTTAGTCGAATATAATGTTCTTTTTACCAGGTCTTTACGTAGAAGCGTGATTTAAGAAAGGGGTTTGTTAGGGGTTCTCCCCGTAGTATTCTTCTGATGTTCTCTTAATCTTACATAGAACATGATTTAAGAAAAAAATAAAATTGTAGTACCATTTTTTTGTTAACAGATTAATTTTTATAAGTTAATAGTTAGGTTATAATGCTTTTAAAACTTGTTTTTGGATTCAAAGCTAAAACCTAAGGGTGGAAGGTTAACCCTTTAGGGATGATATCACCAAAAATGAATTTGATCATCATAAATTTGATGCTAATGCCTCAATTTTGGTGCTAATAGCTCACAAATTTGGTGTTAATGCCTCAAATTTGGTGCTAATGTCTAAAAAAACGAGTGATGGAAACCACTACAATTTTATTTTTTCTTAAATCATGTTTTACATAAGATTGAGAGAATGCCAGGAGAACCCCTAGCATTCTCCTTTAAGAAAAAATAAAATTGTAGTACCCTTTTTTTGCCAACTGATTAATTTTTATGAGTTAATAGTTAGGTTTTAATGCTTTAAAACTTGTTTTTGCATTCAAAACTAAAACCTAAAGGTGGAAGGTTAATCCGTTGGGATGGTATCACAAAAAATGGATTTGATCATCCTAAATTTGGTGCTAATGCTTCACAAATTTGGTGCTAATATCTAAAAAAAGGGTGGTGGAGGCCATTACAATTTTATTTTTTCTTAAATTATATTTTACATAAGACTGAAAACGCCAGGAGAACCTATGAGGAGAACCCCTAGCATTTTCCATTATTTAATGTAGATGATTTTGCACAACTTTGGCCCAATTTTTCATTTAATTTTAATTTTTTTAAATAAAATAAAAAATATATTTTTTGAAACAATAAACGTCCTATGTGGTCCTTTTTTTATTTAGTATTTTTTTTATAATGTATTTTTCTTCGTAAAAGTGGTCTTTTTTTATTCTTTTTTTTTTTTTTTCAAAAAAGTCATTATTATGAAGAAAAGGGCCTTTTTATTTTTTTTAAAAAAAAAGACTTGAATTTTTGTAGAAACTCACCAATTAACCAATGAATTCCCAAGGAACTGGGATGTGTTTGGCAAAAGGCTGGACCAGACCGAACCCAAATTTCCAACAATTTCTTCTCAAAATTAACCTCAACATTCTTACTTTTTATATCATATCAATCACTTTTTATTACTATTCAAATAAAAAAAATCACTACAAAAAAAAAAATTTTACTTTTTTATACAAAATATTTTTACTTTTTTTCTCACATAAATCAAATATGCTACAGTATTGATTCACTTCTTCAAGTCCACTCCTTTCCAAACATAGCCTCTAGTCTGTTTCCAGGAAAAGTTGAAAAAGGGCCAATTAATATTGTTAGAAAAGAGACATGCACGCTGATAGTCAAGTCTTCCCTGAAGTTTCTGCATGCCCTACCCTTTCACCCTCAACAATTAAAGCTTGTTTGACAAAAGATAACCGTGTTCACTCACAGGTTGATTGTTAAGTCTTCTTTGAAGCTTTTGTACGGCCCTTGTCTCACTCGCAAGCACTAAATTAAAATTTGTTTGACAAAAGATGAAGTTGGGAGTTTCTCAGAAACCACTCTTCTCAAAATCCCAAATTTTTTTCAAAATTAATCTCAACATTTTTACTTTTTATATCACATCAATCACTTTTTATTATTATTTAAATAAAAAAATCACTACCAAACAAAAAATTTCATTTTTTATACAAAATATTCTTACTTTTTTTCTCACATCAATCAAATTTACTATTATATCGATCAACTTCTCCAAGTCAATTCCTTTGCCAAACATAGCCTGTAGTCTGTTCCCAGGAAAAAGTTGGAAAATGGCCAATATTGTTAGAAAGAGACATGCACGTTGATAGTCAAGTCTTCCCTGAAGTTTCTGCATGCCCAGCCCTTTCACTCTCAACAATTAAAGCTTGTTTGACGAAAGATAACCGTGTTCACTCACAGGTTGACTGTTAAGCTTTCTTTGAAGCTTTTGTACAGCCCTTGTCTCACTCGTAAGCACTAAATTAAAATTTGTTTGACAAAAGATGAAGTTGGGGGTTTATCAGAAACCACTCTAGACAGCGAACCAATTATACCACACATTTATTACAAAAAAAAAAAATTATACCACACATTTATTGAAAAGATATCATTGCCCTTTGTTTTATTACCGTCGAGCTCTCTCAGCTACTTAATTCTTTATCACTTTGTAATTTTATTTTCCTGTTAGAAGTTGTTAAAAGTTTTTAAAATAATTTTACGAGGAAGGCCCCAGGGACTCTTATTCACTGTGATTTGTTCTTTGGGTTTCTTGGATTTTATTGATTTTAGAATTTACATTGTAACCTTCTGAGAGGACACCTCTTTGTTTGTTCTTTTTTGTTTGATATTATGAAGCTGAATTTTATAATGTTCTATTGATTCTTTTTATTTTCTTAGAAAAATGAAAATAAGGAATTGACGCAAATCATTTTTATTAGGAAGTGATGAAGGTGGAAGGATATGATAAATTTATACGTGCATCTACATTCGGTCATTTGAATGGAGATGTGAAGGTTGTAAGAGGATTTCTGATAAAGAATGTTAAGCTTAGAAAGTTTTGGTTGGACAACTTAAAAAAAAAAAAAAAAAACCATGAAAATTAGAGTTTGCGTATCATTTATATGTAGTAAGATACTAATTAACTTGGATAGTAGTTCTATGGCCAAAATATTGTAATATTTGTGGTTGAATTTTAGAATTCATGGTAATTTTTTTTTTTTTTTTTTTCAAGCAAGATGAAAGTAACTTACTTGCCCTTATATATATATATATATATATCAATCTTCATAGATGCAAAATATTCATAACATTGATGAGCTAAAGTTCAATTTAACCTAGATGTATGAACATTTTAAATACAGTACTTTCAAAATACGTTTTCTATTTTTTTTTCTGAAAAAAAAAGGAAAATCTAAAAATATTTTCAAATAAGTTGATTGTTTTTATCGAAATTTAACAATCAAATATAAATTATTTTATATTAATATTTTATATTGTGAATAAAAATTGCATTTTATAGGTTAATATAATTAAATAAAAATATTAAAAATTGATTTTTTGTAAGTGCAGTAAATGTTGTAAAATATGTTTTGATGAAAACAATTTTATGTCGAAGTAAACGGAGTCATATGAAATGAATTGTTAAAATTTATGAATTTTAAATTTTAAATTTAAAAGAATTTTTAATACCATTTTTACACCGAAAATGCTAAGGGTTTTCCCATAGTGTTCTCCTAGCGTTTTTTTAGTCCTATGTAAAACATAATTTAAGAAAAAAATAAAATTGTAGTGGCTCCACCACAGGTTTTTAGGCATTAAGATCAATTTGAGGCGTTAGCGTCAAATTTAAGCGATCAAAAAATTGAGGCGTTAATCTTAAATTTAGAATGATCAAATATATTTTTAGTAATACTATCTCTAAAGAGTTAACCTTCCACCTTTAGGTTTTAGTTTTGAATAAAAAAAATAAGTTTTAAAGCATTAAAACATAAATATTAACTCATAAAAATTAATCTATTAATAAAAAAACTGGTTGTAAGAACTATTACAATTTTATTTTTTATTAAATTATATTTTATATAGGACTAAAAGAATATTAGGAGAGCACAAATAGAAGAATCCCTAGTAAACCACTAATCCAAAAAGACATGACGGAGAGAATTGATTGTACTGACACGGTTAGTTGGAATTATTTAGTGATCATTAATAAGTAATTAATGCCTTTGTCAGCAAGGGTCTTTGAAAATTGTTGGTAAATATTTGACTCCAAATCGTTAACTGCAATAGAGGAACCAACGCCACCCACTGAGCAGCGAACCTTATCATTTCCTTATCCCTCTGTCCACAACCTTGTTTCCTTTCCGATGTTTATCTCGTCTTGTATCTTTGTCCTCTGCCCACAACCAATTCTTTTTGCACATCTTGTGAGTGGCTTCTCAAAATGGCAACGTAAACAACGGTCTTTACCCAACTTTGTCCATAGCTTTCTTTCTTCCTCACCAACCCCAAATAAACGTTTCTGAGATTTGAGGCTTGAAAAATAAGCATAAATGGCGGAAAGTGCTGTTACTTTCCTCCTACAGGAGTTGCCCCGACTGCTCGCAGAAGAAGCAAATCTCCTTGGTGGTGTGACTAGTGAAGTTGAATCACTTCGTAGGGAGCTCAATCTTATTAATATCTTCCTCCAGAACTCCGAAGGGAAAAAGAACGAGCATGGAATAGTGAAGGAGGTAGTTGGGCAAATCAGGGATGCTGCTTACGAGGCCGAGGATGTTATCGACACATTCATCCTCAACGCCGCAGAGCAGAGGATGAGAAACAAGATTTGGAAGTTGATGCATAGCTTTAATGAAGTCAAAACGCTTCATGTTGTTGCAATCAAGATAGAAGGTATCAACAAACAAATCAATCAAATCTTCGACAATTTCAATAAGTATGGCATTGAACGTGCTGAAGCGAGTGGAGATGAAGCAGTAGAGGACCAGCTACGCAGATGTAGGCAAGAAGTGGCAGACGATGATGTGGTTGGCTTCGTTGATGACTCAACGAAACTTGTGAGGCAGCTTATTGAAGGGAGTTCAAAGCTTGATGTCATTTCAATCATCGGCATGGGTGGGTTAGGCAAGACCACTCTTGCCAAGAAAATCTACAATAATGACAGTGTCAAGAGGTACTTCTCTTGCCGTGCGTGGGTCAATGTATCTGCAGATTTCAACCCTATTGAGTTGCTGCTTGAAATTTTGAAGTTAAATTCTAGGAGAGATGAGTTGATAAAAACACTCAAAGATATGAGCAAAAATGAATTGAAAATAGCATACCTAGTAAAGAAGCTTTTTGAATACTTGCGAGCTCAGAAGAGGCCATACCTTATAGTCATGGACGACATTTGGGAAACTAAAGTTTGGGATGCGATAAAATCTGCATTTCCAAATAACTCGAATGGAAGCAGAATATTAATCACTAGCCGTGTAAAAGAAGTGGCTTCACATGCAAGCCTTAAATCTCCCTACTTCCTTCAATTTCTTGATAAAGATGACAGTTGGGAACTTTTTCGTAAAAAAGTGTTCCGGGGAGAAGAATGTCCTCAAGAGCTGGAAATCATGGGGAGACAAATCGCAGAAGGTTGCGGTGGCTTACCACTTGCAATTGTTCTATTAGGGGGTGTTTTAGCAATCAAAGAGAAGACATTGCGAATATGGTCGAACGTGATTGGCGATGTAAATTGGTACCGTAATAATGGTGAAACACAAATGTGCGAAGTCATTCTGGCCTTAAGCTACACCCACCTGTCCCGCCACTTGAAACCATGCTTTTTGTATTTTGGTGTATTTCCAGAAGACTTTCAAATCCGTGTGAAGCGATTGATCGGATTATGGATGGCTGAAGGATTCATACAGAACACCGGCAAGAGAAGAATGGAGGATGTTGCAGAAGACTACTTGGAGGAGCTTATTGATCGAAGCTTGATCCAAGTGGCTACCAAGAGGAAGAATGGAAGAGTAAAGACATGCCGCATTCATGATCTTTTGCGACATCTCTGCATATCTAAGAGTGCTGAAGAGAAGTTTCTTGCGGTTGTTACCGATGATAGCCTTTTATCTGCAAACAAATCCCGCAGAATTTCCATCCAGGGTAATATTTCTGATCAATATATTTCTTCAAACCCCTTTGACATTGCATGCACCCGTTCTTTGTTTAACTTCAACCGAGGGGAAAGTGAGTTTAATAGAAAGCACAAGAAATGGATCCAGGTAAACTTCAAGTTGCTCAAGGTGCTTGATCTAGAGTGTGTTAACATACCTAAACTGCCTAACAATCTGGGGAAAATGTATCATTTAAGGTACTTGGGTTTAAGAGGGTCTTCCTTGGATACCCTTCCCCCCTCTGTTGGTAAGCTGCCCTACCTCGAGACATTGGATGTGAGGCGCACCAATCTGAGGTCTCTACCTAATTCTATTTGGAAGATGAAACACCTTCGGCATCTGTATTGTGGTCGTAGAAACACTCACTTGCCTGTAAAGAAAGACAATATTTCTCTTACTAGGCTCCAGACGTTAAGGGGAATATTTGTGGACAAGAAGAGTCAGGTGAAGAACGGTTTGGATAGATCAATCAATCTCAAGAAATTGGATCTGTCATTTCATTTAGACTCCGTTGAAGAATTATATGAGTGGATTGCAAGTCTGAAAAGACTTGAATCTCTGAGGTTAATATCCGCAGGCAAGAATGATCGACCTCCAAAGCTGGAATTAAAGCCTCTGTCAAGCCTTGAGAATCTCACCGACCTGTATTTGGAAGGAAACTTAGCAGCGCTACAAAATGACTACTTTCCGCACAGTATTATAGTTCTTACTTTGAAGAAATCGATGCTGGAAAATGATCCCATGCCAATTCTTGCGAAGCTGCCAAATCTTTCTGTCCTTATGATACAGCTAAATTCCTACACTGGAAAGGAAATGGTGAGCCCGAGTGGAGGCTTCCCTAAGCTTCGCATACTGAAATTTCGGATGCTAGAGAATTTGGAGACATGGACAGTGGAGGAAGGAGCAATGCCGGATCTCAATGAATTGGATATCACCAACTGTCGCATGCTGAAGGAACTTCGAGACCAGTCGTCCAACCTGTGGTCTTCTAGGAAAGTAGTTTTAATGGGCATGCCAAATGAATTCGTAGAGAATGTTAAAGCCAAACATCCCAGCAGCTTAATCACCCATTGAGATTCAGAGTCAGGAAAATATGAAGCAGGTTTTTAATCCATTCCCTCGTTAATTTACAGGTGATTGCTGACATGCTTTTTTCAATAAAAAGAAAGAAGATATTGTTTAACTGAAAAGTTTTTACTGACATCACAGGTTTGACGCTGGTATGGTAACTCCCTCATCTATTTGCTTTTTTCAAGAGATTTCTGGCTTGTCTTAAAAGCTTAAATAGGAAGATGAGTCAAGGATAGCTGCCACCTGAACACCAAATTAATGCAAATTAATTATTGTCGCTATGCTGTTGTAATTGATTTTGTTGTTGCCGTGGCTGCCAAAACAGCAGCACTGCTCCTGTAATGTTAGTTTGATACATTATTTGTTTGATTTGTTTCGCGCGTGTGCTTAATTTGTAACGATCAGACTTAATTTATAGCATTTTTCTGTTGAAATTTCTCATAATTAATAATCCTTTAGCTGTTCAAATTTCTCTCATTATTTTCTCATAATAATAATATATATGATGAATTAATTAGCACCGAGGGAGAGTTTTGAATATATTAAAAGTAATTATTGAGTTTCGGGGATTTTCTTTTTCTAATTAAGTCTCTCCTATGTGTTTGGGGGACAAGGATCCTCTCCAGTCCAAATGAACTGGAGGGTATCCAGTTGAAGGCTAGGATCTCTCCTTAGAGATCTTAAGGCCATTAATCTGCCATGTGGCGAATTACAACAACAATAATATTTTATTATTTTATTTTAAAAAATAAATTAAAAATAAAATCATAAAAAATTAAAAACAAGTCTTAAAAAAAGAAAGGGTGGCTGGTCACCCCATCTTGGCCACAACGAGTGGCCGGCCACCACATTTTAGGACAGGGGTGGCCGGCACCTCGACCTTTCCCAGAATCTCCTAACCGGTGTGCTCCCCCGCTCCCTAGCCGACCTCCCCAGTCTGATCTACCTAGACTTGACGGGCAACAATTTCTCTGGAACTATCCCGGATCTACCGTTACGAGTACAACTCCTCCACCAGTAGAAGAAGTGTCGGCGCTCTGCAGGTCGTAGTGGTCAGAGAGGAAGACATCCTTGGAGCCGAGGAACTGCCACCGGCCACAGATCCGCGCCCGTTCGCCTCGATCTTCGCCAAGTAGGACGACTTCGCCTGATCCGACACCCATGAGCACGCAGTCCCCGGCAGAAGAATATTCCGATTGGCCACCCCAACCGGCCCGATTCACCACCCCTGTCCTAAAATGTGGTGGCTGGCCACCCCCTGTGGCTAAGATGGGATGGCCAGCCACCCTTTCTTTTTTTCAAACTTGTTTTTAATTTTTTATGATTTTATTTTTAATTTATTTTTAAAAATAAAATAATAAAATATTATTATTGTTTTAATTCACCATGTGGCAGATTAATGGCTTTAGGATCTTGAAGGAGAGATCCTGACCATCAACTGGATATCCTCCAGTTCATTTTGAACTGGAGAGGATCCTTGTCCGTGTTTGGGTTGTGTCCTTTTATTTTTTAATAAAATTCAATTACTTATATATAAAAAAAGAAGTCAAATTATGAATTTTTTGTCATATCAACAATTTTCATTTTATTATTTATTATATAAATATAATAAATGCTAATGTAACAAAGTTTAAAACCATATATACAATTGAAAAATATTGGTTAAAATTTGAAGACCACTTGGTACTTGGTAGAATACCCTCTAAAGAATCCAGATCACTTTGTCAACACATCTCTCAAGGGTTACGTCTCAAACCTAGGGGAGAAGCATGATCTTCTGGTCTGCCAAAGGTTGTGCAGGATTTTTATTTTAATTAGCAGTTTGTGCGGTTAATAACTACCTGCCTTTTCACCCCTATATTTAGTTATTAAAGTATTAATTAAATGATTAAAATTTTTGATTCCTATAAACTTAAGTTTTTAAAATAAGTAATGGTTTTTTAAGTTCAAATTCTATCTCCTTCAATTCATCTCATTAAAATTAAAATTTCATATGTTGGAAAGTTTGAGAGAGCCTACATGTATGAGAGTATTAAAATATTTATTAAATAATTAAATTTACATATTACTATTAACTTAAATTTTTTAAAAAGTGGTGATTTAACCGCGGTCACATATTGAGTTTATAAATATTGGAAGGAAAATTGTTATGATTAGACGTGTGTTTGTTGAATGTAATTCACTAAGATAAATTAGTTACTCTTCAAATTAACATCTTAATTAGCATCCAAGAAGCATGATTTATCACCTCATGTTGTAATTAATACGTCTTTTTTTTTTTTTTTTGTAATTAATACCAACGTACCAAAGAGGTTAAGAAAATGATAGCACTCGGTATAGATAATCTAATATACTCATGAGGTAATTAATAATGAATTAATCAGCTAGTATTATTAATGCAGGAATGAACCCACCTCCCAAAATCTAAAGCACTCATCAGGCTCTACGCAGCTCTTTAGCATCCGCAAGAACAGGTCAAGTGCTTCCTTGCACTTGCCACAATAGACATGACAATCAATGATAGTACCATTCCAAGTCACAGAATCTGGGCTGGGTATTTCTTCAAACAGTCGGAGTGCAGTTTCGATCTTCAAAGCCCAATCTTTCCTTGGACTTCCTCAAGAATTTTTTGAAATGCCGCCTTCTTGGGCTTACAAAAAAGGATGGGTAGGCCTAGATACTTGGATTTTGAGGGGTTGTGTTGTTGAAGGGAGAGGACATGTTTTTACGCTCTCTAATGATGACCACTTGATTCATATCCTCGAACCCAGTTCTGAATGAGAAAATATTTTTTATTTTAATTTTTTGTTCATACCATCCTGCTTGAAAAAGTGATTTTATTAATCTAATTTAAATTAGAGCCATAATTCCAACTATTTGGATTTCTATAGCTGGAAGAGTAATGAATAGTCAATACATTTATTTTCTAATCCATATAGAACCGTCTCTACATGATCAGTGAAAAAGAAAAGATACAGTAATTAATCAGAAAAGGAGATGTAAAATGGTCTTTACAACACTTGTAAACCTGGAAAGCATTGTGCTGGTTTCAGGCAACTGTGGTACACCGTACACCAAAGCTACTACAATATTTTATGTCTTCAGTAAGAAGATTCACAGTTTGGTATGCCTTCTCATACTTCCCCTCCTCAAAATATTGGAGCCTCTCCCCTTTAATTCGATCCGGCGGTGGAGTTATAACCATCGAAACAAGTTGTTCTCTTTGACCAATCTGCATAGTCAGATGAATTTTGCATCAAATTATAGGCAACTCCTGCAGCCTCTTTTGCTTTGGTTGCACTCAAATCCAAGGCAATCCTTGAAAGTCCCTTAACATCTGCACTCGAACTCCGAGAATCCGACTCCAAAGCCGAGGTGCAAACATCAGGAAACTCCGTGCCGCCGCAAGTTTTCGTTATCAGGGGCTTGCCTTTCTCGTCGGCAGCCGTTGAGATCACTGCAATTGAGAGCACAAGGAAAGGGAGAGAAACATCAAGGAGTTTTATGCCCATTTTTCCGCACAATGGAAGAGCTTATTGCAAGCATGTTTCTTTGCCTATCTTTTATTCTAAGATCAATAGTATGGACTCATTTTGGCAGCTTGTTTTGACCAAATTTATGGTCAGTTTTTTTGACCATATTTTTGCTCCGGATTTTACGCTATGACTCATGACGACTTTCCTCTCCCTGGCTTTCCACAACTTATTTGGAATTTGACGGTAGAAATTTAGTCATACTAGCAGTTATAACTGACATCTTTTTTATCAACCGGTGATAAAAAGCTCTCAAAAGATGGGCACCAAGCAACATCATCTTTCTGGAGGTTATGCCGGTTGCGGTGGGCGGTTTTTACCGTTTCAACAGTACGTTGATGTTACTTAGCACTACTGGATTTATTGCGTAAATGTTTACCAGATTCGACACGCTCTTGGTTGGACTAGAAAGGCTCGAGACAAACAGAACTTTTGGACCACCTTTTAAGGGCAGGGACCAAACTAAAAGTTTTTGGCCAAAAGATGAAATTTAAAAGGGGAAAATGCTAGGGGTTCTCCTAGCGTTCTCCCAGTTTTAAGTAAAATATGATTTAAGAAAAAATAAAATTGTAACGGCCTCCATCACCTGGTTTTTTAGGCATTAACATCAAATTTGAGGCATTAGAACCAAATTTATGAATCATTAACATCAAAATTGAGGCATTAACATCAAATTTAGGATGATCAAATCCATTTTGGGTGATATCATTCCTAAAGGATTAACCTTCTACCCTTAGGTTTTAGTTTTGAATCCAAAAACAAGTTTTAAAGCATTAGAACATAACTATTAACTCATAAAAATTAATTTGTTAATAAAAAAATGGTACTACAATTTTATTTTTTCTTAAATCATGTTTTTATATAAAAGAAAAGCCAAAAAAAAACACTTTAAAAGAAAAGGCATCTTATCTTTTTTCCCCTTGTCGTTGGGATTAAATTTACTTATTCTTATAAGCTTAAGTTTTTAGAATAAGTAGTGGTTAACATGATATCAGACCCAAAAGTCTTGAGTACAAATCTTATCTCAATCAATTCACCATATTTAAATTAAAATTTCACATGTTAGAAAGTTCGAACAAGCCTACACGTGTGTGTAAGTATTAAAGTATTGTTAGCAAAAAAAAAAAAAAAGTATAAAAGTATTAATTAAATGATTAAATTTACATATTCTTATTAACTTAAATTTTTAAAAAAGTGGTTATTTAACAGCAATCACATACAAAGTTTTCGAATATCGCAGGGAAAATTGTTACAATTACAAATGCGTTTGTTCAATGTTCTTCACTAAGATAAATTAGTTATTATTCAAATTAACATCTTAATTAGCAGCCGAGAAGCATGATTTATCACCATTACACGCATTCATCTTTTTCTTGGTATTGTTTCCACTGGTTTTTATGGTATGTTCTATGTCTTACTTAGGGTGCATTTGACATAGTGATTTTAGAGACAAAGAGTGCAATTTTAAACCAAATTGCAGAAAATTGATAGTTTGAGATTACATTCTTAAAAAAATGCAATTTTAAAACGCAAAAAATCTGCATTTTTAAATTGCAGGTAATAAGCTTTTTTTTTTTTTTTTTTGAAAAATTACAATTTTAAAGTTTAAACTACAATTTTAAATGCCAAATCGTGATTTTGTCTAATGCTTAGTTGAGTTTTTATAAAAATCACGTTTTCAATTCACACATTTTAAACTCACAATTTTTAAATTATACTTTTTAAAATTGCAATCTAAAACAGACCCTTATAGTGAGTTTGACATTGTGATGTCATAGATAAAAAGTGTGAGTCACAAAAAATGAATTGTTTGCACTTACGCTTTAACAAAATTGCAAAAGGTAAGGAGGTGCTTTGAAAACAGACAATTTTAAAGGCTAAAGCGTTTTTAAAAATCACGTTTTCAAATCATACATTTTAAAATCACTATTTTTAAATTGCACTTTCTAAAATCATAAACCCAAACAGACCCTAATTTAGCATGCCATTATCTTTGTTTGATGTCCTTATTTAATTAATTGGACCCAAAAAGTATGTATGTTATAGCAATTTCACAATATTGATTGGTCTACGTTGTTCCGTAACTTTTTGCGACGATCAGATTTATTTATTTATTTTATGGATATATATATATATATATATATATATATATATATAGCATTGAAAATTCTAGAAATGGATCCAATTAAACTTAGCAACTACTGACACCGAATGTTGGAGGAAAGCTTTGGAAGAGTTAGCCAAAAAAAACCTTTTGCAATGGGCAATGAAATTAAAGTCAGCTATCATTTATTGCAAAAGTTAGCATTCCTTTTTTACTTCATTTCAAAAGATATATATAAGAGATTTGAAGTGCCCAGGTTATGCAAAGACAAAACATATCCTAGGAAGTCAATAATTAGGACATGAAGTAGGAATTTTTTTTTTTTTTTTTTACATGTTCACACAGGAGAAGGAGGAGGGGGATTCTAACTTGTGACATCCACTTCATTAGACGTGGTCTACAGCTGATTGAACTACCCCTTAAGAACCATGAAGTAGGATTCTAAGTGAATAGAACCGCTCACAAACAGGCTCAAGAGCGATTCATTTATTAAATAAAAACAGAGTTTGAAGACAAATTTAGGCTCATTTTTTAAAAGAGTTGAATACATATAAACTCATCTCGACTCGTAAAACTTTATTTTTATTGTTTTTTATAATATTATTTTTAAATTTGTAATAAGAACATGTACTTAAGCATTTAAAATTTTTAAAACGAATAATCTTGGTAATGTAATATATAGATTGAATTGCTGTTGTCAGGGCTTGCCTTCCTCATCGGCGGCTGGCTGTTGAGATCACTGCAAATGAGATCACAAGGAGAGGGAGAGAAACGACGAGGAGTTTTATGCCCATTTTCCCTGCACAATGGAGGAGCTTATTGCAAGCATGTTTCTTAATTTCCCCATCTTTTTATGCTATGATCAATAAAATGAACTAATTTTGGCAGCTTGGTTTGACCAAATTTATGGTCAGTTTTTTTGTCAAGAATTACAGCAGTTTTTGCTCTGGATTATACGCTATGACACGTGACTACTTTCCTCCCTGCCTGGTTTTTCAAGGATGCAAGATTTGCTACAACTTTCTTATCCTTTTTTTCTTTTCTTTTCTAATTGAATGAGGAAAGAAGGTTACAGGGGAGGATCTTTCTCATTTCTGATCCGAATGAAAGAGATAATAAGAGATCTTGTTGGAATGCTCTCAAAAACAAGATTGAAAGCAGCCCATTTAACTAAAATATGTGTCTTAAAATTGGCACATCGAGACACTTTCAAAACATTTCAACTTTGAAATGAATAAAAAGTTAAATTAATATCAGAAATACAGTTTGCAAAAGACCAAGAAGAAAAAAGAGCAGAGCCATTAATAGCTAAAATAACAAAGAGAGCATCCCCTTACAACCTACTTATCCAGTCAATCATGATTCATCCCCGTCAAATATGCAAACCCGGAATGGCACTACTTCTATAGACAGCAAAATCAATGGAAAAGTTAGGAAGCTAAAGAAGGAAAATGAAGTAAAAATTAATTAGATTTACATTCTTAGAAAATGTTTTTTATATTTTTGAGTGTTTGGTGTAACTCAAACTAATAGCCAATGGAAAATATTTTTTGTTTGACCGAAATATTTTCTTTAATTTTTGGGAAATGGTTTTCATTTTTAAAAACCGTAAACTATTTTCCGAGTTTGAACATTTCATTCCTCAAATCGACAAACTCAACTAGAACGTCACCGGAACCTACCCGGAAGCCCGAAGGAACCCCACCTCAACTCGACCAAGATTCTGCCACGACCTTGCCAAGATAGAAGGCCACTGTGAACAACGAAAGAACAAAAAGGTAGGCAAGGAAAATACAAGCATATATAATTCCGTTGGATGACAATATATGGTGAATGCCCAGCTGATGAGGCCTTTCACAGCCTTCACATAGTCCAATCCCAAGATGCATGCCTGCATACAATGAAACCTTATAAGCCTATCTTAGATGATGGAAATATATGTACCACTACAACAACTATCCTAGCATGATGCCTATAAAATGAACAAACAAAGAAAATAATGATACTGTATCAGAAAACAAGTTTCTCAAACCAGAAAGAAAATTATTAAACACCAGGTCAGGGATGGTTTTAAAATACACATAATTTGTTGTAACGTTTTGGCCTTTTAGGGTTAAATACATGTTTGACCTAATTGTTTAACAATTTTATTTTTTTATCCTCTTGGTTTCATTTTGTATCTCAAATGATGCTTCAATAATGGTTTCCATCTAAAATTTGATAGAAATCCAAGCGAGCACTCTTAAAAAAGCAACACGTGTCCATATATCTAATTAAAAAAAAATTAAAATTTTAACACTAAAATTATTAAAAACATTAAAAAAAAATGGAAAAGGGGTGTGGCTGGATCCGTGTTAAAAATTCCTATTGTGGGATAATAGGGAGAATGTTACATTCATTTTAGGATTAGCTAGAAGTTCATTAAAGATCATGTATTTAGAGTCTTCTGTCGAGTAGTGTTTCTGCAAGTCTGAAGTATTTTAGTTTAGTAGAATTAGCAATTGTCCAATAAATGTCATCTTGTGATATGTTTCTGTGCATGTGATTACAAGTCTTGAGACTTTGATTATATGTTGTCATTAAAGATTGATGTAGTAGCAAGAAATGAGCAACTATACAATTGATGTAAGCCCACTTGTAACGAATAGGCCCGTTTATGTTTCCAAACACGATGGAACAAGCATTATGTTTGCATCAATTAGATGGTATTGGATCTTTGCAATATTGAAGCGACAGACGGACAGAGCAAAAGTTATTCACTCAAATTGTTAAATCTACCACCTCTATTTATTTATTTATTTTTTTTAAGAAGTAGACATAGTCTTATTTATATATTTCATTAATCAATGAGATAGAGCAACCTGCTCTACCCGGATAATCTCTGAGATACATTCGGGGATTTCTCTTGGCCACTTTCTCTCCATGCCCATTTGTGTAGCTAATTTCGCAAGATTATCGGCTACAAAATTGTTAAATCACTGCTTGTTCTATAAGTTTAAGTGGATAGGAAGATTTAAATTTAATTATTTAATTAATATTTTAACACTCCTTTCACGTACTTATAAAAAAAAAAACACTCCTTTCAAATGTGGACTCAAACTTTCTTTTAATAAGTAAAGCCCAATACATGAAATAATTAATTGAAATAGGAGTAGGTGATGGAGCCAATGTTCGAACTCATGAACTTGGTTATGAAACCATGTTAAAAATTTAATTGAAATATTTTAAATAGTAATGCTAACAATTATTGATCATTGAAGAGCATATGTAAGAGTTGATGCTTTCTTATTTATCCCACAATGTAACCTAAATATTTTTATGCATTTTATATACATAATAATGCTAAAAATTATATTTTTATCCCAAAATGTTAACGTGACACTTGCAATAAACTCTTAGCTTAGTCATGGTTAAAAAAAAGAAAATAAAATATTGAGTGGAACTATGCATCAATTATTTGGGATAAAAATGTAGTTGCTATTATTTCTCTATTCTATATCCCATGACGTATGGTAAAGCTGGCAAGTTTTTTTGGAACAAAATATATTCTGAGTATACTACTATAGATTGTGGTTAGCTACAATCAGGGATGAAATCGGTATTTCTCATCAATTGGAAGGGTCAAAACATCAATGAAGAGTCAAATATAATTTTAAATCAATGATAAGTTAACATGAGTCAGACAAATGCCTGTATAGGGAGCGATGTATTATACGAAAATGCAAGCCGGATCCTTCATATGCGGTAGTTGTCACGTTTTAAGTATGAAATGCTTAAAGCGTGTCGGGTTAATTGAGGTATAATTAAAGAGAAATCCTTTTAAAATGCTTTATTTTTTACATTTATAGAGATATTTTTTATTCATAAAATCAAAAGACAATTTTTTTGTATATTTTTTTTTATGTAAAGTTCTTTTACAACATATAAAGGAAGAATTTAATGAAAATATACTCAATTTTCAATCGTAATTTATCGCATTTTTAATAAGTGACATTATCTAAGTATTTTGATTCTTAAAAATGGTCAAAATTACATAATTTGAGTTTAAAATTGTTGGAAATCCTAATTCCTAATTAACTGGAGCAAGAAAATTAAATTATTATTGGCCCTACTTAGGGTCCGTTTAGGAGTGCGATTTTAAAAAAAAAAAAATCTACGTTTTTAAACCAAATTGCAATTTTAGAGTATTTGAGACTATGATTTTAAAAACATAAATTTTAAAATTGTGGAAAAATCTGCTATTTTAATAAGCTAATTAGAAGGTGCTTTGAAAAAAATGAGAATTTAAATCAAAATCACGATTTCGCTTAAAAAAATATGTGGGGTGGTATTTACCTATTTAGCATGAAATCGCACTTATATGCTAATTTTACCCAAACCTTCAATTGATTAAAAAAAAAAAAAAACTTTTTAACATGTTTTACTCAACGATTGTGCGATTTTAAAAAGTAGCGATTTTAAAATGCAATTTTTAAAATTGCACTTATTGAAATTGTATTCCTAAACGGGCCCTTAGTATCAGCCTTTGACCTTTAGTTAGCTTTTCTTTTTCTTTTTTTTTCTTTTTTTTTAAGATTTAATTGATGTGAGAAAAAATAAAAATGTTTGGTATAAAAAAATTTTGTTTCGTAATAAATTTTTTATTTAAGTAATAATAATAAAATTAATGTGTCCCTAGGAGGTAGTTCAATCGGTTGGGGTTCAATTTAATAAGAAAAAATAATAATAAAATTAATGTGATATAAAAAAATTAAATTTTAGATGAATTAATAGTAATCTATGAGGAGAATGATGAAAGTGATGACTAGAATTCTGAAGCCAGGAAATTGACGCAGAAGACGAAAAAGATGAGGAAGTATCTGATGATGAATTTGAAGGTGTTAGTGACACTGAAGGAAGTGATGGCACGATCGGTTGGTGCACACTGAAAGGTCAATTTGGATTGTATTTGAAAATTTTGGGCAAAATATTTAGTTGGGAAAGGAATTGATATAGTTTGTTATCAAACACTTGCAAAAGGGGAAAGGGTGTTGTGTTGTCCTCTCCCATGCTTATAAGGTCCTAACCATCTTGAAGTCAGAAACTAAAGCTTATAAGAATTTGGCATACGGTAGAAAATGCGTCAAATTCAGGATCTCCCATTAATGTAGGAATTTCTGGAGAACCGAAGTCTTTAAACATTTTGTGTAATATACTGGTGAGACTTGGGGGACGCGTGAAAGGAGGAAGATAAAGAAAGAGAACAGAAAGAAAGGAAGAAAATGGGGAGACGGCGTCAGTGGGGAAGAGGAGAAAACAAAAGGAAAAAAAAGGACGAAGAGGAGCGGGAGGTGGGGGCATTGGCAATGGCAAAAGAAGGAAAGAGAAATAAGTGGGGGCTATGGCGTTATATGAGAAAGAAAAACAATGCAAAGTGTACTCCCCGAGCAACTACCTATTTGATAATGTTTCTTTAAACTTTTAATTGTAATAATATCTCTTTTTAAATTACTAAAAATTGTTAAGGTCCATTGGGTAAAGGGTTTTGAGATTTTAGTGGCTTGATAAGGTAACAAGAATTGATTCATGTACATTTTTAATTGTAAGAATTTTTTTAAAAAAAAAAAGTAAAAAAGTAAGAATGTTTGATATGAAAAAATAAAAATTTTTTGTTTTGTAGTGATTTTTTTATTTAAATAATAAAAAGTAATTGATGTGATGTAAAAAGTAAGAAAACGTTGAAAAAGTAAAATAAGTAGTATTGAAACGAAATTGTTTATCAAATGCAGCCTTAATGTTCCGTCCAATGACGAAATTACCCTTAGTAAAATAAAAAAAATATATTAAAACTTTTAGAAAAAACCTAAAACTAGCAACAACAAATTCAAGCGGTGGCCAAATAAAAAAAAAAAAAAAATCCTTTTTATAAGAAAAAATTAATAAATTTGATTTTTTTTTTAATTTTATAAAAATTGAAAATTTTCAGTTTTTTTTTTTAATTTTTAAAAATTGCTTAAAAAAAATTTCATTTTAAAAAAGAAAAAAAAATTTAAATAAAAATTTTCGTTTTAAATAAATTTAAAATTTTTCGTTTTAAAAAAATAAAAAGTAAATATTTTTAAATTAAATTTTTTCCTTTTTTTTAAAATTATTATTATTATTTGAATTTATAGGAATATTTTTGTCTTATTAAGAAATCTATAGGGACATTTTTATCTTTCTATTAGTCTTAGGGGGATATTGACAATATTGTGGTAGTTTACACAATTGAAAGTTTGTGGGGAAACATTATCAATTAGGTAATAATTTGAGGAGGATACATGAACTTTACTCAAAAAATATTAACCCCTAAACATTTCTCTATCCTCACATAACCTGCTCACCATATTCGGCCACCCAATTACACATTCAACCAACTTTCTTTGTTAATTAATCCTCTACTAATTTAACTATACTCTAAATTAGTACTTAAACGTTTTGTTTGCTTTATTAAATTATTTTACCTCTTAAATCATCCAATAAAACCATGAGGATATAATATCTCATAAAAATCACGGTTTATGTTTTAATAATCTCAAACCAATATTTTTATCTACAATATTCATATAAACTCATAAATTTCCCATGAATTAATATCACACATAATATAAATACTAAAATAATTTTATCATCGAATTAATCTCTTTAAATGAGTGTTTTAAAATCTGGGGTACTATAATTAGGACAAAGTTTTCTTCCAAACTAAGTTGAAGAAATTTCCTTCAATCTATACAAAGTGATATATTACTTTTTTTAATAACGTATAAGATGTAATTTTATTTCAACTTTGTCCATACCATTAAAAAATAATATGTATCTCACATATTCTAGAGATACATATAACTTTTATAAACCAGGTATTCCTCCAACTCAATTGAAGGAAAATTGTATTCATTAGAGAATAACGTTAACGTTTCCTTTGCTGCATTGAAAGCCACGTTACTTGCTTTCTTTTTGTCTTCCACGTAGTTTGAATCTAGACATGATTGCTCGCTCCATACCCTACCTCTTCTAGAAGCTTGAAGTTGCCGAGTAAATGGTGCTTGGACTACTGGCTGGGGATGGGAATGAGATAGAGACAAAGGGAGAGGTTTGACCTGAAATCGATGGTTTTTTGTGTCAAAGAAAAACCTAAATCAGAGAAATAGCTCCTGGAGATTTCAGAGAAAGAAATCAAGATTAAGTTGGGGAGCAGCTGTTTATCACCTATGGAAACAGAGGAACGCGATCAAACATGGAGGCCAGCCTATGTCAGAGGAGCAGGTTCTAAAAACTAATGCTTGGGAAGTTCGAGCTCGTATTAGTTTTCAGTATTTTAGAGAGAATGAAGCTTTGTACAGCAATTGGAATCTTCCATTAACAATAGAGAGAGCTAGTTGAGTTTGTTTGCTGCTTGTTTTAACTTGTAGTTCCTTGTTTGTTTGTAAACACAGTTATTAGTTGGTAGAGTAGTGTTTTGCTCTGTTTTGAGCAGAGTTTGCTGTGGGGTTACTGATGTAACTTTGTAACCATGGAATCATTTAAATTAAAGTACTTTTCAAATATATCAGAACAAATGACTAGAAAATTGAAACCACCGACCACGAAACAAAGACCTTTCCCCCAAAATCCATGATGGAGAGAGCTATTCAATTTCACGCACGTAACTCATAATAGCAATTGAAGAGGACAATCTCATAAGAGCAATAGAAAGAAACGACATTTTAGTTTCCGTTGAAGTTCTCCAAAGAACTGAGATACTCAGTTCTATATTTCCATGAATGAATGACAAAAAGAGTTAACTAAAAGCATCACAACATAGCAAAACATAAATCAAACATGGTCATCAAATGTGGTGGTCTAGGACCGACCATCAAGTCAAATATAAAAATATTACAAGCCCAAGTAAAATCTTCAAACACCAGACATAATGAAAGCCCAAATAAACATCAAATACCAAGGTCTTCTATCAGAGATTTAATAAGATAATATACGTGGACACTCTCAATCATATCGCTACGCAAATTTGGTTCATCAGTATCCCACAAGCGCTTCATTTGCTCGAGATCAAACTCTTCAAAAAGTATCTTCATTATATCCTCCACATGAATATACCATAATGCAGGGTTCTCCATCATCTAACTGATTAACTATAAAACAACACATGTTCTTACATTAAGAAAGATAGCAGTGTAAAAAAGGGACATGTTCGAATGAGAATAGAAAATAAAATTACAGGGAATGAGAAATACCGGCATGCTGGCTCTCTGGAGGATGTCACCAAGTCAATGTGTCAGGTATAGGAGGTTCGATCAGTAGCTTAAACCCAACCTCCTTCTGCAACTCCCGAAGCATTTTTGCCCAGCCTGAACTTCGTATAGCCTCCACATCTCGCAAAGTGGTCAAACTCCATAGTTCCGGTGGGCTAATCAATTCATTGCACTCGTTGATAATCAAACGTACAAGGCTTGGCATTGCACCTTTCTCCTGTTTCCATTCTTTAATTTTCATTTGATTCAATTTGAGGACTTCGAGTTGAGGAAACGAATTAGCAATGACGCCGATACTAATATCATGTTGAGTTCCAAAGTCACGATTTGGCATGTAACCTGTACCTTCTAGTTTCAGTATCCGAAGATTGGGAAGCTTTCCCAGCATTTTCAAGCCGCCACCAACTTCTAACACAACATTCTTTAAGGTTAGCTTGGTGATTGTCGCTGGAAATAAACTGTGATCTGTAGGAAGCATACAACAATCCTCAATTCTCAAGATTTCAAGATGATTTAAACGGTGGAGGCTTGGAAATAAATTGGGGGCCTGCCACACGTCAAATGAACACCACTCAAATTGTATTTTTAATTTCCTAACATTAGGAAACTTGTCCAGTACGACAGGGAAACTTTGCTTTTGACGATCATACAGAAGAAATGCGATGGAAAGGACTTCGAGCTTCCCTAGAGCTTCCTTCGAATCCCTAGGTAACGACAATCTTTTTTTTCTGATCAAAGGTAACGGCAATCTATCAGGCAGATACAAATTCCTCAAACGTTTTAGCCTAAATATCCCATTCGGCAAACAAGATCCGTCTGCAAGAGAGCCCTTTACGTAAAGGGTTGAGGAGAACGATGAAAATGGTGACAAGAATTCTAAAGATGCCATGTAAACTGATGCCGAAGATGAAAAAGATCATGAAGTATTTGATGATGAATTTAAAGGTGTTAGTAACACTGAAGGAAGTGATGGCATGATCGATTGATGCACATTGAAAGGCCAATTTGGATTGTATTTGATAATTTTGTGCAAAATATTTAGTTGGAAATGGAATTGATATAGTTTGTTTTCAAACACTTGCAAATGATGAAAGGGTGTTGTCTTATCCTCTCCCATGCTTAGAAGGTCCTAACCATCTTGAAGTCAGAAACTAAAGCTTTATAAGAATTGGATCTCCCATTAATGTAGGAATTTCTGGAGAATCGAAGTCTTTAAACATTTTGTGTAATATATTGGGAGAGCTGGGAGAATTGCTGCTGTTCGGTTTTGGCAAAAAGGGGGAGTTTTTTGCAACCAATAAGAAGATGTCACATAACCTAGTTATACCAAGCTTAAGGTTTCAAAAGAAACACAATTACACCTAAGTATTGATTTAAATATTAATTATTATTTTTTTAGAAAAAAATTGAAAGGCTTAAAAAGGAGGAACAGCCACAGCTCGACCAAGGAGTGGCTTGCCGGCCACCGCATGTAGCTGACGGAGAGAGGCAGCGGTGGATGGCAAAGACAGGTGGTTGATAAATTTTAAAGAGTTTGGTCTTTTAAATACTCTTTTGGAGATGCTTTAACTCCCTTAAAGCAATAAGAAAGATAAGAGCTAGTGGTTCAATGGACAATGATCTTAGTACTTTGGGGAAAAAAAGGGAAAGAAAAAAGAGTTGAAAACTCCTTGGATCTTTACTAATCTGGTTGGATGAAAAGGACATTACGGATATGGTAATATTGTAACTATATATAATTAGTTACTATATATATATATATATATGGTAATTGAATGAAAATATTGAAATAAGATAGTTAGGGTTATTTATATATATATATACTAGTGGATTTTTTTTTTCTGTAGCTGTATACAGTGACGTCGTCACCAACTAATAACGTGCCTATTTGGCACGTTACCTTTAATTTTTTTTTTTTTTCCGAAATTTTTCCTCTTTTTTTTTTTCTTTCCCTTGTTTATTTCTCTCATCCCGCGCAGAGCCGCAGAACCCTCTTCCTCTCCCTAGCTCTCTATTTCTTCTCCTCCAGTCTCCGGCCGTTCACCCTCTCACTCACTCTCTCCTACGACGCACGACCAAACCGACTCAGCTTCCTCCAATTTTCCTTTCTCTCTCTGCCAACCGCCTTCAGCCACGATTCTTTATATTCCCATTTTCCAGTCAGAGAGAGGCTAGCAAAGGGCTGATACCTTGATCGGACGGTTGAGAATGGAGGTGGACGAGAGATCTGAGGACGGGTGCACGACGCCGAAACGGAGTGACTGCCAGATCCCGGCGATGTCCGTTTGCCCGCCGCCGCCGAAGAAAAAAGCGGTAAGTGGAAGGATTCGGGTAAATGATTAATTCGTTTCTTTTCCATGGTAAAAGCTATGCGATTTTATGTTTTCCCATGTTTATTCCCTTTGTTTGCTGCGATTTTGTGAATTTTGAGCGATTTTTTTGTTTGGGGTTTTTGGAGAAGAAGCGGGGAGGGGGGGATTAAGGTCATTGACATCAGGCTATGTCTCTTGGTTGGTTACCGAGAAAATTGCAAGGAAAGGAGAAAAACAGTATTATTATTATTTTTTTTTAGTTTTAGAATTTATTTTTACAATTTGGGAATTACTTTTCTGTTGTTTCGACCGATCCGGGTAGTGTACCTCCTAATTGGAAGCCTGCTATAGATGAGGAGAGAGGGGAGGCCGACCCATTGAATGTGTTGTAATTCAATAACTTGCCTGCAGACCCAGTGACAAATCAAAGAATCCGGTTCTGTCGGAAGTGCAACTAGCTGAAACCACCTCGATGCCATCATTGCTCTGTTTGTGAGTATACATAAAATTTCTCCATGCATATATATATGCATGCCTATGTATATGTTCAGGGGTGATAAGTTGCATTGGTTTATTGGATTCAGGTGGGCGATGTGTGTTGAAGATGGACCATCACTGTGTTTGGGTTGTTAATTGTGCTGGGGCATTAAATTACAAGTATTTCCTTCTTTTCTTGGTATGTTTGCTTTACTCCCTAAAAAACCGACTCCTTATCGATAGGATTTATTCATTTAGAAGTTTAGTTGCTTTTTATTTAGCTTTGTAAGTATGTTATTTTCAATCTTCTTAATATGCTTACCTGAGCTGTTTGTTTATTCTACTTGTGTTTGTGGATAAATTTATTTTGATGAGGTGTATATTATGCTTTCCCCTAGTGCTAGTAAAAGACTGTAATCATGCATCAGGGCCCATTGCATATATTCTTCTGTTTTTTTCAGCCTTTCTATAACAAGTACTAGTGTATTTTCTTGCTATTTCTGTCTATGACTATTGGTGTTTCTCTTGACCCTGTACTGTCTCCTACTGACACCTCATTTCAGAAAAGCTTCACCATTGTACTGATCTCAATAATTGTTTCTTTGGGTGTTTCTCAGCCGTTTATGGTTCTAACAACTTTAGCACCCTGTGCACTGAGCCCTTTATAGTTTTGACAATCTTAATGCCATGTCCAACTATCTCAATTCTGGTCCATTGTTCTTTTTCATAGGAAGATGAAAAAATTATAGGATTGTAAATTTATGTAGATAGCTAGAAGGATGTGCAGGTGCATGTGTGTGACTATTCTTTATTAACTATTCTTTATTATATCTTCTTTTGCATGTGACTTAGATTCAAGCCAATGAATGCCATTTTACCACTAAATTAAATAGATAGGTTCATTCCATAATATGAGGATGAGTCATCTGTTTGCTGGTAGAAGGTAGATTACTGTTAAGAGATCTCCATGATTGTCTGATATGCTTTCCCTGAAAAGCTTTGGTATGTTGGGAAGTTCTAGTTGTAAAATAGAATGAATGAGCATATTCTCTCTTTTTTTGATAGGTGACCAAAACAATTTGAGCCATCCATCTTTGAGAATAAAAATTTTCTCCAACAGCTATGTTGTGGTGTAAGAATTTTGATATCTTATATATTATATGGTGTTGATTTCTGAATATTGTAGGTGTGGTAATTACAATTTACTGCATTTTATGTATTCAAGTTTATACATATTTTATGTGTTTCATTAATTTTCAGGGAGTCATGGAGGCAGTTAGGATAGGGTGTGCTGGATTTCCCAGTCGAAAACCCTCTGCTGAATTTTTTAAAAAATATGGCCTCCTTGCACCTGATGTTTTAGTCACTTAATGTTTCTTAAGAGGACAACTGGCCTTAAAAGTGTGCATTTATTCTATAATTTAGAAGTTTTCTGGTGCTTCTGGTCAGTTTTTGCGTAAGTTTTGTTGGTTGCTTTTTGAATTTTAAAAATGCTTTCTTCCTTTGTTTGATGTAGTGTCATTGCAACTGTCATGGCTCTTCCAAGCCCTTCAACATCAGGGAGGTTGTTTTTGCTTCTTAATTCAATGAGTGAAGCCACCGATACATCCAGTTCAAAAAGAGCCAAAAAGAAGTCTAGCTACAAAGTGGGGTCTTTGGTTCAGGCAGAGGTAGATAGTTTAGAGACTTTGTACCATTCTAATCATGTTCTGATATTAAAGATTCACAACTGAATAGAACCATGAGGAGTTCTGATTGTCTTTTGTGTTTAGTGTTTGGTTTGTTTAGAAGCATGCTTATGCATATGTGTGTGTACACTGGTTTAAGAATGGAGGTGCATGTCTTGATTTATTTCTACTGGAAGGAAAGGGCGCTTCTACTTTTGTCATGTACCTATTAGGGGACAAAATTTCAAAGACATTATACCCTAGTGCCAGTTGCCTATAAATTTTTGATATATATAATGCATCTAAAATTATAATTAAATTATTATTAGTTTTTGACTTGATTAAATTATTAATAATTAAATTATTATTATTTTTGAATTTTTGGTTTTTTTTTAATTATTATTTTAACTTTAGTAACGTGTCAGAAATTGACACGTTAGTAAATTACTAACGTGTCAAAATCTGACACGTTAGTATTTATTATTTTTTTCTATTATTTTTTTAAATATTTTTTTGCTAGTTACTAACGTGTTAGTAAATTGCAATTTCTAAATGTGTCATGTTGTGGCACATGTGACACGTTAGTAAACTGCAATTTCTAAATGACGGTTTAGTAACGTGTGAAAAACGTTAGAAATGGCACATTAGTAACATTTTCTAACGTGTTAATGGCCTTAATACGTTAGTAAATGACCGTTACTAAAAATCTGGTTTTTTGTAGTACATCCAAGATGCATTATATATCACCATGTTCATTTTTTTTTTTTTTTTGTGTAAAGACATGAGGTAAGTAATAATTAATTAAGGGAAAACCTACAATACAGCCCATCTGCAAAACATGGGTTTTGCAGCATCCACTAAGAGCTTGACATCTCACATAAAGAAGAAAAATTGCACAAAAAAAACATAAACCCTCCCACAGCTGATTTTCATTTAAAAGAAGGAAGAAAAGAGAGAATAGAAGAGAAGAGAAAAATAGAAGAGAAGAGAAAAAAGGAAGAGAAGGAAGAAGAGAAGACGTGGGTCTGCAGAGAAGGAAGAAGACGTGGGACTGGTATGCACTACCTGAGTATTGGACCCACGGCACCTAGAGCTGCCACCGAGACCCATACTGGGTCTCTGCCGGCCGAGGGTCTTGCTTCTGAGTTTTTTTTTCCGATGGATTTCTGGTTTGGGTATGGTTTTTTGGTTTTTTCTTTGGTTTTCACATGGTTCCGCCGATTTTTAGGGTGATAAAATAGCTCCGATTTTAGGATGACAAAATCCAAAAAAGGGTTAACCTTCCCTTATAGGTTTTAGTTTTGAATCCAAAATAAGTTTTGAGGCATTAGAATCGAGTGTTAAGGCATTAGAATCGATTTTTGAGGCATTAGAATCGATTTTTGTGGCTGAATTTCGCAAAAAATAGGGCCGGAGATGGTTACCCATGGCTGACCGGTGGTTTGGGTTTATCCGGTGGTTTGGGTTTGCTGTGCTGGTTTGGTTTTGGTTTTAAATTTGCTGTTTTGATTTTATGTTGCTAGAAATGATTTGGAGTTTGGGTTTTGTTTTTTTTTTTTGTTTTGTTGATTTTTTCTGTTTCGGAGTTTTTTTTTTTTTGGTTTTTTTCCGGTGATGCTGGGTTTGGGGAAAAAAAAGAGTCGGCGATGCTGATTTTTTTTGGCCGGAAAGGTGGTTTTCCGGCCGGTTGCATGCTCTCCGGCGCCGGTGGGGGTGGGTTTGCTGGCGTTTGTGTTTTGATTTTTATTTGCTGTTTTGATTTCATTTTCTTAAACTGAGCTTGTTGATGTGTCACTATAAGAGTGGATGCTGCAAAACACCCCTTTTGCAACATGACCGTATGCTAGGGGCTCCCATTAATTAATCAGCTAGTATGATTAATGCAGGAATATACTCAAGTGGCTTGGAGGAGCTTATTGATCGAAGCTTGATCCAAGTGGCTAGCTGGAAGAAGAATGGAAGAGTAAAGACATGCCGCATTCATGATCTTGTAGAAAACTGGAGAAGAATTCGTATTGATATGTTCTCTCATTCGATTACATTGGTTTAAATAGAAAAAAACCTAGAACCTAATATGGAAAGCACTTAATGTAATATTACAACGTGATCAATCAACATAAAGACAAAATAAAATCAGAATAAAATCAGAATCTCAACACTCCCCTCAAGATGAGGCATAGATGTCTCGCATGCCCACTTGCATAAAGGTGAATGAAGGGCACCTCCAGCTACTCCCTTTGTCAAGATATAAGTTGTTCTCCGTCTTCACATATGGAGTGCATATGGTACCTTCTCAAGTTTCTCTTTAATGAAGTGATCAATTTCAACATGTTTGGTTCGATCATGTTGGATTGGATTATGAGCAATATTGATAGCCGCTTTGTTGTCACAATACAAAACGCATGAGTCCTTGGAGTCAAACCCAAGCTCTTTCAAGAGTATTTTCAACCATAATATTTCACACTCCATGAGCCATGGCTCAATTCGCCTCTGCTAGATCTAGCAACCATTGCTTGCATCTAGCAACCATCGACTGCTTTCTGCCATGTAACCAAATTACCTCTCACAAAAGTGCAATACCGATGTAGACCTTGATCCATAATTGAGCCAAATTTAATCTGCATCAGATAGGCTTCTATTTTCAAATGGCCATGTAGAAAATAGCAGTCCTTTACCAGTGATGATTTTAAGTAGCGAAGAATGCGATAAACTGCCTCCATATGAGATTCTCGTGGAGAGTGCATAAATTGACTTACTACACTCACCGTGACATGCAATGTCCGGACGGGTATGAGATAAATAAATCAAGCGGCCAACCAATCTGATATCTACCCTTATCCACCAGAGGACTCTCGCTATCTTCTCCCAATTTAACATTCACCTCTACTGGATTGTCAGTGGCTTTACATCCAAGCATCCCTGTTTCCTTGAGAAGATCAAGTATGTATTTTCGCTGGGAGATGAATATACCATGCTTTGACCTTGCCACCTCAATGCCAAGAAAGTACTTTAAACTCCCCAAATCCTTTATTTCAAACTCGTTAGCAAGGTTGTGTCTTAAGTTCTGTATCTCCCTATCATCATTTCCTGTTAAGACAATATCATCAACATACACAATTAAAGTTGTTACCTTTTCTTGAGTGGTATGCTTAATAAAGAGTGTATGATCAACCTGACTTTGCTTGTAACCAAATCTCTGCATAGTCCGGGAAAAACGCTCAAACCATGCTCTTGGAGATTGTTTTAGGCCATATAAAGCTTTCTTTAGCTTGCACACCTTTCCCGCTGAGGATGAATCTTCCAATCCTGGGGGAATTTCCATGTATACTTCTTCTTCTAAATCTCCATAAAGAAATGCATTTTTTACATCAAATTGCTGTAGAGGCCAACCCAAGTTAGCAGCTATAGAAAGTAGAACCCTGATTGAGTTCATCTTTGCTACTGAAGCAAATGTTTCCTTATAATCAATCCCATAGGTTTGTGTAAAGCCTTTCGCAACAAGTCTGGCTTTGTACTGCCCCACGAACCATCGGCCTTATGCTTGATAGTGAACATCCACTTGCATCCAACAACCTTCTTCTCATTGGGTAATTTAACAAGATCCCAAGTCTCATTTTTATGAAGAGCTTTCATCTCTTCTTGCATTGCTGTCCTCCACTTTGGATCACTAAGTGCCTCTTCTAGATTTCTAAGGACAGACACAGAAGATAGTTTGGACACAAAGGAACAATAGGGTGAAGATAGATGTTGATAAGAAACAAAATCAGAAACAGGATGGTGAGTACATGACCTAACTCCTTTGCGTTGTGCAATAGGTAGATTCATATCATTGACAACCGGTGTTACAGAATCTAAAGTAGGTATTACAGAATTGGAAGTAGAAGTAGTGTTACTTGAGTCAGGATCAGATGCTTGACATGGAGCAACAAGGATGGTCTTACTTTTCTGGCGTTTGGAGTAAACTCTCAACTCTTCCATAGGCAATCCACATGACTTATCAGTAGGTTCAGTGGTAGACCCGCTAGTAATCTGTTGTTTCTCCTGCTCGGGCATGGTAGTAGGAACAGGTAATGGCAAAAACTCCTCTTCACTTTGACTCTCCCCACGAAGAGAGTCAGGATGAAGAGAAATAAGATTGTGTCTCAAAAATGTGACATCCATGGAGACAAATTGTTTTTGGAGGGGGTGATAACATTTGTACCCCTTTCGAGGAGAATAACCCACAAAGACACATTTGAGGGATCGAGGGTCTAACTTACCTCGAGTAGGACCATGAACATGAACAAAGCATACACACCCAAAACTTTCGGAGACACCTTTGGAAGCAGATAAAGGTGGAACAACACCTCAAGGGGTGTTTTGAAATCTAAGACTCGAGAAGGCATCCTATTGATGAGATAGGTAGCGGTGAGTAAGGCATCCCCCAATAAGATTTGGGAACATGAGTGTCAAGTATCAAGGAACGGATTAACTCTAAAAGATGTCGATTTTTGTTCGGCAACACCATTCTTGTGGAGTATCGACACATGTGGTTTGGTGGATAATACCTTGCTCTCAAAATACATCCGAGGTTACCGACATATATTCTCCTCCATTATGCAGTGGACAATTTTAATAGAGGTATTAAATTGATTCGAACCATTTTGTGAAACATTTGAAACACGGAAAACACATCACTTTTATCCTTTAACAAGTAGACCTAAGTGGTTCGAGAAAAATCATCAATAAAAGAAACAAACCACTTATAGCGAGATAAAGAAACCACACGGGAAGGACCCCACACATCAGTATGAACAAGAACAAAAGGTGCATCACTTTTATTGATACTAGGAGAAAAGGAGACATGATGGTGTTTGGAAAGTTCACAAGTTTCACACTGAAACTTAGAAACATTATTATGCAAAAATAAAGAAGGAAACATGCGTTGCAAAATTAAAAAGGAAGGATGTCCTAATCGCTGATGCCAGAGCTAGATTTTAGTTGCAGAGTCATCCGTCCGAACAGTATGATAAGCCTATGTGAGTCTACCTTGTGTATCGAGTTGAGAGTCCAGGTGGTACAAGCCATCCTTTAAGCTACCACTACCAATCATCCTCCGTGTGACTAGGTCCTGAAAAAAGCAATAGTAAGAGTAAAAAATTACTCGACAGTTCAACTCAAGGGTAATACGTGCAATTGATAAAAAATTGGCGGTAAGATCAGGAACATGAAGGACAGAGGACAAGGTCATAGAGGGGGTGACAGAAACAGATCCTTTGCCTGACACTGGTGACAAAGAACCATCAACTATTCTAACTTTGTCTCTGCCTGAACAAGGATTATAAGACAAAAATAAGGGGGACGTACCAGTCATATGGTCAGAGGCACCAGAGTCAATGACCCAAGGATCCTCAGAGGGAGTAGCGATGCATGTAGAGCGGTGACTAAATTACTATGAGCGAAGGAGGAGGATGCAGAGTGATGTGTCTAATCGAGACATAAGTCGACAGAGTGCTTCTACCTCTTCTTTACTTAGGCCCCCCATTTGAGTGGAAGAATGAGAAGGACCTAGTGTGGGAACCTCCGTCTCAATTGTAGAAGTATGATTGGCACGAGGCTGGTGCCTCCACTGGCGACCCCACGACCTCGGTTAGGTGGGCGACCATTGAGTCGCCAACACGTCTCCCGAGTGTGTCGACCTATTACAATGGTCAAAATAATTTGTCTTTGTCATCAAAGGTTGCATCTATAATTCTACCACCATCTCGACTTTTGAAATCACCTCTCGAATGCCGTGGAGATGCACTCACTAAAGCAGATGGAGTCTATGAACTGGAATGTAGCATGGTACTCAATAACTCTCCTCATTGAATGTATGAGAAAACCTCTTGTAATGATGGAAGAGGTTCCTTTCAAGATCTGAACTTCAGGATCATATACGAGTTTAATCCACCCAAGAATTCATAGATCTTCTTCAATCATCTTCTTAATCTTAATGGCATCATTTGAACATTGAGGTTGCAAGTTACGATAATGATCCAACTCTTGCCACAAAAAGCTGAGCTTATGAAAATAGGTGGCAACTAACCAATCACCCCAGGTTAGTCCATGGATTCACTTCAAGTCATATTTTAGGGCGTTCCCCACTTTGGAATATGTTTGAGCAAAGATCCCAAATCTCTTTTGCGTCGAAGAAACAAGTATCCTTGGCTGATTTCTGGTTGCATGGAATGTAACAACCATGACATAATGGTTGAATTTTCTTCCCATTTATCATAAGTGGGATCATCAAGCTTTGGTTCTTGAATTTTTCCATTCAAGTATCCCATCTTCCCTCTACTCTTGATAGACAAAGAGCAGATTGTGACCAAGCAAGATAGTTGGGCCCATCCAATTTGGATTGTGATTTGGAGGGTTGGATTTTCACAATGGGAGGTCACTTGACTCTCTACCCTTTCATCGATTTTCTCCTCCCATATTGGAATCGGATATCCAACTGACCAAATGCTCCAACACAACTAATGGGCTCAAAAAATTAAAAGTCGTCCCCCAAGAGGTAGCTCAATCTAATTTATGAAGCGATCACAAGATCAATCCTTCCCCTACTCTTGTGGACATGTCAAAAAAATTAAGGCAAGCTACTAGAATTCAACCATAAACAACAAGCTACTAGAAATCAACCATAATGCATCAAACCCCACTTTTTTTTTTTTTTTTGTAAACTGCAGGTCGTTTAGGGGTTACCTGTCGTTTGGTATAGTGCTAAACGACATGTTGTTTTCGCTAGGGCTGGACGACAGCTTCCTGATCTTTTGCGAAACGACATGTCGTTTTCGAAGCATGTAAAATGACATGTCGTTTAGGCTCTCAGATCTAGTTCGCCGCTGCAGCCACCGGAGGTCCATGCGCCGCCGTCAAGAACACCGGTAGGCCTCAAATAACTTCAAAGAACACCAGAACCAGCCGGAAAAGCTAGGAAGGGCAGCGTTGTCACGATCAATGCATCGAAAGACCCATTGTTGGCGTCGTGATCTCTCGGTTGTTAAAAAAAACTTTTGTCGCCGGAGAGATGACGACTTTTGCCGGCAAGTTGACCCAGAGACTCACTCGGCATTTTTCGTGGTGGTGATCTAGATGAAGGTGAACAACATCTAGTTGCACAAGTTGGAGTGCCCACTGGAAGGAAAATACGACAAAGAAAAAACGAAAGAACGAACGAAAACTAAAGAAAAAGAACAGGAACTGAAATCTACTCTGATACCATGTAGAAAACTGGAGAAGAATTCGTATTGATATGTTCTCTCATTCGGTTACATTGGTTTAAATAGAAAAAAACCTAGAACCTAATATGGAAAGCATTTAATGTAATATTACAAATCAATCAACATAAAGACAAAATAAAATCAGAATAAAATCAGAATCTCAACAGATCTTTTGCGAGATCTCTGCATATTTGAGAGTGCTGAAGAGAAGTTTCTTGGGGTTCTTACCGATGATAACATTTTATCCGCAAACAAATCCTGCAGACATTCCATTCAGGGTAATGCTTCTCATTTGTATTTTTCTTCAAACCCCTCTGCATGTGCCCGTTCTTTGTGGTTTGGCCAAGGAGAAGACAAGTTCTTTGGAAAGCCTTGTAAATGGATCCAAGAAAACTTCAAGTTGCTCAAGGTGCTTGATCTAGAGGATGCTTACATACCTAAACTGCCTGAGAATCTGGGGAAAATGTATCATTTAGGTACTTGGGTTTAAGACGGACTTGCTTGAATACCCTTTCCCCCTCTATTTGTAAGCTGCCCTACCTCGAGACCTTGGATGTGAGGCACAACAATTTGAGGTATCTACCCAATTCTATTTGGAAGATGAAACACCTTCGGCATCTACATTTTGATGGAATACGCCTTGACATGCCTGTGGAGAAAGAAAGTATTTCTCTTAATAGGCTCCAGACGTTACACAGAATATTTGTGGACAAGAAGAGTCCAGTGAAGAACGGTTTGGATAGATAAAAAAATCTCAGGAAACTGGGTCTGACATTTCATCTAGAATCCATTGAAGAATTAAATGAGTGGATTGCAAGTCTGGAAGGACTTGAATATTTGAGGTTAATATCCGAGGGCGAGAATGATCTGAAGAATCTGAAGCCTCTGTCAAGCCTTGAGAATCTCACCGACCTATATTTGAATGGAAACTTACCAGCACTACAAAATGACTACTTTCCTCACAGTATTATAGTTCTTACTTTGCTGGAATCAAAGCTAGAAAATGATCCAATGCCAATACTTGCGAAGCTGCCAAATCTTCCTGTCCTTAGGCTATGGCCCTCTTCCTACACTGGAAAGGAAATGGTGAGCCTGAGTGGAGGCTTCCCTAAGCTTTTGGAGACATGGACATTGAAGGAAGGAGCAATGCCGGATCTCAATGAATTGGAAATCGTTAGCTGTTTTAATCTGAAGGAACTTCCAGACAAGTCGTCCAACCTGTGGGCTTCTACAAAAATAGTTTTCAGGTTCATGCTAAATGAATTCGTAGAGAATGTTCGAGCCAAACATCCCAGCAACTTAATCATCAACGACCGGTTTGGTACTGACAGCGCTTGAATTTCGGAAAACATCCTCTGAACCGACCTCCCCAAGCCAGCATTCATCAAAGAACATAGTAGCCTAGAGGAATTATTTCAGAGAAATTTTGATAGTCAGGTTAGATATATTTCCATGGCTTCTTTAATGGAGATTGGAGATTGTCAATGGATCAAACTTGTACATCAGAAAATGCTTTTCATTACTCTTCTAGTATTCATAAATGGCATTATAATACATCTCTTGCAGCCGCATGGTAACATTATTGGGTTAACTAATAACTTGGATCTGCGTTGATAAATCCTTTTAATGGGCTAACTAGTAACTGGCTCGAGTCCAAGGAAACAAATCTGGATGTATATCCTCCCATAATTCATGAAGTTGATATATCAAACATTCATCGTGTCCCCACTACACAAGGTAATAATTAATATCCAAAGGTTAGTATGTAGTCTGATTTGAGAAAGTTGAGTTCGAACGATCTCTGATTATTGTCATGCCTGTATTATCTTTATGTATAACTTTCCAAGTTTATGTTTGGCATACGGTAGAATGTGTCAGATTTAGGATCTCGCACTGTATGGATTTTTTGAGAACCGAAGTCTTTAAACATCTTGTCTAATTTACTGCTGAGACTTTGGGGGGAGGAAGAAAGTACTCATTGAGTCAATATTAATTGCATATGTAAGAATGATGGAAGCCACTGTTTTGAAGAGCACTGATTTGGGTGATTGAGAAAGAGCTTTTGCTTTGTACCCTTCAAAGTTCTGTACGTCTTTCCTTGGACTTTTATCAATATTTTTTTAGAAAGCCACCTGCTTGGGCTTACCAAAAAGGATGGGCGTTTGGCTCTTTAGTCTACAAATTTTACCTCACTTTATAGCGTTCACACCGGTCTTTTCAAAGTTTTTTTATTTTATTTTATTTTTATTTTGAAGATACAATTTAATAAAAAGGTTTTAAAATATCACTTTTTACCCTTTATATTTTAATCAAAAAAATAACACAAAAATGCCACTTTTTTGCCTTTATATTTTAACTAAAAAAATAACACAATACACAGTAAATCTTCAAATATAAAATTTGTTATTAACTCATTTATTCATTAAACAAATATATTTTATCTCTATTTCTTTCACTTTTCATTTCTCTCTCCTCTTTTCTTTTTTATTTTTTTGCAGCTCCCCCCCTCCTTCTTTTTTTTTTTTTTTTTTTTATCTCTCTCAGCATTTGGTTTATTTCTCTATTTTTTCTCTTACAACATTTGTTTTGTTTTGTTTTTGTTTTTGTTTTTTTCTCTCAGCATTTTGGTAACATTTGGCTTCAAAAATTTTGCAAATATGACTGCTAAGATAAGATACAAATTTAAAATATGACCGTTAAAAAAAGTACAAATTTTTAATTAGAATAAAGACAAATATTCTTAAAATAGACTATTAGGAAAATATAAACATTAAAAAATATAAAAGTTAGAGAAAGAATAAACAAATATTTGAAAAATAATATTTAAATGAAAAAGTAAAAGTGAATTATTAAAATAGTGAGGTTAAAATTGGTGCTCTAAAAATGTGAGTTAAAATAACTAAGGCTATGTTTAGGAATAGTATGGGATGGAAAGTGGAACGGTATTATAACAGATGTGATTGATATGAGAGAAAAAAGTAAGAATATTTTATATAAAAAAGTGAAAAATTTTATTTTGTAGTGATTTTTTTATTTGAAAAGCGATAAAAAGTGAATGATTTGATGTAAAAAGTAAGAATATTGGGATTGATTTTAAGAAAAAAATTTAGGGAATGAGTTGGGTCCATGAACATTACAATTCCACTTGGGAATGGTACTGTTCGCAAATATAGCATAAAAGTGTATTTTTTATTATTTTGAAGAGTAAAATTTGAAGTGGTCTCCAAGAGGTAGTTCAATCGGTTGTGAATCCCACTTTATAAAGTGAAGGTCACAAGTTTGAATCCTCCCTCCTCCTACTATTGAGTGGACATGCTAAAAAAAAAAAAAAAAGTAAAATTTGAAGTGGCTATTGTGGATGCTTTTAAGATATTAAAACCTATCTAATTTTATTAAATATTCTACCGATAAATGCTAACATACGTCAATAAGTTTTTTTTTTTTTTTTAAAAAAAATTTGGCCTATATTATCTTACCAATTCAATAAATCAACCATTAAATTTACAAGGTTATTATTGATTTATGTGATATTCATAAATTTAATGATTAATTTGTAAGATTAGATGAGCTAAATATAAAATATATATATATATATATATATTAACCCCTAAGATTTTTCCATCTCAGCTAACCTACTCACCATATTGGGCCACCCAATTGTACATTCAACTAATTTTCTTTGTTAATCAATTATCCACTAATTTAACTATACTCTAAATTAATACTTAAATATTTTATTTGTTTTATTAAATTATTTTACCTCCTAAATCATTCAATAAAATCATTAAAATATAATTTCTCATAAAAATTAGAGCTTAATGATGTAATAATTTCAAACTAATATTTATATGAATATGAATATTAAAATAATTTTATCATCAAATTAAAATCTTTAAATGAAAATTTTAAAATATGAGACGCTGATTATGCATAAGCTTCGTGACTCCAACTTGTTGATGGCAATTGGTCAAGATTAAATATATATATATATATATATCTTCTCAATTTCTTTATATATAAAATGAGCGAATGCATACGAAATCTTTGATATTGAGAGACGCTTTTGCCCTTCAATGATTTGACGACTATCTGTTAATTTGATTAGGAATCACATATAATTTTGTCATTTTGCATTGCCCACTTCCCTATCTCTTCTCCTTGAATCTTCTTTGTCTTTTTCTTCTTTCTATTCACCTTTCATTATTTCTTCCTTTTTCCACGGCATTTGTTTTCCCCATCTTCTTCTTCTTTTTAGTTCTTTTATTCTTATTCCTTCTCTCTCCTAATCAACCAAAGCTGGGGGTGATGCTTCACGAAGACCGCAACACGTGGTCTGGTCTTGTTGTGGTCATCAATCATCATGCAAACTCATCGGTATCTCACCCCAAACCAAAGCATCATTTTCAAAGCGATTGTGCTTGAGAGCAACAAGAGAGACAGAGCGATCGCGAGAGAGAGAGACAGAGAGCAAACAAAGAGTTAAGAGAGATCTTCAGACGCAGAGAAGAGACACACAGGCCTTGTTTGCCAAGGGATTGGCTTGGCTTTGTAAAATCCCCGAAAAATTTTCTTTCAAAATCAACCTTAATATTTCTACTTTTTATATCACATTAATCACTTTTTTTTATTTTTTAAATAAAAAAATCACTATAAAACAAAAAATTTCACTTTTTTATACAAAATATTCTTACTTTTTTTCTCCTATCAATCAAATCTGCTACAGTACCAATCCACTTCTTCCAATCCAATCCACTTCTTCCAATCCAATCCCTTCCCAAACACAACCACAGAGAGAGAGAGAGAGAGAGAGAGAGAGCACGAGCCCTCCACAGAAACGCCAAGCAAGGTCAGGATTTTTCTTTCTTCTTTTTATTTCTTTTATTCTTATTTCTTTTCTCTCCTAATCAACCACAAGGTCATTTTCAGAGCGATCGTTAAACAAATCTGTCTTTTTGTTTCATTTCCACAGTAGTTTTCTTCTCCTTCGACGAATGAAGAGCGACAGAGCTTGAAGTGAAACAAATCTACCTGCTCCTACTAATCGATTTTTTTTTTGAGATCGAGAGAGGGGGCGAGGCAGAGCATGCATCGGTATGGGTCACGATCTCCAATCAGCTGGATTTTCGCTACCAAACCCACCCACTTTCTTTCCTTACCTTTTTTTTTTTTCACTACCGACAGCCTCCTCTCTTATCTTTCCTTAGTTTCACTCAAAACAGAACGTGATGGAGAGAGATGAAGCGAGAGAGAGAGCTAGAAGAGAGAAAACAGAGAGAGAGGAAGAGGAGTCAGTCAGTTTGGCCGAATGGATTGACTGAGTTCTCCAAAAAGGTAAATTTCTCTTTCCTTTAAGCTTTGGGTATTTCATATTAAGGTGATTAAATGAAAGTGGCAGTCTGGGTAAGGATTGATTAAAAAAAATTGATTTCTATTTTTGTATTGTTTATTTCTGTGCTTGATGATTTTCTTGGTGAGTTTTGTATGAATTTTTGACAATTTTTTTGTTGGGTTTTGTTTGAAACAGGTATAATAAGGAAAGAATTCATAAAAAAAATAAAAATAAAAAATTGTAATGTTTATTTCTGTGCTTGATTTTTCTGGTGGGTTTTGAATGGGTTTTTGACAAATTTTTTGATGGGTTGTGTTTGAAACGGAGGTGTGTGTGTCAAAGAATCAAGAGAGGAAATGACTGTCACGCTATGGATATATTTTTTGTATGGGCTGTTGATAATATTTTGGGTTAGTTTGCTTTTGTATGCTTCTGATTTGGAACATGTGCTTAGCAGAGATTTGGTGTGGTTTTTAGATTGATTCATATAAAAAAATGATATTTTTATTTTTTGTGTTTATTTTTTAAGGATTAAAAAAAAGTTGATTTTTTTTAGTGTTTATTTATGTGCTTTATGATTTTTTTTTGGTGGGTTTGTATGGGTTTTTGACTTTTTTTTTTTTTTTTTTGGTTTTGTTTTAAACAAAGGTGTATATATCTAAAGATCGAGAGAATGGAGTTACTGCACTTTTGCTTTGTGCAAATATTTGATGCTGTTCAGCAAACAAGAAGTTGTGTATGCTTAGAAGAAGAAGAAACTGTTGTGAGTGTCAACAGAGAGAGATCTAAGGGAAGAGAAAAATATACAAAGACGTTATGGCCTTAAGCTACACCCACCTACCCCGCCACTTGAAGCCATGCTTTTTATATTTTGGTGTATTTCCAAAAGACTTTGAGATCCCTGTGAGGCGATTGGTCAGATTGTGGATAGCTGAAGGATTCATACAGAATACCGGCAAGAGAAGAATGGAGGATGTAGCTGAAGACTACTTGGAGGAGCTAATTGATTGAAGCTTGATCCAAGTGGCTAGCAGGAAGAAGAATGGAAGAGTAAAGACATGCCGCATTCTTGATCTTCTGCAAGATCTCTGCGTATCCGAGAGTGCTGAAGAGAAGTTTCTTGGGGTTGTTCTCGATGATAACCTTTTATCCGCAAACAAAGCCCGCAGATTTTCCCTCCAGGGTAATTTTTCTTATGTGTATATTTCTTCAAACCCTTTGACAATGAATGCACCCGTTCTTTGTTTTGCTTTAACCGAGGGGAAAGTGAGTTTAATGGAAAGCACAGGAAATGGATGCAGGAAAACTTCAAGTTGCTCAAGGTGCTTGATCTAGAGGGTGTTTACAAACCTAAACTGCCTAAGAATCTGGGGAAAATGTATCATTTAAGGTACTTGGGTTTAAGACGGACTATCTTGGATACCCTTCCCCCCTCTGTTGGTAAGCTACCCTACCTCGAGACATTGGATGTGAAGCACACCAATCTGACGTCTCTACCCAATTCTATTTGGAAGATGAAACACCTTCGGCATCTGTATCTTAATTATTTGATACACATGCCTGTGGGGAAAGACAATATTTCTCTTGCTAAGCTCCAGACGTTAAGGGGATTATTTGTGGACAAGAAGAGTCCAGTGAAGAACGGTTTGGATAGATCAATCTATCTCAAGAAAGTGGATCTGAGATTTGATTTGGACCACGTTGAAGAATTATATGAGTGGATTGCAAGTCTGGAAGGACTTGAGTCTCTGAAGTTAACATCCTGGGACAAGAATGGTAGACCTTCAAACCTGGAATTAAAGCCTCTGTCAAGCCTTGAGAGTCTCACCGACCTGGTTTTGGACGGAAACTTACCAGCGCTACAAAATGACTTCTTTCCGCACGGTATTATAGTTCTTAGTTTGTGGGATTCAAATCTGGAAAATGATCCCATGCCAATTCTTGTGAAGCTGCCAAATCTTTCTGTCCTTATGCTATGGAGAAATTCCTACACTGGAAAGGAAAAGGTGAGCCCAAGTGGAGGCTTCCCTAAAGCTTCGCATACTGAAACTCAGGGGCTATCTAATTTGGAGACCTGGACAGTGAAGGAAGGAGCATCCCATGCTGAAGAACTTTGGAATGAAAGTCGTAAACTATTTTAATAAAAGCTTCTATTAACAACTGGTTTTAGATTTCCTTCAGCATTCGGGAGAATGTTAAAGCCTTGAGATCCGGATCTCATTCCTTCACTGAATTCCATGTCTCCAAATTAGATAGCCTCGAAGTTTCAAAAAGCGGTTTAGGAAGCTTCCACTGGCTCACCATTTCCTCCAGTGTAGGAATTTCTCCATACAATAAGGACTTCAATAACAGCAAGTAAGCCAGATCCCTTATCATGTTAATTTGATACATTATTTGTTTGATTTGTTTCGTCTACTTAATTTGTATCAATCAGACTTAATTTATAGCATTTCTCTATGAGGCAGTAATATAATTTATTCTCATAATTAATAATCCTTTAGTTGTATGTTGAAATTTCTCTCATTATTTTCTCATAATGATAATATATGATGAATTAATTAGCACCAAGGGAGAGTTTTGAATATATTAAAAGTAATTATTGGGTTTCGGGGATTTCTCTCACTGTTCCGAAAAACCTCATGTCTGTAATGTTCTTGATCAATCCATGTCATTACAACACACGAATGAGGAAAAATATGGCTTATGGATGTCCAATTAAGGGCCCGTTTGTGAGTGTGATTTTAAAAATTGAATTTTTAAAGTTTGTGTTTTTTAAATTTTTACCTTTTTTAAATTGTACATGCATTTGGTAAAACATTTTAACAAGTACTTTTTAATCAATTGAGTATTTAGATAAAATTAGCATATAATTGTGGTTTCATGGTTAAATAGGTAAATATTGTCTCAAAATATTTTTTTAAGCGAAAGTGTGATTTTAGTTTAAATTCGCACTTTTTCAAATAAGCATCCTCTAATCAACTTATAGAAATCGTAGATTTTTCTGCGATTTTAAAATCGCAATCTCAAACACTCCAAAATTGCAATTTGGTCTCAGTCGATGGAGCTACCTCTTAGGGACTATTTCGAATCTCCCTCCCCCTTCTTATAGTAGATTTTTTTTTTTTTTTTTTACATGGGCCAACTCTATGCAAAAAATAGGCTTATTTTAGGCCCAATACCTAAAATAAACTCCAAAAGTAATTTTCTTAAAAAATTAGTTATTGGACCGGATACAACCGGAACCGGTTTGTAACCGGGGTTTCGGTTTTGATTCCGATTTTCCAAAACAAGGAACCAGGATACTCCGGTTCCGGTTTTGGGTTTTGGTCAAAAATCGAAAAATCAGATTGGCTTGACACCCATACCTTTACCCAAAAAGCAACTCAAAGAAAAAAAAAAAAAAAAAAAAAAACATGATGGAGATATTCCAATGCAATGTCAAATTGGCTGCAATTAAAAAATTAAATTTTTTAAGCACTTTTCCCATAAAATTTTGTTACCTCCCCTACCGGGAAAAAAAAAAAAGAAAAGCATAATAAAATTTATAAGCCCACTGGCCATCCCCAAAGTGTTTAGCCTTACGACCCAGTTACCCATACCCAACAAATGTTTTTGGCCCTTACCCAACAATTTTTTTGGCCTTTTACCTTTTAGTTACCCATTCAAATTAACCTTACAAGGATGTCGATTGCCACAACTCTCAAGCACCCACCGCCACAACTTACAAGCACCCACAGCCGCGCAGCCTAACGAAAAAAAATTCAGAAAGAACAAAAACTTGAAAATCACCATTACAGTTGCAGACCTGTGAATTGTAATTGCGCCCTCCATAGTCTCAAACAACTTCACAGTCTTCACTTGATCTCTAGGCTCCAGCAGGCAGCAGTCGATTTGAAATTTGTACTATGGATTGTAAGTTCTTTAAACCCTAACTTCAATTTCGTCTTCAATTTCATCATTGTAGAATCAGAATCATAATCAATTTTGTCTTCAAAAACAATGTAGAATCAGGATTAGAAGGTTAGGTATATGTCACTATATAGTCAAATAGTCATATAATATGAAGAAACTGAAAAAGAAAAAAAAAACAGAGAAAGAGGCAAGAGCGGGACCTCCGCTGCTCTGCTTCTCTCCTACGCACCCTATGCCTCTGATTAGTGATTAGGAATTTGATTTGCTTGTTGTCGGCACCACACCTACAAGAGAGAAAGTGGAAAAGAAAGAGAAAGAGACACAGAGAAAGAGCCAAAGATTAGTTTGTCTCTTTAGACTTTTTAGGGAGTTGGGAGCAGTGGGCACATGGGCAGCTGAAGAGGTGTTGCCTTGTTGGAGACTTGGAGTGAGTGACGAGTGGAATGGGTTAATTTTTTTTTTTTTCATAAAAGTTGTCCAAGTTTGGTAGGGTTAAAGTGTTTTTATTTTTTATTTTTAGATTGTTGTAATTGACAATAAGTGATAATTTTTGGTTTGTTGTGCCCTTCACTCAGTTTATTGTGTAATTTTTAATTGTTTGATGTTATATTAATTGTTATAATTTAAGTTTTTTAATTGAGATATATTTCTTATTTTCATCATTTTGTTTATTTTATTCTAAAATAATATTGTTATTTTTTATATAAGGTGTGTTTTATATACTTTAAGATTTTGTCAAGCATCAACGAGTTTCAAAAGATTATTGCCAATCTCAGATTTGTTCTTTTTATTAATTCATTTTAGACTAATAGCTATCGAAATATGCTAATAATTTTATTATAATATTATTAGAGTATGTTTAATTAGCCATGACTTGTTTAGTGTGAGAAGTATTCGATTCAGATTTGATACTTGATGATTTTGTTTTTTTAGACTGCATAGAATGCAATTTTAGGCACTTTGTATTTTATATATATATTTTTTTATATATTTGTGACTACATGATAACTAATATATCAATTTAACATATATTTATGAAGTCATATAAATATATTTTTTGTGATACATATATTGTTATATAACTTCTTTTTTTATTGTATTTACTATATTATAATAAATATATAATATAAAAAGAACAAAAAATTATTTTATCATTATATTTTATTATTTTATTAACGCCCATTGTAGAATGAATTCTTAAATCTACCATTGAAAGTTTGGCTCGTCTAATTAAATACGTTGGATTAGAGTTAACCTATACTTTGATACAAATTCGATCGCAAACACTAATTATCATGGCATTACTCCGGTAGTAATTAGTGCCCACTATAATTAGGCCAAAAAAAACAAACTTTCCACGAATTTGGTCAACGCAAGCTGCCACAATTAGTATAAAAACACACCGTTACACCGATAAAGAGACTTGGCTGCAATAGGGTCTTCCATTTTGTGCAGGAAAAATGGCCACAAAACTCCTTGTCGCTTCTCTCCCTCTCCTCGTGATCTCAATTGCAATTTCTCTCCGATGTGGGACAGCAGCCGACGAGAAAGGCAAGGCACTAATAACCAAAACTTGCGGCGGCACCGCCTTTCCCGACGTCTGCACCACAACTTTGGAGTCGGACCCTCGAAGCTCAACTGCAGATCTCAAGGGCCTCTCTAGGATTGCCTTGGAGTTGAGTGCAGCCAAAGCAAATGAGACTGCAGGAGTGGCCTATAAGCTGATGATAAATGCATCAACCTATGCGACATGGTCGGTGCGCTCAACTTGCTTCCATGGTTATAACATGAGCATCAACAAAATTAAAGAGCAGGGTCTCCCATCTTTTGACAAGGGAAGTATGATAAGGCATATCAAACCGTGGATCTTCTTAATCAGGAAGTGGTTTATTGTAGCAACTTTCGCATTCCAGAGTTGGCTGAAGGCAATACAATGCTTTCAGGTTTTCCACTGATGTAAAGACCATTCTGCATCTCCTTTTCTGATCAATGTAATTATCTTTTTCATGAATAAATATGTCTAAAATGAGGCTATGCCATTTTAAATTGGATTAGAAAATTTTTATCTAACATAATCTATAATAATGGCATGTGTATGAGAAACACATCGTTCTTTTAATAAAATTTCTTCAAAGTTTGTCCTCATTATTAAAAAAACATGTGACTTTAACATGCTAAATGACACATGTCATTTCTTTAACTTTTTGTTTTTTGTTTTGTTTTTGGAAACTTAAGTAAATTTCCTAAACTTTTACTCGTCTTGATACTACTATTAAAGTTTAAAAACTCTCAATTAAGGGTATTCAACTTTCAATTTTTTTTAATAACCCAATTTCGTTAGAATTTATCGTTAATTTGTGTTAAAATGCCCAAAATACCCCTTTTTATAAATGAAAAATTGCAAAGACTTATATATATATATAAACACCTAAGTCTTTACAATTTTTTATTATATTTTTTTATAATAAAAAATAGGACTATTTTGAAAATTTTGAAAAGATTTAACAGAAAATTATAATGAAATTGGGTAATTGAAAGAAATTAAAAATTTAATACCCTCAATTGAGAGTTTTCAAACTTTTGGGGTACTTTCAAAACACATAAAAGTTCAAAGAAAGAGTTTCTTTCTTTATTTATTTTTTTAGTTCTCCTTTTATATATATTCTTCTCTCTGTTGGGTTTGAAATGTGATACAACTACAATATAGACTCAACAAAGGTCTAACCTTTCCCATATGTGTCATTTAAAAAATTTAAAAAAAGAATAAAATTGAATTCAAAACATCAAAATTTAATTTTTTTTAATTTTTTTTTTTAAATGACATATAGAAAAGAAGTTCGATCTTTGTTGAGTTTATGTTGTGACTTTAACATTTCTCGTTGGGTTTTACCCTATCCCCTTTTATGAATAGGATCCTCTCAATTTTAGCCGATTAGTTATTTTAAGAAGAGCAAACTTGTGAGGTTTCTTTTATTTCAAATTCTTCTCTGGTCATAACAGAGCTGATCAAGCCTTAAGAGATTTAGTAAGTCTTCAATGTCCAACTTTTTTTTTATTTCATGATTTTTAACAATTTACAATTTAGGTTATTGAATCAAGCCATGATAAGTTATTCTATATCTAATAAGTGATTAAAAAAATAAAAACTCCAATTATGGCCGTGATGTGACTCACACTAATACAAATCTAATTAATTAATGCCTGACATGCATGCAGATTATTACGAACAAAACAACCAAGATATATGGTAAGATGCATGGTTGAGAAGATTAAAAAAAAAAAGAGAGAAAAAGAAAAAAGAAAAAGAAAAAGAAAGAGACAAACGATGAGGTCATCGTGTCAATGTATTTTTATTTTATTTATGTTCAGCAATGATTACCACATCTAGCGTGGTTTAGTGGTCTCAAATTTTTTTTATAAGATTGGGCATATAGTAGAGAATGGGCTCGATTCTTCACAATGAAGAATCACTAATACAAGATTAATTAGTATTAATCACTTGACTTACTGATGTTTTAGTTTTTAACCCCTCTTGAATAATTTTCAACGAATAAATATTACTATAATAACGACTCACATTCAAATATAATAACTACAGTTGAGTCTCTCATTAAAAAAAAAAAGCCTACATCATGTTGATCGGCCTCTTACATTCATTACTTTATTTTATTTTAGAGTTAAATACTTAATTAGTCCTTAGGGTTTGGAAACTTTATTTTTTCCTCCCTAGGGTTTGGAAAGTGACTAAATTGGTCCTTATGGTTTTAAAAAGTGACCAAGTTAGTCCATCCGCATTTGATTAGTTGACTTAACGGATTGACATTAGAAGTTGACTTTTTTTATTTTTAAAAAAATTGAAAAAATCTTTTTAAAAAAAAAAAGAAAAAAAAGAAAGAAAATCTGGGGTGGCCCTTGTTTTTTTTTTTTTTTTTTTTTTGAAAATATATATATATTTTTAATTTTTTCAAAAAAATTAATTAATTGGCCACGTGTCAACTTCTAATTAGTCCATATGTCAATCCGTTAAGTCAACTAACGCTCAACTAAATCACAAGGACCAATTTGGTCACTTTCTAAACCCTAAGAAGGAAAAATAAAGTTTCAAATCCTAGGACTAATTAAGTATTTAACCTTTATTTTATTTTCTTATACATGCTTTTTGAGGAAGACATGCCCTCGTGGTGATCCATCAAGAAGACAGCAATTTGTCTTGCGTATTTGCGATAATTAAAAGCAGTAAACAATTGTCGTTTTATAAAAGGACAGACGACTTTTGTCTACTCCTTAAGAGCGTTACTAAATTTTACTCACCAACATAGTCAAAATATACTATTTTTTTATTTTAACTATTTATTTTTTTAAAGCAAATATATATATATATATATATATATATATATAATTTTCAAAAACTTCCTTATTCATTTTTTTTTTTAACTTTTTTCAAAGAATTGGAAAGAAAGGAGAAAATTATATTATTTCTTATTCATTTTGTGAGTGAATAGTATTCACTAAAGATAGTGAGTGATATTCATTCACAAACCAAAGTCGCTATTTTGGTGAGGCTGTTGGGAGGTTTTTTTTTTTTTAAAAAAAAAACAAAGTTCACATACCCCCCTCATACTACTTAATTGAGAATGTTGATCCCCCAAGCTTTCAATTGTGACATTATCTCTCTCAAACTACTAAAACATTGTCAATATTTCTCCAAAGGCTAGCAAAATGATAAAAAATGCCCCTATATATTTCTCAATAAGACAAAAATACCCCTATATTTTTTTTTAAAAAAAATTTATTTATTATTATTTTTAAATGAAAAAATTTAAATTAAAAAGAACAATTTTTTAAACGAAAATTTTTAATTTTTAACTAATATTTTTAAAAAATGGAAATTTATATTTATTTTTTTTTAAAAAAAATTTGTTTTAGAAAGCAAAAATTTTTATTTTACTAAACAAAAATTGTTACTTTTTTTTTTAACGGAAATTTTTATTTAAAGTTATAAAACAAAACAAAAATTTTCATTTTTTTATAAAAAATAATCGATTTATTTTTATTTTTTTCTTATAAAAATTATTTTTTTTTAAAAAAAAATTAAATGTGCTACCCTTTGGATTTTTTTTTTTTATAGTATTTTTCTTGAAGTTTTAGTATTTTTTATTTCTAATTTTACTAAGGGTAGTTTCATCATTGGGAAGAATATTGACAATTTTTTGTAATTTGGGGGATATTATTACAATTGAAAGTTTAAGGGAGCCATTATCAATTGGGTGATAAGTTGAAGGGATACGTGGACTTTAAAATAAATAAAAATTAAAAAAAAAACACTAGTTTAATGAGGTTACAAAAAGAATGCCCTAAGGAAGCCAATGATTGCCTTTTCTCCCAAAATATCTGGATGTTTTTTAGTTCTAAGATGCTAGTGGTTGTTAAAAGGGACAGCCAAATAAAAGAATCACTATTTTTTTTTAAAAAAAAAAACACACACACTATTCATAAATAAAAGGAACTTTCTCTTAGGTTTTTTTCTCTCTAGGTTTTTTGCTTTAGCAGCCCCCTTCTAGATCGCCCTCACTCTTGGAGAGGAGGGATGGCCGTCGCCATCCCTCCTCCCCACGTCCCTTTAGCACCGGGCTCTAGTTATTTACTTGATGCCCTAGTTCTGGTGCTCCCCCCTTTCCTTTTTCTTTCCCCGGCCTCCTCCTTGTATGGCGGTCTTTTCCATTTGTTTTTGGGGCTTTTTGTGCCCCTGTTTGGGTCTTCCGGCTTTGGCGTTTCTAGCCCTCCTCACTTTGAGGCAAGTCTTCTCTGGCGCCCCTCCGCGTCATTCTCTCATCGCCACCTTCCTCAGCGGTGTTCCAGCTAGATCGTGCTTGAGCCTTCTCCGGTTGATCATTACGCTTTTTATTTTATGTTTTATTTGGTTTCCCTATATTTTGTTTCCTTTGTTTATTTTTGTTTTCTTTGGGTTTCCTTGTATTTGCTTTAGTATTTTCTGTATTGCTTTTTTCTTTTGTTTTGTGTGTTTTGTTATTTTACAATTCTACCGATCTTCTCTGCGTCTGTTTTGCGTACTCCATCCACTCGGGCCTTTTCCGCGCCTCCACCGCGTCGAGCTTCTAAGCGCCCTTCGGTGTCTGAGGTCTACTTGCACATGATCGGTTTTATTTCCTGTATTTTATTGTTTTGCTTGTAATAAGTCTTGTCTCGTCGGCTGCTTTGGGGTGTGATGCTTGGTCCAGATCTTTGGGTTGTGGATGTGAACGTTATCCTGGCTTTGGTGAGGAGGACAAGTGTTGGCAGGTTCCTAGCCCTCGGTGTCAAGAAATAAGTGTTGGCAGGGTTCTCAACCCTCGGTGTCAAAGAATAAGTGTTGGCTGAGGTTCTCAAATTTTCAAGGAATAATTGCTACCTATGCATTAGTTGATTACATGCGTGCATTTGTATTTCATTTGTTAATTAGTCATAGGTTAGCGGATATGGTTTGAGAGTCGGATTATGTCGTCTTGTATGCGTTGGTATCTTTGTAGTTTACCTACGGATACTTGAGGCTTGCTATTGTAAGAGCTTTGCTCTTGATCTTTAATGAATGAGACTATGTTGATTTTCAAAAATAAAATAAAATAAAAGGAACACCTCCTCCATTTTTGCCATGGGTGGATCATTTACTCTATTTGGAATAATAAAGGAGTCTCTCTTATGTAACTTAAAAAATAAGGTGACTATTAAAATTATTATTGGGTTTATAATTAATTATTATTAAATTTTGATTAAATTATAATTTTTAAGTGAAATATGTCATAATATGATTGATATTGATGTGACACCTTAATACATTTTCTCAACTTTTCTAATGGTAGTGACCTTTTTTTTTTTTTTCGGCTTACCCTAGGAAGTCTTTAGTTTTAGTCACTTTTTAAACATCAAAGAGTAATTTGTCAAAACTACAAAGCACATGGACCAATTTAACGTCTATCCCTAATATTTTATCCAACATCAATTTGAATTAAATGCTAAGAAGAATGTGGAAAGTCTTTAAAGTGCACAAATTCCCATTGTTTGCATTGGGCAAAATATAAAAGGAAAATACTAAGGGTTTTCCTAGTATTCTCCTGGTATTCTCCTTAATTGTGATATAACTTTTAAAGTCATCAATAAATTAAAAAAATATAAAATTAGACACTTTCCTTTGTTTGAGACTACAATTTCAAGAAGTACGATTAAAAAATAGCAATTTTAAAATTTGAAATTTGAAAAGTGATTTTAAAACTCGCTAAAGCATTTGGCAAAATCGAGTTTAGCCTCTAAAATTGTGGGGGTTTTTTTAAAAATACCTCTTTATCTACATTTTTGTGTTTTCAAATTGAAATTTTTAAAAACACAAACAATCAATTTTTGCAATTTAATTTAAAATTACACTTTTATCTATAAAATCACAATGCCAAATGACACCTTAGTTGTCAATGTCCAACTTCTTTTTCCGCATCATATTTGGTTACAAATCATTGTTTAAAACTTTTAATTATTCTCCTATTCTACCGTTTCATGATTTTTAATAGTTCACAATTCTGGTCCTTTTTTTTTTTTTTGTTTTGAAAATAAAGAAATTTCATTCATCAAAGCCCAATCAGAGCCAAAATGCTCTAATTAGAAAGAGCAGTTTGCTCTAGAGTAACAACATTTTCGCTACAATTAGGACCTCTTCCTTACCAAATTTGATCCAAAAGACATTTTTACCGCTTCCTTGGCTAGAGAATGGGCCCCAAAATTTGCTTCTCTCTTGACATGCCCAACAAACCAGCTCCTTAGATTGTTAAGCACCCCTCTTGTGTCTTCCACAATATGCCCATATAGATTCCACTGGGGCCTGGGTCTATAATAGCTTTTGCCACCTCCCTCCAATAACTAATTATTATAGAAATTTGTCTTCCTTTGTACATATTGGTGAGAGTGTTAGATAATCAAATCATAAAGCTGAAATGGTCTAATCTGGATTGCGGTTTCAGCAAGTATAATTTTTATTTTTTTATTTTTTTGATTTTTTTAAATCTCTACTTTTTAAAATCGCAAAGGCATTGATATTTTGAAAACCCTAGCCCCCGTCTCTGTGAGCGCTGCATAGGTGGGAAAGAGGGGTGGCCTCCTCACCTCCTCCCCCTTGTCCTTAATCCTTTGTGCTAGGCAATTTACTTGATGCTTCCTAGTCTTTGTACGATGTTTCACCCCCTTCTCTTCTGCCCTTTTCCCCCTCTTATGTCCCGCTTTTTCTGTCCCCCTCCTCCTTAGCCTCTGTCTTGCCATTGTTTTTTTCCTGTTTTGTTTTGGTTTGTTGGTTGTTTGACACTTTGTGTGGGTGCCGCCCTTGGGGTTTCACTCAAACTCTCTCCTCCGGTTCTAAGTGCACCAATCTCCTCTGCATGCTTTGACGCCACCGCTTGCTACCGGTCTTTTTCACGTCCTCTTGCGATTTGCTTTCAATGAGACCTTCTGCGTCGGTTTCCGCTTAGCACTAGATCGGCTTCCTCCCACTATTGCCATCCTCCTCATAGTTTGCTTTCCTTCTTTTTCCTTTTGTTGTTGTTGTTGTTTTTTTTTTTTCCGATTTTGCGGTATTTGCTTGTTTTTCCATTGCTATTTTCTTGTACATTTTCTTCTATTTGTTCCTTTTATTTGGTTAGTTTTCCATTTTTGTCCTTTTATTTCCCTGTACGTTTTTTCTTTCCTGTTTTTGCTTGTAATAAGGTTCTATCATCTCAAATTGTTTTCTACCCGTGAGTATATTTGCATTTGGCCAAAACCTTTGGGTTGCAGATGTGAATGATATCCTAACTTTCGGGTTAAGAAGGATGAGTATTGGCTTGGGGGATTTCTACTCTCAAGGCCGAGGAATAAGTGCTACCTATGCATTGGATGGTGTCTGTTTGGTACAGATCTGAAATTAAACCTGATGATTAGTCATAAGTTAGCGGATGATTATGTTATGGCTGATTTGTTTAGCTTTAACTATAATTTACTTCAGAGCTTTTGATCTCTTTGTAAGAGCTGTTTGCTCATGAGTTTTATGAATGAGAATAAAGTATTTCCTTTTTCAACAAAAAAAAAAAAAAATCACAAAGGCATTTGGTAAAACATGTTTTTTTTTTCTTTTATCAAATATTTGTTATACGAAATCGTGATTTTAATTTAAATTTGTGTATTTTCAAATAAGCACCCATAACTTGCTTATACAAATTGTAGATTTTTTTTCTTCCTATTTTATATTAAGGGCTTTTTAAATCAGAATGCCAAACACCTTATGTTTTGTGATATCTTTTAAAAACACAAATTATTCTTGTGAAATCGCAATCCCAAACAGAAATTGTTCTACGTTTTAAAATTTAAAAATTTAGGGTTAAATGAAATTTTAATACATGTTTTTAGGGCCAAAATCAAATAGACCTCTCGGTTTCAGAAAGTATCATAACTGGTACTTGTAAATTGAAAATGCTAACTTTATACTTCTATCTGAGTTCCGTCAAAATATTTAACAGATCCTGACATGAAGATCTTCACGTCAGCATACGTAAAAATGTGACACATGTCCCTAATGCCGTATAATTAAGCCAAATCAACATCATATGACATGACCTTATATCATAGGTGGTACCTATGTTTTTGGTGCCACATGGATTGCAAAACTAGTGGTGGAGCCACACAGACCTTTGGGCGTGCCATGGCACCCGCATGGCACCCCCAAAGGCCAAAGATTTATTTATTTTTTTCCAAAAACTAAAAAACTAAAAATAAAAATAAAAATTCCAAGGATGTTGTATATGATAAACTTTAATAATGCTGAAATTTAATACATACATATGGTAACCAAAAAAAAAAAAAATCCTTATTTAATACATATGTATGGTAAACTTTAATATTCGTATGATTGTTTATTTTCTTGTTTAATGTTTATAAACTTTGATTGTCTCTTATGGGGTCATGATTTAACTTGAAAATTTTAGGTTCATGAATAAACTTTAAGTTTATGAATTGATTGATTTAACTTGCTGAGAGCTTCGATTTAGATTCGATACTGAATAATTTTGTATTTTTAAGAGACCGTAAAGTCCTTTTTTTTTTTTTTATTTCTGTCTTTTAATATAGTGTCAACATGTTACATTTCTAATATATCAATTTGAGTACATATTTATGAATTTTATTGATTTTTTTTTTTTTTTTGATACATATATTAATTATGTGAATTACCAAATTTTAAGGTGAAGAAAATTTTAGGACGCCAACAAAAATTTAAACGGCACCCCAAAAACAATAAAAAATTGCAGCTCAATATTAATAAAAGAAAGAGGTTATCAGTACTTTTGACGTCCAGTTAAAGTAAAAGTATGTTACAAGGCAAACTAAAACTTCATAAGAGTGGACAGGGTTAACCTTCGATTTTGAGCTTAAAAATCGGTCTTCTTGGTTGTAAAATAATGTTGGATTCAGTTAATAACTATGATAAATAAAGAGATAAATTATTATGGTGAATTTTGCAAATATCTAACCTTCAAAGTATTATCAACTGTCTACCTTAACAAGTTTGCAATATGTGCTCTTAAAGTAATCTCATGAGTTGGCTCAAGTTGTAAGGGTCGTGAATTTAGTGGCATTGACATCCTCTTTCAAGTTTGAATTCTCTTGAGTACAAATATCCATCGGCCTGCATGCATGCCTGCATGCGAAGTTGGAGTCTTATCTAATTCAAGTAGAAGGAGTATTGAGACAAGAGTTACAATAACTCAATAAACAAAAAACTTTAAGAGTTAACAGTTAAAAGAACTTAAGATATAATAGTTACAAATGACAAATTAACTTTATTGTTGTTAACATAAAAGTAGGAAAGACTTGTAACGTTCATACTTTTTCTCTATAAATAAAGACTATAGAGTATTGTAAACAATCAAAAATATCAAGGAAAAATATAACCAATAAAAGGTTTTGATGAGTAAACCTAAACCATAGACCAAACCCCCTTAATTATTTGAGCCTCTTTTACTTGTTCTCATCTTTCTCCCCTAAATTATAAGTTTTAATAAGGGCGCTTAATTTGTACAAGTTCGATGCGGTGCATCCACATCGTAGCTTTTCCCCGACTTCATGACTAATTGAAATGTTATGTTGGTACGAAATCTCCATCATCAAGTAGTTTTCATTAAATCTCATCCACTAGTTTATAATTCAAAGGTTAAAACTTTAGCATATAACTGCTGAGTTGTTAAAACAGATAGCTGGTTAACAAAATTTCAACCATCAAATTCCAAATAAGTTGTAGAAAATCTTGATCCTTGAAACCAAAGCAAAACTGTTGTAATTCTTGCCCACTTCTATAATTGGCCAAAACACTGACCACAAATTTTGTCCAACCTGAAGAAATTCATAATGCAAAATAATAAATGTGGAAATAAAATAAAATAGATAAAATAATTTTAACGTATTTCAATCAATGACCTATGTTCACAGATAAAAGCTATATTGCTTGTATTCAATGAATTGATATTAGAATACAAATGCTTCTATTTATAGGAGAATTGAATAGGTAGTATGGTAATCAAATCCGATCGATTATACCTGATTACAAGCCATAAATAATATATAATATTAATTTGATATATTTTCTTTTATGTAAGGAAATATATTCTCTAACACAACCAAGCTGCCAAAATTAGTTCATAATATTGATCATAGTATAAAAGATGGGCAAAGAAACATGCTTGCAATAAGCTCATCCACTGTGCAGGAAAATGGACATAAAACTCCTTGCTGTTTCTCTCCCTCTCCTTGTGCTCTCAATTGCAGTGATCTCAACAGCAGCCGACAAGAAAGGCGAATCCCTGATAACAAAAACTTGCGGTGGCACGGAATTTCCTGACGTGTGCACCTCTGCTTTGGAGTCGGATCCTCGGAGTTCGACTGCAGATGTTAAGGGCCTTTCAAGGATTGCCTTGGAGTTGAGCGCAACCAAAGCAAAAGAGGCTGCAGGAGTTGCCTATAAGTTGATGCAAAATTCATCTGACTATGCGGATTGGTCAAAGAGAACAACATGTTTCGATAGTTATAACTCCACCGCCGATCGAATTAAAGGGGAGGGGTTCAAATACTTTGAGGAGGGGAAGTATGAGAAGGCATACCAAATTGTGAATCTTCTTACAGAGGACATAAAATATTGCACTAGCTTTGGTGTACCACAGTTGGTTGAAACCAACACAATGCTTTCCAAGGTTATTAGTGTTGTAAAGACCATTTTACATCTCATTTTCTAATTATTGATCATGTAAACGCGATTCTATATGATTTGAAATAAATGTATTGACCATTCATTATCCCTGTAAAGTTTATTTTTTTTTAAGCTTGCGGGTTTGTTTTATCTTTTGGTCAGAAGATGCAAACGCTTATGATTGTTGTTACTTAGTCTTCTGCTACATCAATGCCATTTTATTTTAATTTTTTAATTTTTCAAGTCATACTAAATTAAAAGTATTAATTTAGAGAAGATGCGTACATGGGTTTATTTGAGAAGGAATGCTGTGAATGAAGCCATGATAACTCGCTCCTGGAAGCCATCTACTTACTCCAACAAAACCCTTAGGTTGAGAGGGTTTGGGCTACCATTTTACATATCTTCCTAGAGCATAACAAGTTGCAAAGTAATAGTCCATTGCAGCCTTCCCTCCTTTGAATAAAAACAAAATAAAAGACCATTGCAGCACCGTCCTAAGCATCCAATACCAAATTTTACTTTGAAATTGTCAACAATTGAATTTATAAGATATCAATTTATAAACTCTGAAAACAAGATATTCTTTCAAGAGAAGCTTATTTAGATCCTTTTTTTTTTTTTGTATTTAATTTGTATTTATCATCCCAATAAATTTGGTCATTGGCAACTTCATTTTTAGTGACGACTATATTAGCAAAATTATTATGTTGTCGCTAATGTTAGAACAAAATTATATTAGTTACCATTTATTGGATTTGGCATTTGACCATCTCATCTGAAAATAAAGTAGTGTCCAGTGAGGAAAGCCAAAACCTTTTATGGCATTAATCAAAGTCGCACTCCACAATGAATATTTTACGAGCCGTTCAAGTCAGCAGAGCAGCATTGTTGCACCGCAAGCGCAACAGAGACTTTCATCTATTTTGGAACAACCCAAAAGATCATCACATTATCGATTTTGAGACAAAGGGAGTAATACATTCCTATTTCTGATTTGTGCATGGTTTTGAATATAAGAACTTTTTTTTTTTGGGAAAATATAAAAATTAGTCCGTGATTTACATGATTTACAATTTACTCATGTGTATCAAAGCGAACTAAGAAGTACCTATGGTATGCAAATAAAAACAATTTAGTCTCTGTTAAATTCCATCTATTAACTTAATGGATTCCGTTAGTGTGTCACGTCATATCCAATAAAATTATGATACATGTCATGTTTTATTTATGACTTTTAAAAAGCACACTTAGATTTTCCATGTCATATTATTATGCCAACTAATATTCCCACCTCAATTTATTTATTTATTTTTTAACGTTAAACACATCAGGTAAAATATTTTTAAAAACCCTAATTTTACCAAATTATTGATTTGAAAACCTAATTAAAAAAAAAAAATTCTACCAGTAGATGTTTAGTTTTTTAGGCCTATCCCTTCTTCTTCTTCTTCTTCTTCTCCGTTTTTGTTTTTTTTCTTGTTGTGGTTTTTCTCTTCTTCTTCTTCATTTTTTTCTTGTCATGGTTTTTTTTCTCCATATCTTCTTCTTCTCCGTTTTTTTCTTGTCGTGGTTTTTTTTATCTTTCTCCGTCTCTTCCTATCTTCCACTCCATTTTTTCTTGTCATGGTTTCTTTCTCTGTCTCTTCCTATCTTCTACCTTTTCTCTTATGCTCTTCTCCTATGTTGAAATTCCTCTTTTCTTGGCAACTTTCAAGAGGAAGTAGAGATAGACAAAGAAAAAAAAAAACCTCCACATAACTTCTTTGCCGACAACCCTGATCAAGATATAGGAATTTAATTTTCAGACTTGCCTTCCACGTTTCCTAGTGGAGACACAAACTTGGGTGAAGAAGCAACAAGAAGAAGAAGAAGAAGAAGAAGAAGAAGAAGAAGAGTAGGAGGAGGAGGAGGAGGATATGCCTAAAAACTAAACGCTCTACGCATGAAATTTGGTTTCTTTTGAATTAGGTTTTCAAATCAATAATTTGGTAGAATTAGGGTTTTTAAAATATTTTTACGATGTATTTAACATAAAAAAAATAATAATAAAAATAAAAGCTAAGGTGGGAGTATTAGTTGGTATAATAATATGACGTGAAAAATTTAAGTGTGTTTTTTAAAAGTTATAAACAAAATATGATATGTGTCATAATTTTATTTGATGTGATGTATACACTAATGAAATTAAGTCAATGGATGAAATTTAACGGTAAGGCTTAAATTGTTTTTTTTTTTTGCATACCATAGGGACTTTTAAATTCGTTTTAATACCACAATGAGTAAATTGTAAATCAGGTAAACTACATAGACTAATTTTATATTTTTCTCTTCTATTTTTTTTTTCTTCTTCTTTTGTAGAGTGGGAACTACTTACAGGAAGACTATTCATAACCTTAATAAAAATGAGCATGCTCTTGATATGGCTGCCTTTACATTTCTTTTCACTGCCTTAATTATTAGCAAATTTGACATTAGCAATTATAAAAACAAAACCAAAAATTTAATAAAATAAATTAAATATTAGGGTTAAATACTTAAATGCCTTTATAGTATTTGTGTTTTAACGCCTTTTTATTTTTTCACCTATATTTCATTTTGTATTATAGATGATACCTCGTTTATGGCTAAATACGGAGATGGTACTACTATCCATCTTCTGTTAATAAAACTAACAAATTTCCCCTAAAAAAAAATTAAATTAGAAAATTAAAACTTTTAAAATATATATATATATTTTTTAATTTTAGAAAAAGGTGTCTCGAGCCTCCCATTTTGTCCATTTTTCCTTAAGGGGTGGCCGACCACCCAACCCTTGTGGGGGGTGGTTGGAGCCACCCTTGTCCAGTTTGGAGGTGGCTGAAACCACCTCCAACAACCTTGTTATGCTTGGGGTGGTTCTAGCTACCCCAGATCGACTGGTCTAGGGGTGGCCAAGTGACCCCCAAGGGCTATAAGGTGGTTTGGTCACCCCTACGGATAAACCTCAAACAAAAAAAATTAAACCACCCCATGCCATTAGGTTGTTTGGCTACCCTTAATTATAAAAGGCTTAAACCCAAAAAAAAAATTATTAATAATAATTTGAGGGTTATCCTTGGGGTGGTTTAACCACCCCAAATCAACTGGTTTGGAGTGACTAGAACCACCCTAGGCCAAATGGTGGTGACTAAGCCATCCCAAGACTCTTAGGGGTGGTTTCAACCACTCCCACTTTTTAAGTTGTGGTGTTTCGGCCACCCCCATACCATTCTTGAGCCACCCCTAAAAAAAAGTCATTATTTCAATTTTTATTCATTTTAAAAGTTTTTAAATTTTGTGGAAACTTCACAAAAAACTCTTGAACTACTATGCATTTTGAAAAGACCTCCTAAGTTTTAAAAACTCTCAATTTCACCCCTGAACTTTTAATTTGATGCAATTTACAACCTCTGTAAATTTTTCCGGTTAAACTCTAACAAAAACTCCTAAAAGACCAAATTACCAAGCTTTAAAGTCGTCATTGATAATTTATTATCAATGAAAACATTTTATTTTGAGTTCTGAAACTATATATTATCAATGACCCGAACAAAAGTTCAATTTGCTTTTATGAGGACTTATTCAACAAAAGTTGTTAGCGACAACTTTTGAACTTTTAAGGACTAGTCATGCTAAAGTTAAAGAAATGGCCCAACCTCCATAATACTTTGATATCTTAGAAATGTTTATAGATGGCAAGATTATTACAGTGATCAGAAAATGAGGTGTAGAATGGTCTTGACATCATTGGAAAGCATGGATAGATCAAAAAAGGAGATGTAGAATGGTCTTGACATCATCAGAAAACCTGGTTAGCAATGTATTTTTTGCATCCAACGCATGTATTCTATAATTGCTACAAGCGACAGCTTTCCCATGAACATCATCCACAGCTTGGTATGCCTTATCGTACTTCCCTTGGTCAAATGATGGGATACCTTGCTGTTTGAGGTTGTGAAGAGTAGTGTTATAAGAATCGAAACAAGCTGCGCTCTCTGCCCATGTCGTATAGCCAGTTGAATGGTCCAACACGTCAGAGGCTGCATCTGTAGCTTGCTTTGTTAAGGTTAAGGTTAACTCCAAGGCAATCCTAGACAGGCCCTTAAGATCGGCTTTCAAACTCCGAGGATCTGACTCCAAAGTTGACGTGCAAACTGTGGGAAAGGCGGTGCGGCTGCAAGTTCTGGTTATTAGGGCCTTTCCAGTCTCATCGGCTGCCATCCCACATTGAAAAATTGCTACTGAGACCACAAGAAGAGGGAGACAGAACCCAAGTTGTTTGATGCCCATTTTTCCTGCACAATGGAAGAGCTTATTGCAAGTTTCTTTATTTGTCTGCCTTTTTATGCTATCAATGTAAACTAATTGTCTGCTTGAATTAGGTTCGTCTCCAGTTCATTTGAACCGAATAATATTCAGTTAATTATATTGGAGGGTTATTTTTGCTCCTTCAAAAAGTGAAAAGATAAAAATACCTCTATAATATAACTAAATAGATAAATACCTCTCTAATATAACTAAATAGATATTATTCAGTTGATGAAATGAATTGGAGACGATCCAAATTAGTTTTTTATGGCCTAATTATAGTGAGAAATAAATACAGCAGTTTAAGTAAAATCTAATCATTTTTCTTTAATTAGCTTACATCCACACCTACCTTGGTGCTATTTTTCATTCTTCTAGTATATTATATTGGAAATGTTCAATTTACCTTTAGATTAATATTAATTAACGAGGAAAAAAAAAAATCAATGATGAAGTGAGCATGCCTTTATCAACTACATAATACATATGCTAAAAAAAATGCTAAACGCATAATATCATTTCGCTTCTACACACTGCAGATCTTAATAAGCCCAAATCTTATGCACAAAACTCCCCCACCACCAATAAAACAAAACGACAAATGTATACTCAAGTTTTCTTGACTCTAGTTCCTACTTTTTATTCTCCCATCTCTATTCTTCTTCTTCTGCCTTTTTAATACGAATTCTAAATTCGTCACTGTATATAATATATATATATATATATATATATATAAATGAAAGAAAAAATCCAAAAGAAAAGAAGAAAACTTGAAAGATAATGTATATATATATATAGTTGAACCAGAGCAAGAGGGTGGGGAAGTAAAACTCAAGCCCCTCTTCAATAATGGTAACCTTCTAAGCTCACCCTCTCCTCACCATCCTCTCCTCTTCTTCACAGTACTTTCTCAATCTCACAAGGTAAATGAAAGAAACAAAACCCACTAATTAGAAGTCAAGAAACCAATTTTCTCGTTATCTTTAATTCTAATCTTCTTTCTTATAGCTAAATCTGCACAGTACTACCACTGGGAGTCACAAAATCAAGCAACAGCAAAAGCTTGGCACTGATGTCTCAAATCTACAAATTGCGTGTCCGAGTGAGTCTCATGTGAAATCTATAAGTAAATGCAAGTGTGGTGAGTGGGCCGTTGTTCAGTTATTTCAAAAAATTTCTTCTAAAGTAAATTTGTTTAAACAAATAGTAGGGATCATGACCCCTAGGGCTGTGGCTTCGCCATTGGTGTCACTAATAATAGAAAAATAATTCACGAGAGCGGTATGGGGCCAGTTGTTTAGTTCAAACTTTTTCTGTAAAGTAAAATTTTTTTAAGTAGTGGCCACAAAACTTTTTTGACCACCCCCATTTTGTCCTGGCCGGTGCCGGGGGGGTAGGTGAATCACCCTCAAGAGTTATTGGGGGTGGTTCAATTCGGTCACTAGCAAATTGCAAAATGGGGGTTGTCGAAACCACCCCCAACAGCTTTAGGATGGCTCAACCACCTCCGTTTGTCTTGGAGTGGTTTTAGGCACCCTACATTGGCCGTCTGGGGGTAGCCGAACCAATCACATGGCCTTTGGGTTGGTTTAGCCACCTCTACAAATAACCTTCAAACAAAAACATTTAGGGTTTAGGACTTTTAGTGATGGTCAAACCACCCTTAAAGGCGTTAAAACTCAAGTACCAAAAAGGCATTTAACCTTAAAAATTATTAGCAATGAGTTCAAGGTTGTTAATAAGTTACCATCAGTCTAATAATAAGCAACAACTTTACATCTTTATTGATAAATTTTGTTTTGAGTTTTGAAGCTATTATCAATGGCCCTAAACATTATTAGTAATGACAAAAGTTATCGTTGTTGAATCGGGCACTTGACAATCTCATCTAAAATTTAATTGGTGTCCAGTGAAGGAAGGCAAAACCTTTTATGGCATTAGAAATCGCACCATGCAAGGCATGTTATGAAAGCCATCCAAGTGAGAAAAGCGGCATTATTACACCTCAACAATCACTCCCTCAACATGGCCTACTCGAACCTATGACCTTGGCTTTTATACCATTTGTTGGATCGGGTTTTTGACCATCTCATTTGAAAACTAATTGGTGTACAATGAGAGTAGCTAACACCTTTTTAAGGCATTTGAAATCGCACCCCACAATGCATGTTCTAAGAGTTATTCAAGTGAGTAAAGAGGCATTGTTGCACCTCAACAATTAATTGCTAATAAGGTCAAAGCATTTCCAAGGACTTATCAACAACAAAAGTCATTAGCTACCACTTTTGGACTTTAAAAAGCGGGTCATGCTAAGGACCTATATTTTTGTAAAATAAAAATCAAGAGAAAGGAGAAAAAAAACAAAACAAAACAAAACAAAAAGTTAAAAGAAATGGCACAACCTCCATGATTCTGATATTTTAGACATATTTATTCATGGAAAAGATAATTATAGTAATTAGAAAAGGAGATGTAGAATGGTCTTTACATCATTGGAAAACCTGGATAGCAATGAATTTTTTTCAGTCAACTCTGGTATGTCAAACTTGCTACAATAAACAGCTTCCTGATTAAGAAGATCCACACTTTGGTATGCCTTATCATACTTCCCCTGGTCAAAAGATGGGAGACCCTGCTCTTTAATTTTGTAGAGGCTTATGTTATAACCATGGAAACAAGCTGAGCGGTCTGCCCATGCTGCATAGCCAGATGCATGGTTCAACAAGTAATAGGCCACTCCTGCAGTCTCATTTGTTTTGGCTACACTTAATTCCAAGGCAATCCTAGAAAGACCCTTAAGATCGGCAGTCGAACTCCGAGGATCCAACTCCAAAGTTGAGGTGCAAACATCGGGAAAGGTGGTGCCGCTGCAAGTTTTGGTTATTAGGGCTTTGCCAGTCTCATCAGCAGCCGTCCCATATTGAAAAATTGCTACTAAGATCAAAAGGAGAGGGAGAGAAACACCAAGTTGTTTAATGCCCATTTTCTTGCACAGTGAGAGCTTATTGCAAGTTTCTTAATTTTCCCATCTTTTATACTATCAATGTGAACTAATTGTGGTTGCTTGCATTGATCATATTTGAGGTCAGTTTTATGGCCTAATTATTCTGGGCAATAAATATAGCACTTTAAGGAAATCCTAATCCTTTTTCTTTAATTAGCTTATATTCACACCTACCTTGGTGCTATTTTTCATTATTCCAATATATTCAACTAACGTGACATACTCAATCTATTTTAGATTAATCTTAATTAAAAAGGAAAAGAAAAAAATTCAATGGCTGATTGAGCATGCCTTATCATCAACTAAATGTGCCAACAAAAATACTAAAAGAACCGAAAATGGCATTTCTCTTCTTGACATTGTAGATCTTAATAGGCCCAGATCTTATGCACAAACACTACAAAAAAAAAAAAAATAGGGGATTACTAATGTGTATACTGTTCATTATTTTTGTCATGTCACCATTTAGTAACGTGTCACTTTTGTGCCACGTTACTAAAATATTTTGGTAACGTGCTAAGATGACACATTACCATTTGGTAACGTGTTAAAACTGACATATTACTAAAATGTAAATATTTTAAAAAATTATTTCAATATATAAAAATTATAAATCATTAAAATTATTTAATAATAATAAAACCGTATATATAGATCTATGATCACTTAATTTATATATATAGTAACTACATTATTAATATATATCTAGGATTATATATATAGTAACTTGATTAATATATATCTAGGGTTATATATATATAGTAACTTATTTAATATATATCTAGGGTTATATATATATAGTAACTTATTTAATATATATCTAGGATTATATATATAGTAATTAATATATATATTTATATATAATTAATGTTTTTCTTTTTAAATAGTTATTATTTTGGTAACGTGTGAAAATGCCACATTACTAATATAAAAATTATTATTTAACAATAATAATAATAACCGTAGATATAGATCTAGGATCACTTAATTTATAGGGGTAATTATCTTTTGCCCCCATAAACTATAGTGCTTTAACACTTTCCCCTATGAACTACCAACTATGATACTTAATCCCATTAAACTACTATCTTATGACATTTTCCTCCTTCCGTTAGTCAAAGGGTTAAAACTAATGGTTAATGGAGAGAGATTTTTTTTCATTTTGCCCCACTTCAAATCACTAAAATGACACTTATACTCTCCTAAAATGGGGGCAAAAATGAAAAAATATATATATATCTCTCCATTGACCGTCCATTTGAATGACAAAAGGGGAAAAGTGTTTTAAGATGGTAGTTTGATAGGGTCAAGTGTCATAGTTGGTAGTTCATGGGAGAAAAATGTCAAGGCGCTGTAGTTCATGGGGGCAAAAGGTAATTACCCTTAATTTATATATATAGTAACTACATTATTAATATATATCTAGGGTTATATATATATATATATATATATATATATATATTTATTGTAATTGAATGAAAATATTAAATAATAACTTAATTAATGGAGATTGTGGTACAAAGATACCACTATAAAGATAACACTAAATTTAGTAACGTATCATTATGGCACGTCACCAATTTGGTAACATGGCATAATGACACGTTACTAATGGAAATTTTAAAAAAAAATTAAAAAGAAATTAAAATTCATTTGGTAACGTGTCATAATGGCACGTTACCAACTGGTAAAGTGTCATTAATAACACGTTACCAATTTAATAGCGTGCCATAATGACACGTTACTAATGGAAATTTAAAAAAAATTATTTGGTAACGTGTCATATGGCACGTTACTAATGGAAATTTTTTTAAATTTTTTTTAAAAAAGTAATGTCATTGGCCGCTTCCCCCCTAAAATTCATTGGCCGCCTCCCCCATTCTCATCTCTCTATCTCTTCCCCAAACCCTAAAATTCCCCCACTCTAAGGGTGGAATTCGGAGACCGAAGATCAAATTGGGGAGGCCTTTATTTAGTATTTCCAGAACTTATTCACTACAAGTGGGCCTAGACAGATGCAAAATGTACTGGCAGTGGTGGAGCAACGGGTGTTTGAGTCCATGAATGAGGCTCTTTTAAAATAATTTACAGTCGAAGAAGTGGGGGCAGTGATCGGTGTCAAATATTGTATATTTAACCCCTCTTAACTTATGTTTGTTAAGCTCTTACCTTTGTTAATTTCTAATGTTTTGGTTAGTTTTGGTGTTTTAGTGTTTTGCAGGTTGTTAAGTTGCATTTGGGCGTAATGCCATCAACTCTGGGGCTTAAGATACTGGGAGCTTTGACAACAAATTTGAGTTGAGCGATAATGCACGAGTCCCACCAAAACGGCCATATCTTGAGTTGTAGAACTCGATTGGGGTGATCTTGGTGTCTTTGAAAGCTAACTCAAAGATCTACAACTTTGTATTTCACATGTAAGCTAATTCTGAAGGCAGTGCATTCGAACACACTTGTGCCCATCAAATGCCAAAATTCATGCACGAGTGCGATTGAACGCACCTAGTGCGATCGAATGTACTTATCTGACCTATCAACGCTGAAATCCTAAAAATTAGCCTATAAATACCCCCCATTTTCTTTTGTAAATGAACCTAGATGCTTGGGAGACAGTTTGAGGCGGCCTTAGTGGCCTAAAACCTCATTGTTCTTCATTGTAAACACTCCTAACGTCATTTCTTTAATTTAATGTTTTATTTTGCTTTTTATTTAGTCTCTTATTCCCTTCACTATGGATTTGTTTATATATATATATATTCATGTTTAGTTTGTATTATTCTGTCGTTTAATTTATGTATTTTCGTTTCAATACATTTTAGTGATAAAAATGTGTTAATTGTTGTTTACAAATCGTTAAACGTCAACATTCGTTGCAACCGAAGATACATCAGATGATTCGTCTTCAGACTAATATCCGTTGTGACCTCTTAAAACAGTGTTTGTATCGATTAGTTCGACAAGATTTTGTAATAACAATAGGATATACATATGTACTTTATCGACAAACGAAGATATAAACATTGTGTTAGCGCTCAGAATATGCCTTGTAGCATAGTTATTATTGAATATGAGCTAAGCATATTTATATGTTAATTAATTTGTAGTGAGATGGATTAGGGACCTTAACATTTTATTGCTCTCACTTTGGTGTACCAAACTCTTATTTGCTTCAGTTTCCCCTTACATTAGAGTTTTCCGTGAAATCTTAACGGATCGAGGGATAAATTACCCATTTATCCCTCACTTCAAGACTATGTCGTTGTGGGCTCTAAAACTACACCGTTTTGGGCTTCAAAACGACGTCGTTTTGGTCATTTTATCATTAATTTTTTAAAAAAAAGAAAGAAAAAGAAAAGGAAAATATTTAAAAAAAGGGAAGAAATGGGGGTGGCTGAGCCACCCACGGCCGGTCAGGGGTGGTCAAACCACCCCATGCCAGGTGGTCCGGCCACCCTAAAGCCCAAAAAAAAAAAAGAAAAATGGGTTTTGGCCTTTGAGGTGGCGGACCACCCCAAGGACACGGGGTGGATTCGGCCACCCAAAGGCTTTTGGGGGGACCACCCCTTGGCCATGGTGGTTCGACCACCCCTGCCCAGTACACCCTTGGCCAAAAATGGGGTGGCCGGCGCCCATTTTTGGCCAATGGGTGCTCGATTTCTTTCCCCAATTTTTAATATTTTCCTTTTCTTTTCTTTTTTTTAAAAAATTAATGATAAAATGGAACGGTGTCGCTTGAAGCCCAAAACGTGTAGTTTTAGAGCCCAAACGACGTCTTGGAGTGAGATAAATGGGATTTATCCTTGATCCATTAGGGATTTCAGGAAACCCTAACGAAAGGGGGCGAAAGCAAATACAGTTTGGTACACCAAAGTGAGCTTTGAACTTTGAGTTTGCAAAGCAAAGTGTGGGGCTAATGAAATTACTCTTTATTTTATTGCATTTAATTTAGCCTTTATTTTCTGCACGCCAACTATTTGATATTGGGACTAGGTTAAGATATTATTAGTTTAGGTATTTAAATTGGTTTCTACACAAGGCACGATTCTCTGTGGGATCGACCTCGCACTTGCACACCCACTACACTGCTTAACGACTCGTGCAATTGACGAGTATAATTAAATTTGTGCAACAGGCAGCATTGAATCAAATGGCACCGCTTAAAGCGCTGGGACCGGATGGTTTTTTAGCATGTTTTTTCAGAAAAAATTGGGCTACAATTGGTGATGAGGTTCGCCACTTTGTAATTCAAATATTGAATAATGGGAGAATGAATAAAGATTTAAATTTGACATATATTGCATTGATTCCCAAAATTGCAAATCCCTCATGTGTTACAGAATTCCGCCTGATAAGTCTATGTAACGTCCTTTATAAATTGATCTCTAAGACCCTCGCTAATAGATTGAAGTTGGTATTAAATGAGATTATTTCCCCTAATCAAAGTGCATTTGTCCCGGGGAGGCTCATATTAGATAACATTTTTGCTGCATACGAAACATTACATACGATGCAATCGAAAATGTGGGGGAAGGTGGGATATATGACAATGAAGCTTGACATGAGCAAGACCTATGATAGGGTGAAATGGGATTTTTGGAAGCAATCATGAGTCATTTGGGCTTTACAGATAGATGGATAAGGTTGATATTGATGTGTGTTAAATCGACCACCTACACAATTTTGGTTAATGGAACTTCGACAGGTCAAATCTTCCCTATGAGGGGAATTCGACAAGGAGATCCAATTTCACCTTATCTTTTTCTTTTATGTCCAGAGGCTCTCAGTTCCTTACTAACAAAAGCAAAAAACACCAATGTGCTCCCCGAAGTCCTAACGTCAAAGAAGGGCCTAAGACTAAGCCACATTTTTTTCGCAGATGATAGCCTCTTATTCTGCAAAACCTCGCATTACATTGGGACCATATGATGGAGATTTTGTCAAGTTATGAGATTGCGTCAAGTCAGCGGTTAAATCAGGCAAAAACATCCATTTTTTTTAGTTGCAATACTCCGAAGATAGCAAAGCAAGAAACATTAAGGCTGTCCGGGATCCCTGCTACGCAAAGATACGACAAGTAACTAGGTTTGCCGGCTATTGTTGGGAAATCTAGGAGACAGGCATTTGAAAGTATTAAAGACAGTATGAAGGCTCGAGTGATTGGAAGTTAAAACTTCTATCACAAGAAGGGAAGGAAGTACTTTTGAAAGCAGTTATACAAGCTGTACCGACATATAGTATGAGTATCTTCCTCCTTCCTAAAGGATTATGTTCAGAAATAAATTCAATGATGCAGAAATTTTGGTGGGGAAACCAAGAGAATGGATCTCATATACATTGGATGAAATGGGGTAGAATGGGTCTTCCGAAAAATCAAGGCGGAATGGGGTTCCGTGATTGTGTTTTAATAAAGCCTTACTAGCAAAAACAAGGGTGGCGGTTGATTAAGTCCCCGGAAAGTCTAGCAAGAAAAATTATAAGGGCCAAGTATTTCCCTAATTCATCTTTTATTGAGGTGAGTTTGGGGTCAAAACCGTCTTTTGCATGGAGAAGTATATATATACAAAGCTCGGGAATTATTGGCAATAGGTCTCATGTGGAGGGTTGGGAATGGTCATAGAATAAACATATGGGGAGAAAACTGGGTGCCAATTCCTTCAACTTACAGGATCCATTCCCCTCCAAAACTCTTAACCATGGAAAGTAAGGTGATGGAGCTATTTGACAATGAGCATACAGGATGGGATCGGAATAAGCTGGAACATAATTTTTTTGGTGAGGAGATAGCGGCAATATTGTCTATACGCATCAGCCAAATTGACCATCGGATGTCCAAATATGGCGTTGTACCAATACAGGAATTTTTCCATGAAAAGCACTTATCACTTAGCAATGGAGATGGAAACAAGAGATAGACCGGAAGGTTCACGTGGGAAAAAAGATTCAAATTTATGGAAGACTCTTTGGAAATTGCCCGTCCCCAACGCAGCAAAAAATTTCTTTTGGAGGGCTTGTCAAAACATTTTGCCAACCAAGGACAATCTATTGAGGAAAAAAGTGGTGAAGGAGCCTTATTGCCTGATCTGTGAAATGGAGCCAGAAACAGTCCTTCATGCATTGTGGGGTTGTCCTGCAGTAGTTGATATATGGGGAAATTGTAAGAGAATATTCCAAAATGCCATATAGAGGGCGAGAGTATTATGAAGACAGTAGAGAATATTCTACAAAAGGGCAAGTGATGATTTTGCCTTCTTCGTAATTGGCACGCTGTATGGCATAGACGAAATACATGGGTGCATGAAGGCATGTTCGTTAGTCCTAATGTCATTATACGAAGAACGATAGAGCAAACTGAGGCGTATAACATGGCCCAGGAGCAACGGATATCGGGGGAAAATAAGATCACACCTGAACATGAAATTAAATGGATGGCTCCTACTCAAGGATGGCATAAGGTGAATTGGGATGTGGCTATTGATAAATCCCAAGGAAGAGTGGGGATAGGAGTCATCATCAGGGATGAAAAGGGGCAAACCATCGCAGCTATGAGTGTTGGAAAATATTGAGCCAACTACGGGAGAGGCCTTTGCTGCTTTTAATGTTGTATGCTTGTGTAGAGACCTTGAGTTGCAGCATATCAGGATGGAGGGAGATGCAAAATAGATTGTGGATGCTGTCAATTCGAATACGAGTACCTGGAGTCGCTTTGGGCACATTATAGACGATACACAACGGATGCTTGTTGATTTTACTCGGTGGAAATGTAATTTTGTGCGTTGTGAAGCAAATGAAGCAGCACACCGGCTAGCAAAAGCAGCTATAACGGATGTCAGTGATAGAATATGGAGGGATACTACCCCTAATTGTATTAGTGATATCGTTTCGATGGAGTGTTTAGCTCTATCTTGTAATTATTGAGGGAGTTTTTGTTCCTCTTTTTATTAATTCAATGATATTTCTCAGTTTCACAAAATAAAAAAATAAATAAAATAAATTCCCCACTCTCCTCTCCCTTCCTCGCTCACTCTCTCTCACTACGGCGATGGCAAAGAAGAATCAAAAACCAGAAAAATCCCAAATCCCTCATCTCCGCTGACTAGCCACCCACGACAACTAGAAGCACCGCAGACGAGCTCGTCCCCCTCCCTCTTTTCGTTTATGATTCGAATCGTTTATTTATTTATTTTTTTTTTCTTTTGAACGCAGGTTTTGCATTCGATGCGACCGTGAGGTGAGAGATCGGTGGTCCTCCCTCCCTCTCTTCTCTTCAACACATTTCTGCTTCCTACCGACAACCCAAGGCACCACCACCGATAAGTCGGCCACCAAAAAGTAAAGTTTTTTTTCTCATTTCTTTTCATTTTTATTTTGATTCCATCTGGTAGAATATTTTGATTTTGGACTTTTGTTTGGCTATTGTTTCCTCCGTTGGGATTTTGGATTTGTGGTTGTTTTACATATATATTTGTTTGTGTAGTTGATGTGTTTGATGATTTGCTTATATTTTTTACTTTTGGGTTTGGTTTTTTCTAGATGGTTTGGGTTTGTTGGTTTCCTTTAATTTGGAGTACATATTTGTTCTTTGGGATGGTATAGGAGACTATCGATTTTCTGTTTGGTTTATTTCCGTGTCTTGTGTAGCGATGTATTTGATGATTTTGCTTGTATTGTTAGGAATTTTTTTTTTTTAATATAGTTGTCTGGGCCAATTTGGATGAGGTTTCGTGCTTGCATATGTGTCTGCATATTCAATTTTTCTTAGGTGCTGGTTTTTGTGGAGGTGCTGGTTTGTAAGTAGGTGCTGGTTTTTTGTTTGTTGTAAGAGTTTGAGTTGATTTTTAGGTTAATTTTTATTTTTGGTTGGTTAATTTTTCTGCAGTTGGTTTGCTGAGAAGAGCTTGGGTTGGTTTCTTTTCTGCTGTTCTGGAATTTGTTGAAAACTGTTGAATTTTGTTTCGTTTTTGATTTCAACAGAGGCTTGCAAACCATGGTTGAGTTAAAACAAAATTTGGGTTTTTTTTTTCCTTTCCTTTTCTTTATGCTAAATAGATGAAATTCTCATTATGGTAACCACGAGGTAGTTTTAAGCAGTTAATTGTCATATGGAGGAAGAATGTGTAGCATTTCTTCCTTTTTTTCCTTTTTGTTTTTTTTTTTTTTTATAAGTTAAACTGTTACTTCTTTTCCCATACAACTTTGAATGGAGAGTGCTGATGGGCCTTTTTGTTTTCCTTTTGGATTCTTGTTGCTTCGAAGGTTAGTTAATGCTGATAATATTGTTTTAAGTTGATCCAATACTATGAAGGAAACCACTGCAGCCCATTGCAGCAAAGGACCTTGACACAAAGAAGGAAGGCAACTCACACGTACTCTGCAAGGAAATTAAACTAGAATTCAATTTGTAAAATTTGTAATTGAGCACCTACTCTGTAAAATCATGTTCTCCTTTGTGAATAAGATACAATAATCTTTCACCTCAATACGGTCTTCTGAATTGCATGTTTAAGCTTCAGAATATGACATGTAGTGTTTTTCCATGTTATTATGTCTAATCTTGCTTGGGTCTATAATATTTTTATGTTATTTTTAAGGGTAATATAATAACTAAATTTTAAAAGTTTTTAAAATTTACCACAGGTGGAAGAACTGGAATAAAATCCCGGCCACACACTTTTGGTAATAGCTGATTAACCCAAACGCACTGCTTTGGACCCAAAATGCACCGTTTTGATCGATTAAAATATTAATTTTTAAAAATTTAATTTTAAATTTTTTAATCTAAAAATTATAAAAAAAAAAAAAAAAAAAAGAAGAACCTGGTGGCCGATCCACCCATAGGGGTGGCTGGCCACCCCCTAGACCGGCCAGTCTGGTGGTGGCCGAGCCACCCCCATGGCCTAAAGGGGTGGTTTCGACCACCCTGTTAAAGAAAAAAAACGGAAAGAAGAGGGTGGTGATCCACCCAGGGGTGGTGGCCACCCTTGAGGGGTGGCTTGCCACCACGGACCACTGATGCAGTGGTGGCCGACTAATCGAGTTTATAGGTGGTTTACCACTGTTAAAGGAAAAAAAAATGAAAGAAGAAGAAGGGAGTGGTTTCACACATGGGGTGGCTCGGCCACCACCAGACCTGCCGATATGGTGGTGGCCGAGCCACCCCCATGGCCTAGGTGGCCAGCCACCCCCGTGCTTGGATCGGCCACCCTTCTTCTTTTCCTTTTTTTTTTTTTTTAACAGGGTGGCCGAAACCACCCCCATGGCCTAAGGGGTGGCCAGCCACCCCTATGGGTGGATCGGCCACCAGGGTTCTTCTTCTTTTTTCTTTTTTTTTTCTATTTTTTTTAGATTAAAAAATTTAAAATTAAATTTTTAAAAATTAATATTTTAATCGATCAAAACGGTGCATTTTGGGTCCAAAACGGTGCGTTTTGAGTCCGTTAACGGCCGTTACTAAAAGTGTGACGGCAGGGATTTTATTCCAGTTTTCTTCCACTCAAGGAGTAAATTTTCGAAAAAAAAAACCTAAGCATTTTAAAATTTCGGAAGGCAGACCCAAGGAGTTATTGTATATTTACCCTATTTTTAACTCCAATTATACATAAATGATGTGTTTATATTGAGCCCTACCTATACTGATCTGAAGCAGAAATGGAGAAGAGAAAGTTTTTTTTTTTTTTATTATTAGGGGTAACTATCTTTTGCCCCCATGAACTACAGTGCCTTGACACTTTCCTCCCATGAACTACCTACTATGACACTTGGCCCCGTCAAACTACCATCTTATAACACTTTTTCCCCTTTTGTCAGTCAAAGGGACAGTCAATGGAAAGAGAATTTTTTTTCCATTTTTGCCCCTACTTCTAGACACTAAAATAACACTTATGCCCTCCTAAAATGGGGGCAAAAATGGAAAAAAAAATATTTCTCTCTCCGTTGACCGTCCCTTTGACTAACAAAAAGGGGAAAAGTGTCATAAAATAGTAGTTTGATGGAGTCAAATGTCATAGTTGGTAGTTTATGGGGGGAATGTGCCAATGCGTTGTAGTTCATGGGGGTAAAAGGTAATTACCCCTTATTATTATTTAAACTTTAGTGACGTGTTGATTTTTGACACATTACTAAATTTGGTGAAGTGCTGTTTTTTGACACATTACTAGATTTAGTTACATGTACACATTACTAAATTTGGTGATGTGCTGATTTTGACACGTTACTAAATTTAGTTACATGTGAAAATCAACACGTTACTAAAGTTAGTAACGTGTCAAAATTAACTTGTTACCATATTTTAGTAACGTGTCAATATCTAACACGTTACCAAATGGTAACGTGTCAAAATTGACACGTTACTAAATTTCCATTTCTAACGTCCACATTTCTAACCCGTCACATACGTTACCATTGACATGTTATTATTCGTTAATGGTATTGAGTCTACTATTGACAAGTTACTAACAGTCCGTTACAAAAAAAAAAATGTTTTATTTGTTGTGAAAACTCCCTTACCACCAACAAAAATCCGGTGGCTCTTGTGATGCACCAAAATTTCACAAACCCTAAAAGAAATACAACCTTTTGAAAAACAATTGTTTGCATTAACAACCTTCATAACGCAACTGTTACTTAGAATTGTTTTAAAACCTTTTTATTTGAAAAGCAACCAAAAATCCAACTTTTAGATTCTAATCGAACCTTCGACCCTAAACCATTGAACATTCGACCTTAACCCTAGCATGTACATTCAAGCCTAAAACACACAAACTTCAACCTACAACCCTAGAACCGTTGAATAATAATACATTGAACGTTTGATAATGATTTAAAAAGCAATTTTAACTCATTATCCACATTTTTAGCAATTTGCATGCCCCTTGCAGTATCCAGAACTTAAGGGACTTTTAGTTCATTTCCATTGTTTTTTATATATATATATATATACTCACCCTTGGCCACCCCACCGACACCTCTCATTTTTATTTTATTTTTTAATCAAACAATTATCTCTCTTCAGTTTTTAGCATTAAATAAAAATTAAGAAATTGTTAAATACTTTATTAGTACATGGGTTTGGACTTTTTTTTTTTTTTGTTAAATGCCTTTTCAGTACCTGTGCTTTGAGCTAAAATCAAATAGTCACCTTGGTTTTCAAAAATATCACAAATGGTACTTGTGGTTATCAAATAAACCCACTTGGTACTTCTGTCAGGATTCTGTTAGTTTTTTTAACGGAGTGCCACGTCACCCTTACACATGGCGTGATACTTGCGGTTTCAAGGCACCATGTGACGTGTTACCTGAGCTTTTGGATGTCACGTCAAATTAAATAATATTAAAATTATGTAAAAAAAAAAATTTAAAGAACCTGTGTACTTCCTAAAAAAAAAAAGAAAAGAAAATCCATCGTCCTCTCCATTCTCCTCTCCCCAACCACTTAGGTTTTCGCAGACCCAAATTTATTTTTGCAAATGAACCTTATCAAAACAAATTATAAAAACAATGGGAAACAGACTTACCTCAGGTGAAGGATAATAGAGGAAAATATTTTCTCTGAGGAAGGGTGATGTGGTATTTAGGTCTGAGACGAGGGCTTTCATAGAGCTTCAGTTGAAGAGGATTTCCTTTCTACTCCATAGATCGGAGTCGATGTGCCTCGGACGTACCCTTAGCTTTCAAATAAGAACTCCTACTGGCATTTGGAGAAGAGGCTTTTGTCTGTCAAGACAATCCAGTAACTGGATGAGCATTGCCGATGGAACCTTGTTTAGGAAGATCTTCCTCAGAATCACTAGGGTATGCAACAAAGTTTGTAATTGGGACCCTTGGGCTTGAATCATCATTGAGGGAGGGATGACAAAGATGGTATTTGGGTTTGCAAAAACCTAAGTGGTTGGGGGAGAAGAGAATGGAAAGAACGATGAATTTTTTTTTTTTTTTTAGGAAGTACACAGATTCTTTTAATTTTTTTTTTACATAATTTTAATATTATTTAATCTGATGTGGCATCCAAAAACTCAGGTACCACACCACATGACACCTTGAAACCACAGGTGCCATGCCATGTGTAAAGGTGATGTGGCACTCCGTTAAAAAAACTAACGGAATCCTGACAGAAGTATCAAGTGGGTTTATTTGATAACCATAGGTACCATTTGTGATTTTTTGAAAACCGAGGTGGCTATTTGATTTTGGCTCAAAGCATGTATTGAAAAGGCATTTAACCCTTTTTTTTCCTACTTAGGGTTCAAATCCTATTATAAATAGTATCTAACTTCACGAAAAGACCTCATTGGTACCTCTAGTTCCACACACTAAGAACTACTACATGCCCTAAAATTATAAATAATAAAAACTAAACCTAAAATAAATAAATTAAAAAAAATGAAGACTTGGCCAATGGAGGTGGCTCAACCACCACAAGGCTAATTTGGGATTGGTTTGGCCACCCCGATGGCCAAAATGGGGTTGGCCGAAGCCACCTCCAAAGGTCTTAGGGATGGCTCGGTCACCCTCATAGGCTATGGGGATGGCTTCAACCACCCCTACAACCGGCCTGGGGGTGGCCTTGGGGTTGGTTCGGCCACCCCCAATGGCTAAACAAGAGTTGTGGGTGGCTAAAGCTACCCCCATGGCGAATATGGGGGTGGCTTCGGCCACCCTATGCCAGCCGAATGGGGTGATCAAAGCCACCCCATGATATCACGTGCTAATTAATTGAGTATGTAGTGAACAGATGGAATGAAGCACTGGATTAATAACATAAGAATAGAAGGAAAGAACAAGACCTGATTACAAGTAAATAAGATGTAAATACAGGAAAATAACCAGACTTGAATACAGATAAATAAGTTCGGTATTTGAGGTGCTAGCGTCCAAGTACATACATGATTATTCTTCTTTAGTAGTTAAACCCCACTCCACTTCCTCCTTAAATAGAATAAGAGATATATGGTGAGGAATAACAGCCACATCTCTCCCCACATCTCTTCCACGCCTCCCATTAGAACCATAACTTCCCACTAAAGCTCAACAATAGACGTGCAACGTTATCTCTTCGTTATAGTGGAGTGACACGTGGTAGGAGCCCTTGACACGTGGCCTCTAGGGTGGTTGAGTCACCCCCAAGGTGAAGCCACTCCCATTTTGGCACAATGGAGTAGTTCAGCCCAGATCAGCTTTGGGTGTGGCTCAATGACCAAAATGAGGGTGGTAGTCACCCCCATAAATTTTTAATTTTTAACTTTTTAGGTTTCATTATTTTTATTAATTTTTAATTATTTGTAGGACACTTGGCATTTCTTTGTGACAACACGTAGTATTACATTAGTTTGGGCTAACGGAATCTAATGGAAGTACTAAGTTGATTTTTTCCGTAAGTCAGGTACTATCTATGCCATGATTTGAATCCCAATGAGAAAAAATAAAAGCGTGCAAACCCAGGAAATAATAAATTATTTAGCCCAAAATAAAAAGAAAGAAAGACAACTTATTATCGGTGACATCATCTCATTTTGAACTTAACTATTACCGATGACCCTAAGCATCATGAGAAACAACAAAAGTCGTCATAGATAATAAGTTATCAGCAACGAATTTTAGTTGTTGATTAACGACGATATCTCATTTTGAGTTTTGAAACTATTAGAGATGACCCTAAACATTATCATCTATGACAAAAGTCATTGAAGATAAGGTCAAAGTATTTGCGAGGACTTTTGAACTTTTAACAACAAGAAGATAATGTCATGGCTAAATACCTTCTTTCTTTTATCTTTTTGCAGTCTTAAAAGGTGACATGGTAAAACCCGATAGCTAGAAGAATATGTGGAAGGATGTATTAAAGAATAAAATAAAAATCAGGAAAAAAGAACAGAAAAAAAAATAATAAAGAAATGGCACAACCTCCATAATACTTTGATAGTTTATAAATATTTATTCATGGAAAAGATAATTATACAGTGATCAGAAAAGGAGATGTAGGATACCATCGATGGTTTTTACACCACATCAGTGGTAAACCTGGATAGCATTGAATTTTTTTCAGCCAACTCTGGTCTGCAAATGGCTCTATCTATTATTCATTGTGAAGGCAAAGAAAAGATGACGTCAGTGAATCAGTTGATTAATGTTGTTTTGTTTAGCCAATGAGAAAGATGAATGGAGAAAGGCTTTCTAAGAAGTCCTTGACGTGTGCATTTAGTATTGGATTAGGATTTCATCCTTTGTCTTTTACCAAAGAATCATCTACTAAATCATGCATCTTAAAACTGGTATGATTATGATTTCTTACTTCATTTTTTGTCATCATTTTGTTTTGTGAACCTTTTGCAAAGAATACCTTCAAAATATGATAAGTAAGGATTCTCAGCAGGAAATTCTAGGAAGTGTAATTCATTATGCATCTTATTTTTGTTTTAATATATAATGGTGAAATTAAATTCCAAGCACTTATACATGTCTGCCTTCTTGATTCAAATTTCTCACTGTTAACAATTTTTCTGCATTCTACTCATTTAAAAACTTTATTGCCTTTTATTTGAGTTTCTTGTTAGGCACTAATGATGTAATTATCCTATATTATAAGTGATTTTTTTTTTTTTTTTGGAAACTTTTATCTATTTTGGAACAACCCAAAATGCCAGTTGTGTGAGTGCACTACAAAAAAAAATCAAGTTTAATGGCATTTGAATAGTGACATTTTTTAGAAAATGTCACTAAACCTCCAGGCTCCACCCTATAAGATGTTGATTTCTAGCTAACAACCAAGTAATTGATCAAATCTCATGTCATTTTTAGTGACATTTTTTTTAAAAGTGTCACTATTCCAATGTCATTAAACTTTTTTTTTTTTTTGTTTATTTTTTGTTTATTTTTTTTTTTTGTAGTGGTGGACTTGTAAGTACAGAGTCTCACATTGAGAAAATATAAAGAAAAATTAGTAGTTAATATGCCTAAGTGACTCCAAGCCCATTAGCTTAAGATTTTGGGCTAGAGTGTTATTCAAATTTTATCTCCCTAACGAAGTATATCAATGCCATGGATAGCTTTATGGGATGAGCCCCTGGAGGGGTGGAGCTTGAAAATATTATGGTCAAGGGCCAAGGCATAAGCTTAGAAAAAAAAAACGTTTATTTATTTATTTTTAATTATCCAAGGTAGTGGTTCAATGGCCCAAGGAAATTTCCAAAGTGGTTAGGTATACACTAGGGCATAAACTAAATTTCAAAAATTAAATCAGTATAGAAAAGTAAGTTCTAAATTTCAAATTTTAAGATTCTTGGTTGTGGACTTGTGCTTGTTTGGGGTTCTAACTGTACAACATGCTCAAGAAAGATAAAATTTTGTGGGTAAGACCAAATCTCAAATGGATAACCAACTCAATGGGTTAGGGTAGGGTTACAACAATTTTTAATGGTAAGGGCCAAAAGATTTGAATGAGTAACCAGCTTTTAGTTTTTAATGGTTATGGCCCAAAAGCTTTTTTGGGTAGGTGCACTAGGGCCAAAAAAATTTAAATTTAGAGGGTAGGGCCAACTTTTTAATTTTTTTTTTTAGCTTGGGTAAGTGCCAATTGACTAAAAGATAAAATTTAACCTTCAAATTTTTTTTCCAGGGCGAAGGGGGCATGGCCTATACTAGCCCTCTCATTCCGTCCCTGAGTGCCTAGACGCATCTTGTTTGGGAGTTGCGCTCTCAGATATTTTTGAAAATGTAAAACGACTCGCAAGCAGTCAACAATTAGTGTTGAAATATGTATATTTGATAAGGCTACCTTTGCCTTTCTTTTCACTGCTCTTTTGCACGCTCTTGATCCTTTGGCGAAGACAGGAATGTTACAAGATATTGCTTGCTCATATAATTTTATGCAGGATAGAAAGTATGCACTGAATGTATCTAAGAAAGCATGTGAAGTCACAGCAAGCAAGGTGTAGTGAATATGCCAATGCAAATGTGTTGGATCAGTTTTTTAACTATCTCATATGAAAATTAATTGGTGTCCAGTGATGGAAGCCAAACCCTTTTATAGTATTCAAAATCGCATCCTGCAAGGCATGTTTTAAAAATTCTCCACATGAGTAAAGCAGCATTGTTGCACCTCGATCAACATGACGCTCCTTCAACTCAAACCAATGACCCTAGCTTTGATACAATTTGTTAGAACAAGCCTTTGACCAACAAACTTAAATACTAATTGGTGTCTAGTGATTAGAGAAGTCCAAGCTTTTTATGGTATTCGAAATCGCACCTCACAAAATATGTTAATCGTCCATGTGAGCAAAGTGACATCGTTGTACCTCAACAAAACGTATCAAATAGTGTGTTGAGTAAGGTGAAATCTATGTCCATGTTTGGTTACCATGCTTGAACATATATACTTCTTGCATGTATTCATATTTTTAATCGAATGTAAATTATATATATTTTGCTCAAAGAAAGGGTGGAATACTTGTATCATGTAGGAGCTTAATAGCAAATTTGACATTACCAATTATATAAACAAAAATAGAATAAAATTAATGAAGTATTAGTGGTGATGACTTCGCGTCCCTAAGAGGTAGATCAATTGGCTAGAATTACGCCTAGTAGAGTGGAAGTCACTCGTTCGAATCCTCCTCCCTCCTCTTGTGTGGACATGTCAAAAAAAAAAAAGCAATGACTTAAAAGCTGCTAATAAGCTATCATTGGCTTGATAATAAGCAATGACACTTCATTTTGAGTTTTGAAGATATTACCAATGACCCTAAACATTTTAAGCAATGAATTTTTTATTTGCAAGGACTTATCAACAACAAGAAGTCGTTGATAAAAGTCATTAGTGATGACTTTTGGACTTTTAACAACGATTCCTGCTAAAGACCTTTTTTTTTTGTAAAATAAAAATCAAGAGAAAGGAGAACGAAAAACAAAAAGTTAAAGAAATTGCACAACTTAATTCAGTAATACTTTAATATTTTTGAAATATTTATTCATGAGAAGATCATTACAATATTGATCAGAAAAGGAGATGTAAAATGGTCTTTACATCAGTGGAAAACTTGGATAGAAATGTATTTTTTTCAGTCAACTCTGGTATGTTAAAGGTGCTACAATGAACAGCTTCCTGATTAAGAACATCCAAACTTTGATATGCCTTATCATATTTCCCCTGGTCAAAGATGGGATACCCTCCTCTTTAATTTTGGAGATGCTCATGTTATAACCATGGAAACAAGCTGAGCGCTCTGCCCATGTCATATAGCTAGATGCATGTTGCAGCAAGTTATAGGCCACTCCTGCAGTCTCAGTTGTTTTGGCTACGCTCAACTCTAAGGCAATCCTAGAAAGGCCCTTAAGATCTGCACTCGAACTCCGAGGATCTGACTCCAGAGTTGCGGTGCAAACATCGGGAGAGGGGGTGCCACCACAAGTTTTGGTTATTAGGGCCTTGCCCGTCTCATCAGCAGCCATCCCACATTGAAAAATTGCTACTAAGATCACAAGAAGTGAGAGAGAAACACCAAGTTGTTTAATGCCCATTTTTCCTGCACAATGGAAGAGCTTATTGCAAATTTATTTTTATATTATCAATGTGAACTAATTGTGGTTGCTTGCTTTGGCCATATTTGTGGTCAGTTTTTTTTTGGCATAATTATAGTGGGCAAGAAATACAATAGTTTAAGGAAATCCTAATCATTTTTCTTTAATTAGCTTATATTCACACCTACCTTCATGCTATTTTTCATTCTTTCGGTATACTCAACTGACAATTCATACTAAATCTACCTTTAGATTAATCTTGATTAAAAAGGAGAATAAAAAATTCAATGGTAAATTGAGTATTCCTTACCAATTAACAATGCTAAAAGTATACTGAAAGAACGCAAAATAACATTTCTCTTCTTCACCTTGTAGGTCTTAATATATAGGCCCACCAAAACAAAACCATATATACATACATATATATATATATATATATGAACCAGAGCTAGAGGGTGGGGAAACAAAGCTGAAACCCCTCTTCAATAATGACAGTACTTTTCTAAGCTCACCATCCTCTCCTTTTTCTTCGCTGTTTCCCAGTCTGTAAATGGAAAGAAACAAAACTCACTTAAAAGTCGAAGAAACCAATTTTCTCATTTTCTTCAATTCTTGATGTTCTTTCTTACACCTAAATCTCCACAATACTACCACTAGAGTACAATTTTTTAAATAAATAGTAGGGACAACAGAGCCCCTACTCGCCTTAACACGGCTCCGCCACTAGTATCATTCATAACAAAAATAATATATATATATATATATAGGCTTTCAACTGAGATGTTCGATGTTATCTTTATTTTGTTAAGTTATATTATGATGTTTTAGTATCTTGCTCTCGGCATTATGCGAAGTGGCTTAGCTGAATGGCTATCTTGTGATGTAAATAACGTTTTGTAGTCATATGATTAAGGGGTCGTAATAATCTTTTTGACTTATTTCTCTTAATTATAAATAAGCTCATAAAGGTTAACACTCCGATTTAATTATTGGTTAATTAATTTTGGAGGCATTACAATTATTGATCATCATATATGTAAATTAATAATTCATGATTATCAAATCAAAAAAGGAAAAAAAAAAAAAAAAAAAGGGAGACTTTACTTATCCTCTCTAAACTTTTACGGTTTTTGTAAATATCCTCCAATGTTCAAAACCTCTTACTTATGTGTATCAAACTAAAAAACTTTGGTTTTCTCACTTTACTCTTTCCGTACAGAAAATGCCAATTTCATCCCTGACTTCAAAACTACACTATTCCCAAAACAACGCAGTTTTAGTTTTGGAGTCATGAGTAAAATTGGCATTCGGTTAGGATTTTCTATACGGAATGGGCAAAAGTGAAAGAAAATCAAAATTTGATACACCTAAGTGAGAGGTTTTAAACATTATGGGGGTATTTGCAAAAGTAACCAAAGTTCAAGGGAGTAAATGAAGTTTCCAAAAAAAAAAATTGCAATTGGCTCAACTGTAAATGAGTTTTTGGTAATTAAGGAGTATTGACCAACTTTTTACGTAACAATTGCTGTGATCTCAACAGCAGCCGACGAGAAAGGTGAACTCTTGATGATGAAAAGTTGCGGCAGCACGGTATTTCCTGACATGTGCACCTCTGCTTTGGAGTCGGATCCTCGGAGTTCGACTGCAGATGTTAAGGGCCTTTCAAGGATAGCCTTGGAGTTGAGCGAAACCAAAGCAAAAGAGGCTGCAGGAGTTGCCAATAAGTTGATGCAAAATTCATCTGACTATGCGTATTGGTCGAAGAGAACAACATGTTTCGATGGTTATAACTTCACCGCCGATCGAATTAAAGGGGAGGGGCTCAAATACTTTGAGGAGGGGACGTATGAGACGGCATACCAAATTGTGAATCTTCTTACTGAGGACATAAAATATTGCACTAGCTTTGGTATACCACAGTTGGTTGAAACCAGCACAATGCTTTCCAAGGTTATTAGTGTTGTAAAGACCATTCTACATCTCCTTTTCTAATTACTGATAATGTAAATGTGATTCTATTTGATTTGAAATAAATGAATTGACCATTCATTACCCCTGTAGAGTTCATATTTTTTTTTTTTTTTAAGTTTGCAGGTTTGTTTTACCTTTTGGTCAGAAGATACAGACACTTTTGATTGTCGTTACTTAGTCTTCCGCTACGTCAAGGCCATTTTGTTTTTATTTTTTAATTTGTCAAGTCATACTAAATTAAAAGTATTAATTAAGAGAAGATGCATACGTGGGTTTGTTTGAGAAGGAATGCTATGAATGAAGCCATAACTCGCTCCTGGAAGCCATCTACTTACTCCAACAAAACCCTTAGGTTGAGAGGGTATGGGCTACCATTTTACATACCTTCCTAAAGCATAACAAGTTGCAAAGTAATAGTCCATTGCAGCCTTCCCTCCTTTGAATGAAACAAAATAAACAAAATAAGACCATTGCTGCACCCGTACAAGGCATCCAATACCAAATTTTACTTTGAAATTGTCAACAATTGATATGGCTGCCTTTACCTTTCTTCTCAGTGCCTTTATTAGCAAATTTGATGTTAGCAATTATATAAACAAAACCAAAAAATCTCAAGAGGTAGCTAAATCAGCTGTGACCACGTCTAATGAAGCAAATTTGACATTAGCAAATTTTAAACATCCAATACCAAATTTTACTTTGAAATTGTCAACAATTGATATGGCTGCCTTTACCTCTCTTCTCAGTGCCTTTATTAGCAAATTTGACATTAGCAATTATATAAACAAAACCAAAAAATCTCAAAAGGTAGCTAAATCAGCTGTGACCACGTCTAATGAAGCGAATGTTACTAGTTTGAATCCCCCCTCCCCTCCTCTTGTGCGGACATGTCAAAAAAAAAACCAAAAATTTAATAAAATAAATTAAATATTAGGGTTAAATACTTAAATGCCTTTATAGTATTTGTGTTTTAACACCTTTATCTTTTTCCAACTATATTTCATTTTGTATTATAAATGATACCTCGTTTATGGCTAAATACAGAGATGGTACCACTATCCATCTTCTGTTAATAAAACTAATGGATTTCCCCTAAAAAAATTAAATTATAGAATTAACTTTTAAAATAAATAATATATTTTTTTTAGAAAAAGGTGGCTCAAGCCTCCTATTTTGTCCATTCTTCCTTAAGGGGTGGCCGGCCACTCAAACCTTGTGAGGGGTGGTTGGAGCCACCCTTGGCTAGTTTGGAGGTGGCCGAAACCACCTCCAACAACCTTGTTTTGCTTAGGGTGGTTCTAGCCACCCCAGATTGACTGGTCTAGGGGTGGCCAAGCGACCCCCAAGGGCTATGGGGTGGTTTGGTCACCCTACGGATAAACCTCAAACAAAAAAATTTAAAACCCCAAGCCATTGGGTTGTTTGGCTACCCCTAATTATAAAAGGCTTGAATCCAAAAAAAATTAATAATAATAATTTGAGGGTAATCCTTGTGGTGGTTTAACCACCACAAATCAGCCGGTTTGAAGTGGCCAGAACCACTAGGGCTGGGCACGGGTCGGATCGGGCGGGTTTTGGCCCGTTCGGCTACCCGACCCGTGCCTGTCGAGTATGGACATTTTCAACCCGTGACAACACTAAAATTTTGAAAAACCGGCGAGTATCGGGCAGGTCGGCTCGGGTTATTTTGGTCGGGTTGCTCGGGTCGGGTCGAGTATTTTTCAAGTCTTAAAAATAAAAAAATAAAAAAAAAAACCCAAAAGAAAGAAAGAAAAGACCTGTTGGAAAATGATCAACGGTTTATAAATCTAATGGCATTCTCTTTTCCATGAATATTGAGCATCTGATCCCTTTTATTAAACACATTACAATCTTTTTTAATTACATTTCTCATTTTGATCTCTCAATAATCAGTGATTATTAATCACCATAGTATGAACAACATAAAACAAATTACAAAGACAAGCAAATGCCCACATTAAGAACAAATTTTATCAACAATCTAATCCATTAAATTCCATATACTAATCAAATTTAACACATAATATAACTATAAAGACTCACACAAATAAAAAATTTAACACACTAAACTACAACAAAAAGAAAAGAAAAAAAAAAAAAAAAAAAGGAAAAAAGAATATAACTACAAAGATTGTTACATAAAACATTGTTACATCAAAATAAAAGTTACAAAATACAAGCTATTAGCTAACAAATCACTAGACCACCAAGAGTAGATGCCTAGCAACAAAATCCAGCAGCTGAGCGGAATACAACTTCAAGTCACTAATCATCCTCAAGGAGAATGCTGATGTTCTTCAAAGATATTTTTACAAAGAATAAATCAAAAAAATTACATTCTCAATTGAAATCGTTAAATAAAATTTGTAAATAGCAAAATAAATTAATAAGTAAACTAAAATGATCAAAAAGCTTACCTGATTCGAGTTTATAACTTTTAGCATCATCAACTATATCTGAGTCAGAATTGAGAGGTTTTGCCCTTAACCAATTTTGTGAACATATCAATGCTTCAACCGTTACTGAGGCTAATGAACTTCGAAAAGGATCTAACACACGTCCTCCAGTGCTAAAAGCCGACTCAAGCAAATTGTTGTAATAGGAATGGCCAACACATCTCGTGCTATTTTGGCAAGAATTGGGAATTTTGTTGAGTTCACCTTCCACCAATTTAAAATATCAAAATTTGCACTAGCCTTTTCAACATCCTCCATCAAATATCGATCTAACTCCGATTTGCTTTCATTATTACTTTTAGAAGATAGGTATTTGTGAAACCTATTCATAAAGTAAAGGTTGGCACTCTCATTTTGTTCTATTTGTATTGAGGAACCTTGAGACAATTCACTACTATGTGGAGCTTGAGAAGAACTTTGTCCAACATTGTAGTAATCATATAATTTGTCAATGCATGACCTCAATTTTTCACCATCTCCTACATTCATTGGCACCAAGCACATCTTTGAACCAATATTCCAATGACTCCAATTTGGTTCGTGGATCAAGTACACCGCAACAAACATCATCAAGTTAACCTTATCATTGTTACCAAGATCACCCCAATATTTATTGTACTTCAACATCATCCTCTCCGCCATAGCACTCAACACCGAATCACCACTATCAATATATTCTTGTAAGTGCATTTGAATGCCACAAATTTCTTGGAAGTACATATTAGATGTACAATACAAAGACCCGAAAGTCGCATTGTTGCATCATAAAAAGTTTGAGAAACTTGAAAAAATCCTAATACGATTCCAATCAACAAATCTAGGAGGTCCCAAACCCTCTTTCTCATTCTTTTCCTCATTCAATGCAATGTTAAAGTCTTTATCAACCGACTCCATAAGTTGGAAAGCCGATTGACATTTTTCAGCACCTTCCAACATAAAAATGTAGAGTTCCATCTAGTTGGAACATCAAGGCACAACAAACCCTTGAAAGTAAGTTGTTCTCTTTCAACACAAGTCTTAAACTTCTCAAATCTTGCGGTGAAGACTTCACATACTTCACCGCACTTCTAACCCTCACAATAGAATCTTCAACTTCTTTCAAACCATCGGTCACAATAAGATTTAGTATGTGCACAACACCTCATATGCATATATTGACTCTCTAATATGGCACCCGACTTATTACAAGTTCTCATCTTCACATATTCTAAAGGCATCATTGGAAGTAACATTGTCAATCGTGATAGTGAAAATGTTACGAATACCCACCCAAGCATACACTCCAAAATCTTCTCCCCAATGGTTTCACCTTTGTGATTAGGAATTAAACAAAAGTTTAAAATTCTTTTGTGCAAGTTCCAATCACTATCAATAAAATGAGAGGTGATTACCATGTAATTAAGTTTTTGTACCGAAGTCCATGTATCAGTGGTAAGACAAACCCGAGCATCACTCGTCATAAACATTGCCCTCAACTTTTCCTTCTCTGACATGAATAGCTTAACACAATCCTTCATCACAGTATAACGAGAAGGAACTTGAAACCTAGGCTCAATTGTATTCATGAACTCATGAAATGCTTCAATTTCTACAAACCTAAATGGCAACTTAGCCTTAATTATTATCTTAGCAATTGCCAACCTTATTTTCGCAGCATTGTACTTTGCAATCACCAAATTACCAACACATTCATCTCCCACTGACATTTCCCCCTCCTTCTTAGCCTCAAAACTTAACTTTGATTGTGACTTATCAAACCTACCAGGATATTTTTTGCAAGTACTCCTCAAATGAGTTAGCATAGATGAAGTACCTAGCCTTTATTATGACAGCTAAACAATTTCTTACAATAATTGCACTGTGCTTTAGGATCCTCGGGATCACCCCCCTCCACTTTGGTAAAATGTTCCCAAACCATTGATGTTTGTTCAGATTTTTTAGGTTTTGGTGGGGGACCTGAACTAGGGTTTTGAGCTGAACTATCAAGGGAAGACATAGTACTATCACTAAGAGTAGGAGTAGATGAAGTAGAACTAGAACCAATACCACTAATTGGATGACCAGCCATGAGTCTACAATAAATGGAAGAAAAAAAATATCAAAACAAGCAAACCTAAGTTCAAATATAGTAACCAAACAAGCCATGAAAAATTTAAATAAAACACTCCATACAGTAATAACAGCAATCTGTCATAAATCATAAACCCATGAAAAGCAATCTAAACAGATATGAAAAGCCAAAAAGAAGTGAGAAGCTTTGGCTCTCCTTCCTAAAACAAATTCTTTTTCAAAGAAGAGATGGATCAAATTGCTATTCAACTCAATACTAATCTAAAAATGATAAAATATATCATATGAAAAAAATTACTCATTCATCCAAAAAAGAAAGTTTCTCAGGCATTGGGGTTCTCAAATAAATCCAAAAGCAAAAAAGCATATCCTTTGTTCAAGACCACACGGCAATCTAAGCAGATATGTTTTGTGAAGCAAACAATATGTTTTAAGGACACACACAGCAACCTAAGCAGATATGAAAAAGCCAAAAAGAAGTGAGAAGACTGGGCTAACGTACCTTTGAGATCGAGATTAGAGCAAATCATCTTCAAAAATGTCTTCAAAAACCTACTCTGTCTTAGATCGAGACTGGGCTAACGTCTTCTGTCTTCAAAAACCTATGTTGACAAAACAAAAGCCAATATTCAGAGAATAAATACGTCCTCTCTTTCAAAAACCGGATCGAAAAGCCTAAACTTTTCTCCACCCCAAACCAGCTAAAGCAAGGGAGAGAGCGAGAGAGAAGTCTACCTTTCGGAGATCGAGAGAGATGAGAGCCTCGTGAGTCATGAATGAGTGAGAGATCGAGAGAGAGGTGGACTGAGAGAGTAGAGAGATGAGAGCCAAAACCTCCGTGACCGTGACTGAGAGTGAGAGATCGAAACTCCGCTCTACGGTGGCCGGTGGGCAGTGGGTGAGGTACTGAGGGTCTGGGCAGTGGGTGAGGGAGAGTCGGAGTTAAGAGGTCTGATATCTGAGGGAGTGATGGAGGCTACGGGTAACAAATGTTAGTTCTAGGGGTTTTTTTTTTAAAGGGTATATTCGGGCGGGTACCCACCCGAAAAATTTTATTAAACCCGAGGCCCGACCCGAACCGACCGGTTTTGTGATTTCAAACTTGAACCCGCGAAAAGATGCCTAAAATCCGCTCGGATCGGTTCGGCTCGAGGCGGGGCGGCTCGGGTTGGTCGGATCGGGCGGGTTCTGCCCACCCCTAAGAACCACCCTAAGCCAAATGGTGGTGACTAAGCCATCCCAAGACTCTTAGAGGTGGTTTCAACCACTCCCATTTTTTTAAGTTGTGGTGGTTCAGCCAGACCCATACCATCCTTGAGCCACCCCTAAAAAAAAAAAGTCATTATTCCTATTTTTATTCATTTTAAAAGTTTCTAAATTTTGTGGAAACTCTACAAAAAAACTCTTGAATTACCATGTGTTTTGAGAAGAACTCCCAAATTTAAAAAACTCTCAATTTTACCATCAAACTTTCAATTTGATGCAATTTACCCCCTTCATCAATTTTTTCTGTTAAACTCTAGCAGAAACCCTGAAAGGCCAAATTACCAAGCTTTAAAGTCGTTATTGATAATTTATTATCAATGACGACATTTTATTTTGAGTTTTGAAACTATATATTATAAATGATCCCGAACAAAAGTTCAATTTGCTTTTGCGAGGACTTATCGTCAACAAAAGTTATTAGCGACAACTTTTGAACTTTTAAGGACAAGTCATGCTAAAGTCAAAAAAATGGCACAACCTCCATAATACTTTGATATCTTAGAAATGTTTATAGTTGGCAAGATTATTAAAGTGATCAAAAAATGAGATGTAGAATGGTCTTGACATCATTGGAAAGCATGGATAGATCAGAAAAGGAGATGTAGAATGGTCTTAACATCATCAGAAAACCTGGTTAGCAATGTATTTTTTGCATCCAACGCATGTATCCTATAATTGCTACAAGCGACAGCTTTCCCATTAACATCATCCACAGCTTGGTATGCCTTATCGTACTTCCCTTGGTCAAATGATGGGATACCCTGCTGTTTGAGGTTGTGAAGAGTAGTGTTATAAGAATCGAGGCAAGCTGCGCTCTCTGCCCATGTCGTATAGCCAGTTGAATGGTCCAACACGTCAGAGGCTGCATCTGTACGTAGCTTGCTTTGTTAAGGTTAAGGTTAACTCCAAGGCAATCCTAGACAGGCCCTTAAGATCGGCTTTCAAACTCTGAGGATCCGACTCCAAAGTTGACGTGCAAACTGCGGGAAAGACGATGCAGCTTCAAGTTCTGGTTATTAGGCCTTTCCAGTCTCATCGGCAGCCACTCCACATTGAAAAATTGCTACTGAGACCCATTTTTCCTGCACAATGGAAGAGCTTATTGCAAGTTTCTTTATTTGTCTGCCTTTTTATGCTATCAATGTGACCTAATTGTGGCTGCTTGAATTAGGTTTGTCTCCGGTTCATTTGAACCAAATATTTAGTTAGTTATATAGGAGGGCTATTTTTGTCCCCTCAAAAAATGAAAAGATAAAAATATCCCTCTAATATAACTAAATAGATATTATTCAATTGATCAAATGAACTGGAGACGATCTAAATTAGTTTTTTTTTGGCCTAATTATAGTGAGAAATAAATACAGCAGTTTAAGTAAAATCTAATCCTTTTTCTTTAATTAGCTTACATCCACACCTACCTTGGTGCTATTTTTCATTCTTCTTGTATATTCTATTGGAAATGTTCAATTTACCTTTAGATTAATCTTAACTAACAAGGAAAAAAATCAATGATGAAGTGAGCATGCCTTTATCAACTAAATATGCTATAAAAAAAAATGCTAAACGCATAATAGCATTTCGCTTCTACACACTGTAGATCTTAATAAGCCCAAATCTTATGTACAAAACTCCCCCACCACCAACAAAACAAAACGACAAATATATAATCAAGAAAAATATACTCAAGTTTTCTTGATCATAGTTCCTACTTTTCATTCTCCTGTCTTTACTCTTCTTCTTCAACCCCTTCTAATATGAATTCTTAAATCCGCCACTTTATATATATAAACGAAATAAAAAAATCCAAAAGAAAAGAAGAAAACTTGAAAGATAATGTATATGTATATATATATATAGTTGAACCAGAGCAAGAGGGTGGGGAAGTAAAACTCAAGCCCCTCTTCATCAATAATGGTAACCTTCTAAGCTCACCCTCTCCTCACCATCCTCTCCCTCTTCTTCACAGTACTTTCCCAATCTCACAAGGTAAATGAAAGAAACAAAACCCACTAATTAGAAGTCAAGAAACCAATTTTCTCGTTATCTTTAATTCCTAATCTTCTTTCTTATAGCTAAATCTGCACAGTTCTACTAGTGGGAATCACAAAAATCAAGCAACAGCAAAAAGCTTGGCACTGATGTCTCAAATCTTCAAATCGCGTGTCCGAGTGAGTCTCTTGTGAAATCTAAAAGTAAAAGCCAAGTGTGGTGCGTGGGCCGTTGTTCAGATATTTCAAAAATTTTCTTCTAAAGTAAATTTTTTTTAAACAAATAGTAGGGATCATGACCCCTAAGGTTGTGGCTTCGCCACTGGTGTCACTTATAATAGAAAAATAATTCATGAGAGTGGCGCGGGGCCAGTTGTTTAGTTAGTTCAAACTTTTTGTTGTAAAGTAAATTTTTTGAAACAGATAGTAGTGGCCACAAAACTTTTACAACCACCCCCATTTTGCACTAAGGGGTGGCTTGAGCAACCCCTGGCTAGTTTGGGGGTGGGTGAATCACCCTCAAGAGTCATTGGGGTGGTTCAGCTACTAGCAAATTGCAAAATGAGAGTTGTTGAAACCACCCCCAACAGCTTTGGGGTGGCTCAACCACCTCTATTTGTCTTTCAGTGGTTTCAGACAGCCTAGATCCGCCGTCTGAGGGTAGCCAAACCAACCTCATGGCCTTTGGGTTGGTTTAGCCACCCCCACAAATAACCCTCAAACAAAAACATTTAGGGGTTAGGACTTTTGGTGATGGCCAAACCACCCTTAAAGGCATTAAAACTCAAGTACCAAAAAGGCATTTAACCCTAAAAATTATTAGCAATGACTTCAAGGTTGTTAATAAGCTACCATCGGTATGATAATAAGCAACAACTTTACATCCTTATTGATAAATTTTGATGAGTTCTGAAGCTATTATCAACGGCCCTAAACATTATCAGTAATGACAAAAGTCATCATTGTTGAATCGGGTACTTGACAATTTCATCTAAAATTCAATTGGTGTCTAGTGAAGGAAGCCAAAACCTTTTTATGGCATTTGAAATCGCACCATGCAAGGCATGTTATGAGAGCCATTCAAATAAGAAGAGTGGCTTTATTACTCAACATGACGCTCTTGCAATTCGACCCATGACCTTAGCTTTTATACCATTTGTTGGATTGAGTTTTTGACCATCTCATCTAAAAACTAATTGGTGTACAATAAGGGTAGCCAAAACCTTTTTAAGGCATTTGAAATTGCACCCCACAATACATGTTCTAAGAGTCATTCAAATGAGTAGAAAGGCATTGTTGCGAGTCATGCTAAAGACCTATATATTTGTAGAATAAAATCAAGAGAAAGGAGAGAAAAAAAATGTTAAAAGAAATGGCACAACCTCCATGATACTGATATTTTATTCATATGTATTCACGGAAAAGATAATTACAGTAATTAGAAAAGGAGATGTAGAATGGTCTTTACATCAGTTGAAAACTTGGATAACAGTGTATTTTTTTCAGTCAACTCTGGTATGTTGAAGGTGCTGCAATGAGCAGCTTCCTGATTAAGAAGATCCACACTTTGGTATGCCTTATCATACTTCCCCTGGTCAAAAGATGGGAGACCCTCCTCTTTAATTTTGTAGAGGCTTATGTTATAACCACCGAAACAAGCTGAGCGCTCTGCCCATGTTGCATAGCCAGATGCATGGTTCAACAAGTAATAGGCCACTCCTGCAGTCTCATTTGTTTTGGCTATACTTAATTCCAAGGCAATCCTAGAAAGGCCCTTAAGATCGGCAGTCGAACTCCGAGGATCCAACTCCAAAAGTTGAACCCAAAAGGTGCAAGTTTTGGTTATTAGGGCCTTGCCAGTCTCATCAGCAGCCGTAGTCCCATATTGAAAAATTGCTACTAAGATCAAAAGGAGAGGGAGAGAAACTCCAAGTTGTTTAATGCCCATTTTTCTTGCACAATGGAGAGCTTATTGCAAGTTTCTTAATTTTCCCATCTTTTTATACTATCAATGTGAACTAATTGTGGCTGCTTGCATTGACCATATTTGAGGTCAGTTTTTATGGCCTAATTATTCTGGGCAATAAATATAGCACTTTAAGGAAATCCTAATCCTTTTTCTTTAATTAGCTTTTTTATGGCCTAATTTCTCATTTGACAACTCAAATGAGATTGTCAAATGATATTCACACCCACCTCGGCGCTATTTTTCATTATTCCAATATATTCAACTAATGTGACATACTCGATCTGTTTTTAGATCAGTCTTAATTAAAACGGAAAAGAAAAAAAATTCAATGGCTGATTGAGCATGCCTTATCATCAACTAAATATGCTTAAAAAAAAAAAAATACTAAAAGAACCCAAAATGGCATTTCTCTTCTTGACATTGTAGATCTTAATAAGCCCAGATCTTATGCACAAACACTACAAAAAAATAGGGAATTACTAACATGTATATTGTACATTGTTTTTGTCATGTCACTATTTAGTAACTTTTGAGCCACGTTACTAAAATATTTTGGTAACGTGCTAAGTTGACATGTTACCATTTGGTAATGTGTCAGTTTTAACACGTTACCAAATGGTAACGTGTGGTAACATGGCATTTTCACACGTTACTAAAATAATAAATATTTTAAAAAATTATTTCAATATATAAAAATTATAAATCATTAAAATTATTTAATAATAATAATAACAGTAGATATATAGATCTATGATCACTTAATTTATATATAGTTACTACATTATTAATATATATCTAGGATTATATATATAGTAATTGAATGAAAATATTATATAGTAATTTAATTAATATACATCTGGGGTTATATATATATATAGTAACTTAATTAATATATATATAGGGTTATGTATATATATAGTAACTTATTTAATATATATCTAGGATTATATATATATAGTAACTTAATTAATATATATATAGGGTTATATATATAGTAATTTATTTAATATATATCTAGGGCTATATATATATAGTAATTTATTTAATATATATCTAGGGCTATATATATATATATAGTAATTTATTTAATATATATATCTAGGGTTATATAAAGAGTTAAATGACCATGCTTTTGAGTTAAATGACCAAAAAAACCATCTTTTTGATGTGGGTAGGGGTAGAATGGGAACTAAAGAGTGTGGTTATTTAAAGGAGTAAAATTGGAAAATGATAAAATTAAACACTTCAAACTTGCCAGCTGCACCTGACAATTTGACTATCTACCATGAACAGTGCAAGTTGAGTTGGGGAACGTGAGCTTGGGGAAATGTGAGGGTGTTTGTTAGTGTTTTTCCATGTTATTATGTCTAATCTTGCTTCATATGTTTTGGCAGTGACTGGGTCTATAATATTATGACAATTTTATGTTATTTTTTACTCCAGTTATGCATAAATGATGTGTTTATATTGAGCCCTACCTATACTAATCTGAAGAAGAAAAAGAAAAGGAGAAAGAGAAAAAGTTTTTTTTTTAATTATTATTAAACTTTAGTAATGTGTTGATTTTTGACACGTTACTAAATTTAGTAACATGTCAAAAATCAACACATTACTAAAGTTAGTAACATGTCAAAAACTATATTTTAGTAATGTGTCAATATCTAACACATTACCAAATTTTCATTTCTAACATCCACATTTTTAACCTGTTACACATGTTACCATTGACATATTACTATCCATTGACACGTTACTAACAGTTCGTTACAAAAAAAAGTTTTTTTTTTTTTTTTTGTAGTGAAAACTCCCTCACCACCAACAAAAAAAAATGCAAGTGGCCCCTGTGATGTGCCAAAATTTCACAAACCCTAAAAGAAATACTACATTTTGAAAAACAATTGTTTGCATTAACAACCTTCATAACGCAACTGATACTTAAAATTGTTTTAAAACCTTTTTATTTGAAAAGCAACCAAAAATCCAACTTTTAGATTCTAATCAAACCTTCGACCCTAAAACATTGAACATTCAACCTTAACCCTAGCACGTACATCCAAGCTTGAAACACGCAAACGCTCAACCTACAACCCTAGAACCATTGAGTAATAATACATTGAACGTTTGATAATAATTTAAAAAGCAATTTTAACTCATTATCCACATTTTTAGCAATTTGCATGCCCCTTGCGATATCCAGAACTTAAGGGACTTTTAGTTCATTTCCAAGTTTTGTATATATATACTCACCCTGGCGCCCCACCGACACCTCTCATTTTAATTTTATTTTTTAATCAATCAATTATCTCTCTTCAGTTTTTAGCATTAAATAAAAATTAAGAAATGGTTAAATACTTTATTAGTACATGAGTTTGCACATTTTTATTTTTTCCTACTTAGGGTTCAAATCCTATTATAAATAGTATCTGACTTACAGAAAAAGACCACATTAGTACCTCCGTTTAGGTTCCGTCACACGTGGCATCACATAGAACTACTACATGCCCTAAAAATTATAAATAATAAAAACTAAACCTAAAAATTTTAAAAAATAAAAAATAAAAAATGAAGATTTGTGGGGGTGGCCAGCCACCCCATTTTGGCCAATGGAGGTGGCTCAAACACCACAAGGCCGATTTGGTTATACCCGATGACCAAAAGGGGTGCCACCTCAAAGGCCTTGGGGTGGCTCGGTCACCCTCATAGGCCATGGGGATGGCTTCAACCACCCCTTGCAGCCAGCCTGGGGGTGGCCTTGGGGTTGGTTCGGCCACCCCCAGTGACTAAACAAGAGGTGGTGGGTGGCTAAAGCTACCCCATGGCAAAAATGGGGTGGCTTCGGCCACCCCTGACTGGCCGAACGGGGTGATCAAAGCCACCCCATGATGTCACATGCTAATTAATTGAGTAGGTAGTGAACAGATGGAATGAAGCACTGGATTAATAACATACGAATACAAGGAAAGAACAAGACCTGATTACAAGGAAATAAGATTAAAATACAGGAAAATAACCAGACTTGAATACAGATAAATAAGTTCGGTATTTGAGGTGCCAGCGTCCAAGTACATACATGATAATTCTTCTTTAGTAGTCAAACCCCACTCCACTTACTCCTTAAATAGAATAAGAGATATATGGTGAGGAATAACTGCCACATCTCTCCCCACATCTCTTCCACGCCGCCCATTAGAGCTATAACTTCCCACTAAAGCTCAACAATAGACGTGCAACGTTATCTCTTCGTTATAGTGGAGTGACACGTGGCAGGAGCTCCTGACACATGGCCTCTAGAGTGGCCGAGTCACCCCCAAAGTGAAGCTACCCCCATTTTGGCACAAGGCCCTTCGAGTAGTTCAGCCCATATCGGCTTTGGGTGTGGCTCAATGACCAAAATGGGGTGGCAGCCACCCCTTTGAGACACTAATTTAAATTTCATTTTTGAACTTTCAAATTCTCACTTACCTCATCCAAATTAAGACCAAAATACCCCTATTTTTCATTTTTAAAAAAAATAAAAAACATTTTGGAAGTTGATATTTTAAATAGTGAATTTTAAACAATGACTTTTGTATAAAATTCCAACTTCCAGATTTTTTTTTAAAATAAAAAACAGGGGTATTTTGGTCTTTTTTTAAAAATGTGTGCCCTAATTTGTATGGATGGGGGGTAAGTGAGAGTTTTTGAAAGTTCAAGGGGGGTAAGTGAGAGTTTTTGAATGTTAGGGGGGTGTCTACAAAAGTGACTAAAGTTTGAGGGGGGTTAGTGAAATTGTCCCTTTTAATTTTTAACTTTTTAGGTTTTATTATTTTTATTAATTTTTTATTATTTGTAGGACACTTGGCATTTCTTTGTGACAACACCTAGTATTCCATTAGTTTGGACTAACGGAATCTAATGGAAGTACTAAGTTGTTCTTTTCCAATAACTCGGGTACTATCTATGTCATGATTTGAACCCCAGTGAGAAAAAATAAAAATGTGCAAACCCAAGTACTAATAAATTATTTAGCCCAAAATGAAAAGAAAGAAAGACAACTTATTATCAGTGATAACATCTCATTTTGAACTTTACTATTACCGATGACCCTAAGCATTATGAGAAACAACAAAAGTTGTCATAGATAATAAGTTATTAGCAGCGAATTTTAGTTGTTGATTAACGACCACATCTCATTTTGAGTTTTGAAACGATTAGAGATGACCCTAAACATTATCATCTATGACGAAAGCCATTAAAGATAAGGTTGAAGTATTTGCGAGGACTTTTGAACTTTTAGCGGCAAGAAGACAATGTCATGGCTAAATACCTTCTTTCTTTTATCTTTTTGCAGTCTTAAAAGGTGACATTGTAAAACCAGATAGATAGAAGAATATGTGGAAGGATATATAAAAGGATAAAATAAAAATCAGGAAAAAAGAACAAAAAAAATTAAAGAAATGGCACAACGTCCATAATACTTTGATAGTTTATAAATATTTATTCATGGAAAAGATAATTATACAGTGATCAGAAAAGGAGATGTAGGATACCATCGATGGTCTTTACATCAGTGGTAAACCTGGATAGCATTGTAGTTTTTTCAGCCAACTCTGGTCTGCAAATGGCTCTATCTATTATTCATTGTTAAGGCAAAGAAAAGATGATGACAGTGAATCAATTGATTAATGTTGTTTTGTTTAGCCAATGAGAAAGACGAATGGAGAAAGGTTTTCTAAGAAGTCCTTGAGGTGTGCATTTAGTATTGGATTAGGATTTCATCCTTTGTCTTTTACCAAAGAATCATCTACTAAATCATGCATCTTAAAACTGGTATGATTATGATTTCTTACTTCATTTTTTATTCATCATTTTGTTTTGTGAACCTTTTGCAAAGCATACCTTCAAAATATGATAAGGATTCTCAGCGGAAAATTCCTAGGAAGTGTAATTCATTATGCAGCTTGTTTTTTTTTTAATATATAATGGTGAAATTAAATTCCAAGCACTTATACATGTCTGCCTTCTTGATTCAAATTTCTCGCTGTTAACAATTTTTGTGCATTCTACTCATTTAAAAACTTTATTGCCTTTTATTTGAGTTTCTTGTTAGGCACTAATGATGTAATTATCCTATATTATAAGTGATTTTTTTTTTTTGGAAACTTTCATCTATTTTGGAGCAACCCAGAAGGCTAGTTGTATGAATGCACTACAAAAAAAATCAAGTTTAATGGCATTTGAATAGTGACATTTTTTAGAAAATGTCACTAAACCTCCACCCTATAATATGTTGATTTCTAACTAACAACCAAGTAATTGATCAAATCTCATGTCATTTTTAGTGGCATTTTTTAAAAGTGCCACTATTCCAATGTCATTAAACTTTTTTTTCTTCTTTTTTTTTTTTTTTTTGTAGTGGTGGACTTGTAAGTATTGAGTTCCACATTGAGAAAATATAAAGAAAAATTAGTAGTTAATATATCTAAGTGACCCCAAGCCCATTAGCTTAGGATTTTAGGCAAGAGTAGTACTCAAATATTTCTATTTTATCTCCCCATCACTAAACCTCCACCCTATAATATGTTGATTTCTAGCTAACAGCCAAGTAATTAATCAAATCTCATGTCATTTTTAGTGGCATTTTTAAAAGTGCCACTATTCCAATGTCATTAAACTTGTGTGTGTGTGTAGTGGTGGACTTGTAAGTACTAAATCCCACATTGAGAAAATATAAAGAAAAATTAGTAGTTAATATACCTAAGTGACCCCAAGCCCATTAGCTTAGGATTTTGGACAAGAGTGGTATTCAAATATGTCTATTTTATCTCCCCAACGAGTATATCAATGCCATGGACAGCTTTCTAGGACAAGCCCCTGTAGAGGTGGAGCCAGAAATTATTATGGTCAAGGGCCAAGGCATAAGCTCAGAAAAAAAAAAAAAAAAAACCCATTAATTTATTTATTTTTAATTATCCAAGGTGGTGGTTCAATGGTCAAAGGAAATTCCCAAAATGGTTAGGTATACACTAGGGCATAAACTATAAGAAAGATAGAAGAAGAAAAATTAAAGACCCTTATTGAAAATTATATGAAGAAGAATCAGGAAATTCTCAAAGTGGTTAGGTATACACTAAGGCATAAACTAGAAGAAAGATAGAAGAAGAAAAATTAAAGACCCTTGTTGAAAACTACACGAAGAAGAATCAACAACTATGAAACGAGAACAGGGTGAGTTCAAGCTGTGTTTAAGATAAAAATAAATAAATAAATAAAATTATCTTAGACTATTTTAAGATTAAAAAGATATATATATATATATATATATCTTGCAATGCTTCTATGTTGCAAATTGGGTTTTTTCATTTATTTTTTGTTTCAAAAATTAAATCAGTATGCGAAAGTAAGTTCTAAATTTCAAATTTTAAGATTCTTGGTTGTGGACTTGTGCTTGTTTGGGGTTAGAAAGGTAACAAACTGTCCAACATGCTCAAGAAAGATAAAATTTAGTGGGTATGACCAAATCTCAAATGGGTAACCAACTTAATGGGTTAGGGTAGGGTTACAACAATTTTTAATGGTAAGGGCCAAAAGATCTGAATGAGTAACCAGCTTTTAGGTTTTAATGGTTATTGCTCAAAAGCTTTTTTGGGTAGGTGCAGTATGGCCAAAAAATTTAAATTTAGTGGGTAGGGCCAACTTTTTATTTTTTCTAGTTTGGGTAAGTGCCAATTGACTAAAAGATAAAATTTAACCTTCAAATTTTTTTCCAAGGCGAGGGGGGCATGGCCTATACCAGCCCTCTCATTCCGTCCCTGAGTGTCTAGACGAGTCTTGTTTGGGAGTTGCGCTCTCAGATATTTTTGAAAATGTAAAATGACTCACAAGCAATCGGCAATTAGTGTTCAAATATGTATATTTGATATGGCTACCTTTGCCTTTCTTTTCACTGCTCTTTTGCACGCTCTTGATCCTTTGGCGAAGACAGGAATGTTACAAGATATTGCTTGTTCATATAATTTTATGCAGGATAGGAAGTATGCACTGAAAATGCTTTCTTGCGTATAGTATCTAAGAAAGCATGTGAAGTCACAGCAAGCAAGGTGTAGTGAATATGCCAATGCAAATGTGTTGGATCAGTTTTTTAACTATCTCATCTGAAAATTAATTGGTGTCCAGTGATAGAAACCAAAGCCTTTTATAACATTCAAAATCGCACCACAAGGCATGTTTTAAGAATCCTCCACATGAGTAAAGTAGCACTGTTGCACCTCGATCAACATGACGCTCCTTCGACTCAAACCAATGACTCTGACTTTGATACCATTTGTTGGAACAAGCCTTTGACCAACTAACTTAAATACTAATTGGTGTCTAGTGATCAGAGAAGTCAAAGCTTTTTATGGCATTCAAATCGCACCTTGCAAAACATGTTAATCATCCATGTGAGCAAAGTGACATTGTTGTACCTCAACAAAACGTACCAAGGAGTAAGGTGAAATTTATGTCCATGTTTGGTTACCATGCTTGAACATATATATATATATATATATATATATATATATACACTTCTTGCATGTATTCATATTTTTAATCGAATGCAAATTATATATGTTTTGCTCAAAGAAAGGGTGGAATACTTGTATCATGTATGAGTTTAATAACAAATTTGACATTACCAATTATATAAACAAAAATATAATAAAATTAATGAAGTATTAGTAGTGACGACTTCGTCCTCAAGAGGTAAATTAATCGGCTAGAACCATGTCTAATGAAGCGGAAGTCACTAGTTTGAATCCCCCTCCCCCCTTTTGTGCGGACATGTAAAAAAAATAATAAATAAATAAAAATTAGCAACAACTTCAAAGTTGCTAATAAGCTATCATTGGCTTGATAATAAGCGACAACATTTCATTTTGAGTTCTGAAGATATTACCAATGACCCTAAACATTATAAGCAATGACTTTTGTTTTTTCAAGGACTTATCAACAACAAGAAGTCGTTGATAAAAGTCATTAGTGATGACTTTTGGACTTTTAACGACGATTCCTGCTAAAGACCTATTTTTTTGTAAAATAAAAATCAAGAGAAAGGAGAACGAAAAACTAAAAGTTAAAGAAATTGCACAACTTCAATAATACTTTAATATTTTTGAAATATTTATTTATTCATGAAAAGATCGTTACAATATTGATCAGAAAAGGAGATGTAAAATGGTCTTTACATCAGTGGAAAACTTGGATAGAAATGTATTTTTTTCAGTCAACTCTGGTATGTTAAAGGTGCTACAATGAACAGCTTCCTGATTAAGAACATCCACACTTTGATATGCCTTATCATATTTCCCCTGGTCAAAAGATGGGATACCCTCCTCTTTAATTTTGGAGATGCTCATGTTATAACCATGGAAACAAGCTGAGCGCTCTGCCCATGTCATATAGCTAGATGCATGTTGCAGCAAGTCATAGGCCACTCCTGCAGTCTCAGTTGTTTTGGCTACGCTCAACTCTAAGGCAATCCTAGAAAGGCCCTTAAGATCTGCACTCGAACTTCGAGGATCCGACTCCAGAGTTGCGGTGCAAACATCGGGAGAGGCGGTGCCACCACAAATTTTGGTTATTAGGGCCTTGCCTATCTCATCTGCAGCCGTCCCACATTGAAAAATTGCTACTAAGATCACAAGGAGTGGAAGAGAAATACCAAGTTGTTTAATGCCCATTTTTCCTGCACAATGGAAGAGCTTATTGCAAATTTATTTTTATATTATCAATGTGAACTAATTGTGGTTGCTTGCTTTGACAATATTTGTGGTCATTTTTTTTTTTGGCATAATTGTAGTGGGCAAGAAATACAGTAGTTTAAGGAAATCCTAATCATTTTTCTTTAATTAGCTTATATTCACACCTACCTTCATGCTATTTTTCATTCTTTCGGTATATTCAACTGACAACTCAATCACCATTAGATTAATCTTTATTTAAAAAGGAAAATAAAAAATCCAATGGTAAATTAAGCATGCCTTACCAACTAAATATGCTAAAAAAATACTGAAAGAACGCAAAATAACATTTCTCTTCTTCACGTTGTAGATCTTAATATATAGGCCCGCCAAAACAAAACCACAAATATATATATATGAACCAGAGCCAGAGGGTGGGGAAATAAAGCTGAAACCCCTCTTCAATAATGGCAGTACTTTTCTAAGCTCACCCTCCTCACCATCCTCTCCTTTTCTTCACAGTTTCCCAGTCTGTAAATGGAAAGAAACAAAACTCACTTAAAAGTCAAAGAAACCAATTTTCTCATTTTCTTCAATTCTTGATGTTCTTTCTTACACCTAAATCTCCACAATACTACCACTAGGAGTCACAAAAATCAAGCAGCAACAAAAAGCACAAAATCAAGACACACAACCCTTCGTGGGTGTGAACATTGGCACCAATGTCTACAATCTACAAATCAATTGTCCGAGCAGTGGCGCACCCCTTGGGGGCCACGGGACCACAAAGACTTTAATTTTTTTTTTTTTTTTCCTACCAATGGGACTCGTGGCCAAAAATATATATATATATATATATCTTTTTCAATCGATAATACATTAATGAGAAATTGCCAATTAAATGTTTAAATTTTAATAACTAATATTTTTAATATTTAATAACCAAATATCCAAATTACAAGACCGTTTAGATTGAAATTGTGTTGGCAAGGAAAAAAGAAGAAAGTGAAAGTGAAAATCCTAATCTAAGTGGCCTTGTAATTTGGATATATTGGTTATTAAATATTGAGAATTAGAATTTAATTATTTAATTGGAGAATTTAACACAATTCTAAACTCAATTCCTCATTGTATTTAAGTACTAGTATTAAAAAAAAAAAAAAATTTAAAAAGTACCCATTCATTACATGATGCAAAAAAATAATAATAATAATAATAATAATAATAATCCCGAACCTACCTTGTAAAAGTTCACCGAAATATATATATATATATATATATATATATATATATATATATATATATATATATATATCAACGGCACCTATAATATAAAATGTGTCTGGCTCCGCCACTGAGTGAGTCTTACACTCTTATCTGAAATCTAAATGTAAAAAACTAGACTAGCTAGTGTGGGGGCCGTTGTTCAGCTGGTTCAAAATTTTCCTTCTAAAGTAAAATTTTTTAGACAACCACAGCCCCTACTCGCCTTAACACGGCTCCGCCACTAGCTAGTATCATTCAAAACAAAAAATAATATATATTACTTGGTGATCGGCTTTCAACTGAGATGTTCGATGTTATCTATATTTTGTTAAGTTATATTATGATGTTTTAGTATCTTGCTCTCGGCATTATGCGAAGTGGCTTAGCTGAATGGCTATCTTGTGATGTAAATAACGTTTTGTTTCCGCTATTTAGTCATGATTGAAGGGTCCTAATAATCTCTTTGACTTATTCCTCTTAATTACAAATAAGCTCATAATGGTTAACACTCCGATTAGTAAATTAATTTCGGAGGCATTGCAATTATTGCTCATCATATTTGTAAATTAATAATTCATGATTATCAAATTAAAAAAAAAAATTGCATGTGGCTCAACCGTAAATGAGTTTATATATATATAACTTCTAAGATATAGAATGGCTTATCACTTGATTTAAAGACCTGAATTGTGAATTGTTGGAAAATCATGAAACTAGATAAGAGATGAATAATTTAATTTTTTTTAATAAGACTTGAATGGAAAACTAAAGAGAAAAATGAAAGTTAAAAGAGTGATTTGTGATGAAATATGATGCGAAAAAAAGTTGGACTTTAAAGACTTTCTAAGACTTTAATTCTATATGTTGCACAATGCAAACAATGGAATTTTTGCACTTTAAAGACTTTCCATCTTTTGAGCTGTTATTTTCAAATTGACGTTGGAGAAAAAATTAGGGATAAATGCTAAATTGGTCCTCGTGGTTTGTAGTTTTGACAAATAGCTCTCTAATATTTAAAAAGTGACAAAATGCTCCTTAAGGTAAGGAAAAAAAAAAAAAAAATCAGTCCCCATGGTTAGAAGGTTGACATAATGCATTAATGTCCCACATTAGCACCAATCATAATAATGTCATGCGTCGCTTATAATAAAAAAAATTAAAATATTTAAAATGACATAAAATGGAAGGGGTGGTTGAACTACCCAAGGCCAAAATTAGGGATTACTTGGTGCCGGTGGTCAGATTGCAGCAATAGAGAGGTTTGAGCTCTAAGCTTCTAAAGTATCAAGGGTCAAGGACGTACAGTGTGCTAGCATGATCATCCGGGAAGAAGGCTTCCTGGATCTTTGGGTAGGGGCTGCTCCAACTGTAATGAGCAATGGGACGAACCAGGCTGCCGTGGTCACAGCCACAAATGGTGGTTTTGATGTCCTCTTGTTGTGATTTTATGGCCTTGGGATGGTTCGACCACCTCTCCGTTTGGCTAAACTCTCCGTTTGGCTAAAGGGTTAGCTTGACCACCGCTTTGTTTTTCTTTTTTTTTTAATTTTAATACAAAATTTTCCTTTTTTATTTTTTTTTTAATATTTGTAAGCTTTTATTGTGACATGTGTCATAATATGATTAGTGCTTGTATGGCACATTAACGAATTTTGTGAATGCTTCGAGAAGCCACCTACTTAATTATAAGAGCTTACAACCCGAAAAGGCCAATACATTATCTATTTAATTTGAGACAAAGGGAGTAATACATTCATTCCGCTTGATAATTTGTATAAGGTTTTGAATATAAGATCTGTTTTTTTTATTTTTGCTTGGAAACTACTACCAAGAAGACGATTCATAGCTTTAATAAAAACAAGCATGCTCTTGATATTCCTATGATAGCAATATTGCTTGTTCATATCCTTTTGGTGCCTCTAGATGGCAATATAATTACAAAAGAATGCACTTGTTTGCCTAATTTTATAATTAGTTTTTTCCACTGAACAGGTTATGGCATGGTTGTATATGCATGCTTTATCTGTAGCAGTTTATGCAGGATTGTAATTATGCATTGAAAATGCTTTCTTTTGTATGATATCTAAGAAAGCATGTGACCTCACAACAAAAACAGAGTGTGTTGAGTAATCTATCATCCGGCTGATAATTATCAGCGACAACGTTTCATTTTGAGTTCTATTGATTTTATGAGTTACTTTGACAAAAAAATCAAAGTAACTCATGAAATCAATTTGAATAATTATGAGAATAAAAATCAAGAGAAAGGAGAGCAAAAACAAAAAGTTAAAGAAATGGCACAACCTCCATAATACTTTATTCATGGAAAAGATAATTGAAATGATCAGTAAAGGAGATCTAGAATGGTCTTTACATCGGTGGAAAACTTGGATAACAACGTATTTTTTTCAGTCAACTCTGGTATGTTGAAGGTGCCGCAATGAGCAGCTTCCTGATTAAGAAGATCCACACTTTGATATGCCTTATCATACTTCCCCTGGTCAAAAGATGGGAGACCCTCCTCTTTAATTTTGTTGATGCTCATGTTATAACCATGGAAACAAGCTGAGCGCTCTGCCCATGTTGCATAGCCAGATGCATGGTTCAGCAAGTAATAGGCCACTCCTGCAGTCTCATTTGTTTTGGCTATGCTCAACTCCAAGGCAATCCTTGAAAGGCCCTTGAGATCGGCACTCGAACTCCGAGGATCCGACTCCAAAGTTGTGGTGCAAACGTCGGGAAAGGCGGTGCTGCCGCAAGTCTTGGTTATTAGGGCCTTGCCCGTCTCATCAGCAGCCGTCCCACATTGAAAAATTGCTACTGAGATCACTAGGAGAGGGAGAGAGAGAGAGAAAGAGAAACACCAAGATGTTTGATGCCCATTTTTCCTTCACAATAGAAGTGCTTCTTCTGTTTTTTGTTTTCTAATTAATGGAAGAGCTTATTGCTTGAGCTTGTGAGTTTCTTTGCCCATCTTTTTATACTATCAATGTGAACTAATTGTGGCTGCTTAATTGCTTTGACCATATCTGCGGTCAGCTTCTTTGGCCTAATTATAGTGGCCAAGAAATACAGCACTTACGACTTAAAGGAAAGCCTAACTTTTTATTTAATTAGTTTATATCCACTCCTAGTAATAGGCTACTCCTGCAGTCTCATTTGTTTAGGCTATGCTCAACTCCAAGGCAATCGTTTATATCCACACCTGCTTTATGCTATTTTCCATTCTTTTGGTGTATATATATTTAGCTGGTGACTGGTGTAGCATGCTTTTTTTTTCTAATAAAAAAATGTTGAAGGGAGAAATCAATTGGCGATTCTACCTGAATGTAACTATAGTAGTACCAACTCAAAAGGATTGCTCAAGAGGGACCTAGACAGTAGAAAACTATAGGCACACCCTCAAGACCAGCTGAGCCATAATTTAACCGCCTCCACATGACATCAATAAGAATCAAGATAGTTTATACTAATATGATGTAGCATGCTTAATTTACTTTTATATATATCTTCACCTGCTTTTTGTAAAAATATACTAAAAGGATGCAAAATACCATTTCTCTTCGTCAAATGGCATTCTGTACGTAGTCAACTGAAACTTTTGGCAGGCAATTGCTAGGTTTTTTGTTTTTTTTGTTCTCGTTAAATGTTCGACCCCTATCAACGCACAAAAATTCCAAGTGTTCCAACGGTCTACAGCGCAGGTACCGGAGAAAATTCGAAGATTTGAAGTCGATCAACAATATGGACAAAAACCAAAAAAAAAAAAGGTGTCGTTATAAACCATATTTTCATTTTATAATTATTTGATAGTTTTAATTAATTTTTAAAATTATTTTAGTAATGTTATATATTACACTCCATCTTTCTGTCATCCCATTGAGATGATGTTGGAACACCCATAAGCTCTGAATTTTTTTCATTTTTACAAAAAGTGATCTAAGGGTTAATAGTCAGAGTTGCATCAGTCTAATAAAATGAGTTGTGAGATAATAATGTAATATGTAGCATTACTCTTTTTTTTTTTGGTTTAACAATGACTTATCAAAAGGTTAGTCAAAACTAACAAATCAGTACGTATAATAATATAATTGTGAGGTAAAAATGTGGTAGAAATATACTTGTCAATCAAGATAATCCTTTTAAAACTACTTCTACCTTAAATAAAAATAAAAATAAATAAATAAAACCTATAAAATGCATTATATAAGAAATAAAACTAATATTTGTCAATAGTCTACGAAGCCAGTCATGAGGTCTCTAGAAGTTGTGTTGTTGGTATACGTTGCCGTCTACAACGTGTCATGACTGACTTTTTGGGGAAATTCTCCTAGCAATAAAAAGATGAAAAATGAAAAAATAAAAAATTAGGAGAGACTTGACACGGAGTTGAAGATGAGTAAGGTGGAAAACCCACGACCGTCCGTCAGCTTTTCTCTCGAAAGTCAAGGATAGATAGCGTATATAATATAATAAATTAATCTTTAAGTTCTATATACACTTAAAATTAGAGACGACCCACGTGTAGATGGGGGTAGGCTAAAGTCATTCCATTCCCATGTTTTGAAATTTTTTATTAAATTTACATTTTGACCAAAATTTTCATTAAATATGTCGGTTACTCGATAGTCATTAAGCATGGTGCAATTTAAAGATGGATTACGTACAAAATAATTATAAAATGTATTCTTTGTTCGTTATTAAATATAATAATCTACGTATTGTTTTGCTAAATTTTTGTTATAGAGATCACACTTTGCATTTTGTTGATTATTAATTATGATGTTTTGATTATATTTATTTGTATGCTGGTCATTGAAATTACTTTTTTTTAACTTTAGTCCTATTTTAATATATTTTTCATTCCTATTTTGGCCTCCATCCATACAAATTCTTGGTTCCGTCCCTGCTTAAAATGGAAATTCGCATTTAAATATATTAATAATAAGCTTTACCCTTGTGTAAATGAATCGAATGATAGACTTTACTCTTACAAACTCCTTATGTAAATGATTCAAAATAATAATTTAAATACTAAAATACATAGAGTAAGGTTCTATTAGTAAAGAAAGAATTTGAATGAAATTTGATTTTTCATTTTTTTTTTAATTATAATTTTTTTTTTTGTAAAAAATATGGGTATTTTTGGAAATTACAATAAAATGATAATTTGATGTATCTAAGTATCACACATGTTAGTTTGTAGGACAAATTAAAAAATGGTTGATAGTTCAAGAAGCCAAAATAAACCAGACAAAAGAAAAAACAAGTCACATGTGTCAAACGTGGCCTCTTTCGCATTTCTTCGGAGATTGCTCCTATTTTTTAATAAATAAAAAATGTAAATAAATAAACCAATTTATGGTTTAACCTAATTTCTTGCATTCATATTCGATTTAACACGTGTGTGAAATCCAGGGTTGAAAAATTGGCATGGTTTTTATTTGATTTAGGCCAACATTGACCAGAAATGCAAGATCTTAATTAGTCAAAAAGAAATTCTTTTCATATGTGGTTCAAGGCTGCGTTAGGCAAAACTACACTCAAAACCTTTTGCATTGTTAAATTAACGGTCAAAAATTAAATGATGATCACTCAAAATTATCTCCCCTCATCATGGAATTAAAACTCTATAAAGACTTTGAGGTTAGCATCTTAGATTTTTAGTCAAGCTCTCCTTGAAGGGGAGACCTCTTCTTGCAAAGAATTTTTATCCCAAAAATAAGATCTAGAACAAAGAGCAATTAAAACGTTAGTCAAAAGGGCCAAAAACTCAAATTTTTTTATGAAGATTTCTCAATTTCAACGTTTGTTTGGCTAAAACACACCCGTAAATAGAAGTTCAATAATTTGGTTCAGAGAGCTCAGGAGATGCTCGACCAACCGAGGATGCTACATTAGGTTTCCATAGAAAAACTTGAAACACTCAATAGGTGACTTTATTGATGCTTGATCATCTGGGTGTGATTTTTTTTTCGAAATAAAAAGTGGATGAATCGACCAAGATGAGACAAGGTATTTTTGTTTCTTGTTTTCAAGATTGGGGCCTATTTTCTATTTAAGCTCAATAAGGAGAGCATGGTCGCCCAAAATGTTGTTTATGAGTTTTCTTTTCCATAGTAAGATTACACCATGGAGAGTTTTCTTTTGTTTTCCTACAAATCTTTGATTCTTCTTGAGTTGTGCATTGTGTTATTGTTAAACTTGCAAACCACTACATCATTACTCAACCACCCCTAAATCACATGGGGATATTGGTTCGGCCACCCCGAATTACTTAGGGGTGGTCCAACCACCACCTCAACACTTGGGGGTGGCTAACAACCCCTTCTTTTTTTAAGTTTTTAACTATGTAGAAGTTCATGAGGTAAACTCTAAGAGTCTTTAAACTTTGAGTGTAGTATTAAAACGAGTGAAAGTTTATAAGATTTTTGAAGTTTTCCTATAAAAATTATTTTTTCAGACTAAAACAAAGGTTTCATTCAGTTGAATTTCCATCACAACAAGCTCTTCCATCGCTATTACAACTAGGAAACAAAAGTGTGGGGGCAAAGTTAGAGAATCTTAAACTCTTTCCACAACGACTTGTATGTATTGGATTAAGATTTGAGTTAAAGTTATTCAAAAAAGTACGTAGAAGATGTGCCTTACGAGTTACGGAATTACAAGGAGGTGGTGGTGTATTGTTTTTTCCGGCCTATTTGCATTTGAGGTATCTTTTTAAAACATCTTTCTCTATAATTTCTCCATCATGATCAATGACATGATGTCAAATTGTATTCACAACCCCATTGTAGTCATTTCTTTCTTTTCAAAATTTCCTTACACCCAAAATGCATTTATACCCTTTTGATGGAATAGATTACGTTTGACAATAAAGAATAAAAAAAGGATCACTCCCAAATTGGTTATAAGTAGGCTAATAAATTTTTACACGACTAACGAATCTAACATGAAATTATAGGGTTAAGCTTTGACATAATTGGGTTCGATTCATAAAGAAGTTGACTTGCTTGACCCATTTATGAAATTTTTTTTTTAATAATAAATATATGTTTAGGTACAAGCAGATTGTGTCAATTTAGGTCAAACGGGTTAAACAAGTCATATTCAGATTAAATGGGTCAAATAGGTTATGTTAGGTCACTCGTTGGTCATGTTCGAGTTTAAGGCTCTGACCCATATAGCTAAACTACTCGGGCTCAAGTTTATCCTTATTGGGTTGCATGTCAAGCGGTTCAACCTGAACCCGGCCCGCCCACCAACAAACATGTCAGCGAAAGGGGTACTTCATTTTCTTTTGTGAGGAATTTTTTATATTTATATATTTGTTTTTATTGGTCCTAGACTCCTAGCGTGGTAGATTTAACAGTTTTCGACAAAATTTCAAACGGAAGTTGGGGGTAAGGATTTGTTTTTCGTTTATGCTTATTTTAAATCGGTGCAATAAATTAAATAAAAAAATAAAAAATAAAAGACAGTTGGAAAGGAATCCACGTTCCCTAAATTATCAGAATTTCCTTGGCTTTAAAGCGCAACCAAACGAGATAATCTTTTAAGATTGTCAATGAATTCAACAAACTTTCATCTTAATTTTATAAAGTATGTGAGGAAATGGTAGTCCATCTCAATTTAAAACAAAAGGTCCTTCAAACAAACAAGAATAATCACAATAAAACTACCAATCGATATCCATACAAAATGCTAAATCGAAGTTTTTTTACTGCATTTTCTTACTGAGGTGTGGTGTGCATACAACTCAGTTATCCAGCAACATGACCAAATTTAAAACAAAAGGTCCTTAAATTTAGCTCTTCAATGTCTTCAACAAAAGGACCATCATTCTTCTCTGTTCACAAGTACCAAAACAACACTTGAATGGATCCGACTGCAGAAAAAGCTTTGAATGGACCATCATTCTTTGCAGATGCTTTTCTGTGAAGTGCCTTGAGATAACCAACATCCAAAAGATCACATGCTACTGAGCAGGGAAAAGAAAAGGGATGTACATAGAGCAAGATAAGAGAACTTACAATGGGAACCTGACCCTATATGGTAAACCTGCCTTGTTAGCAAAGTAACGTTGAAACAATGTACTGCAATCAGCGCTGGTTATTGTATGGTGACCACCTTTCACCCCGCCAATGCAATCGTCGAGAATAGGGTGGCATATTTTCTGGTAACTGTTGAGGATATCGTGTGAAACTGCGTGTACTTCCACTCCCACTCCCACTCCACTCCTGTTGACTGCCCAGGCATTTGCCGGAAACGGGGTCGACCATATGAGGAAAAGGCGGACCTATTTTGTGATGACCAGGAACGGGAATTACCCTCCGATGACCACCCAGACATTTGCCGATGATGGGGAGAAGTACCCTCCGATGACCACCCAGACACTTGCCGATGATGGGGCACACGCACGGATGACAAGTTGCTCGGTATAGTAGCAGTACCAGTATTACCATGAGTCCCTCGAGTGGTTTGCCTCAGACGTAGCATACTCTCTGATGACAAATTGTTGTTCCTTCCAGTGATGGGACTGACCTCCATATCATATTCCCCCCTCGCTCTCCTATAATGCGACTGTTCTATATCACTTGGAACATCCGATAGACCAACCATGAGGGAGAACCCAAGAGAGCAAAACATGAAATCGAAAATGGAAGTCACCCAGTCACTAAAATCTACTGAGAGAGTGTTTTCTTCGCTACTCTCTTCCCCGACCTCTGGATGAAGTGAGCTAAGAACATCCTCCAACTCCCTTTCCCGTTCCAGCCTTGTCCAATCTCTCTGTCGCATAGGGTCCACATCCGCAGGCCGAATGGATGGGTGTTCAGACCTTGCATGCTTCCTGAGTTCTGAATAGGTCCCACTAAAGTTGCACATCTCAGAAGAACAACTTCTTGCCTTGGAATTCATGAATTTACGAGCTGGCTCTACTATACTGTACCCATAAACCTCTCCTCGACAAAGAGGGCAGAAAAGTTTTGGTTGCAATTGGCTCCCACAATACCTTGCTTGCCCAGGCTCCGACCCATCTTCCCTGCTGTGAAATGCTGAGCTTGTAAGAGGATTTTCTTGCAGTAGTGCTATTGAGGCATGTGGTGCAAATGACTTACAGAACTGATCAAGACAATTGGAGTGTCTGTAGCTGGTGTTGCACATGTAAGGGTGGCAGCCTTTCTCATAGGAGGAACACTTTAGAAGAACAGCATTATGAGGGTGTTCCATGCAGATTGGGCACCTAGCTTCCTCCCATTCTTTCACATCAGCAGCTGATCCCAATTGTTCTTCCACTTTATATTGCTCCATGGTCATGGAGCTGCTAGAGTAAGAAGATGCCCTTGAGTGAGCAGACAAGGTTCTAACCTTTGGCATTTTGGAAGTTAAGAAGTTGACCACAAGAACTAAAATCTGCCATAAAACCAGCACATCATAACTGTAAACATCATAATATTTAATTAAATCAAGCGCATCTGCAATGCATATAGGAATGCAATAGCAATTGCTAGTCACTAAATCAAACCATAACAAAACAAAACAAAACAAAAAAAAAGAGTAATGCTACATACCACAAAGACATCCTATAAAATTTCCCAAAAAGCTGATGTGGTAAGATATAGTAGCCATTGGATTTTTTTTTTAACAACGGCTGATTGAAGGGCTACTAGATCTCATCATGTCATCTTTGTGAGATATTTGTGTAGTATATGGCATTACTCCCAAAAAAATGTCTACAATTGCATGTGCAGTTAACATATCGACAGAATTTAAAGTTTGAATATGGATTAATTAGATTTTTAAAATAAAATAAAAAAGACAAAGAAAAAAAGCCTATAACAAGTACAAAATCAACTGAAACCTAGATTTAAAAAAATAATAATAATTAAAATTAAAAATTAAAAAAAAAAAAAACTGTTGAAGTACAAACCGTTCTCTAGGACAAAATAATTGATTAACTACAAGATATATTAAACCTTCTTTGTCATATATAAAATAATCTCAAGAAGACAAAGAATCCCAACCAGCAAAGCTCCAAAAATTTAAATTGCAAGCTTTAGTGCATTTTTCTTAATCAAGGGAGCATAACCAGCTTTTTAGAAGTGTCCTTCTACAAGCTATTTGAATGGATTAGGATAAGAAGTGAAGAACAGTTTCAAGTGCTAAAGAACTAAAGAGGAGGTTTTCATAGAACTACTTAAAAGCTAAAGGTCTACAACATAATCCAACAGCTACTCTACATTTTCCTTTATATCCAACTACAAAATCAATCCTTGCTACCAACTAATAATGTCTTTCCACAAGTCATTACATGTTATCATTTATCGTATCAAATTATGCTCCATACTATTTTGGAAATTGACATGACATTGCTATTACCTTCTCAAATACTGTAACTACTCATAAACAAGAGATTTGGCAATGCAGTTAAGGGGAACTTCTAGATGAATGGCACTAGAGAGAAACTACAGCATCTGCAAGAATTTGGGAAAGTGGACTAAATAAGAAAATAAACTTTCAAACAGAAAAAAAAAAAACAAAAAGAATGATACTCCTAGAGTCCGAGTCATTAGTTTTCATGAAGAGTGTGAAGAAGATTCCAGCCAACTAAAATGCAAACAAAGCTCTGATAGAGGGTCGCAGCGAGCCATTGCAATGGAACTGGTCTTGCAAGATCAAATACCATCATAGAGAATGCAACCATTGGTCTATTGCACAGTTGAGTTTGCAATCCACCACAATAGATCGTCCAGTTGGTCTGCAAATTTGCATTGATCTTCTGAAGACCTTGTTCCTCTGAAGCAAAACAACTCCATGAGGGTTTGCTTGGCCCCATCTGTCATGCTTCAAACCAAAAAAAAAATAACACGTCCTACTTTATGATAGAATCTGCTGTTCCATCAAATCTTAGAACTTAATGTCTCAAACTATTATTATCTAATCAATCATTGCCACTTGCCAATAACCTTGAGAATCTCCCATTTAGTTTGAAAGTCTTTATAGATAAGAACTTGGTCCTCAAATGCAAAATAATTCTACTAGGGTTGCTTAGCCTCCATGACTAGGGTTGCTTAGCCTCCATGACATCTATCTAATGAGAATTTCTAAAGGTGAATGAATACAAATAATAGGGTTCTCAATTTTCCACTTTCCAAGGACAAACAACTAGTAGAAATTCTTCAAATAAAGCCACCAGTACAGGACAAGCACTAGCTCATCTCTGTGATTCATGCTTACATTAGTTAAAATTGTATCGTTATGTTCTTCAATGAACCTCACTTGAAGATGTTCATCAGGTACAGTACATTGCACACCAGTTAGCTGCTTACTATTTACCAACACACAACCTACTTGCTAGCTATCAAGGCATAACCTACTTGCTACTTATCAACACATAATGCGCACACATACCCCTAGGTCTTGAAAAAAAAAATTAGGCAAGCCAATTATGAAATAATAAGAAAGCAAAACTAAGCATGCCTCCAAGCCCCTTTTTTTCCTTTAATTCCAAACATCATTTGAAATTTCTCCAAACACAAAGGGCTTCTAGATGCCTCAGAAATTACAAACTATCTTCAACATAGAATTTCATAACTTTTCACGAGGAAAAGATCTGAAATTTATCTTAGTCAAATATTTTATATCTTTGTCATCAGTACTTGGCACAGAATACAAGCCCAGCGAACTCTGTTTCAAATTAGACTCTCTCCTAGAAAAATGTAACCAAAGTTAAGATCTTGGGTTCAAATATACCGTAATCATCAGCCCATATCCATGAGTCAAAATTCAAACCCACTTGGCACCTACCCACCGAAATTGCAAAACATCATGACCCCAAAACTCATAACAAACCCAAAACTCAAAAAATTTCTTAATTTATAGGTTACTATTTTTTTGAATCTTGTTTTCCCTAATCCTTTTCCCACAAAGAAACTAGTTTTTTTTTTTTTCTATATTAAGAAAAACCACCTGCCGAAAAATCAAAGACCCATTATGGAGAGGAATTTAAATCCACAAATTTCTTCAAAAGAAAACCTCAAGAAGCATAACAAAGATACGCAGATTTTCACAAAAAGATATATTCAAAGACCAAGCCAACAAAATTAATCAAAACCAAGATATAATAAAAACCCAATAATCAGCATCATCAGTAAAACAAATCATCATACCCATTCAAAACATAATAGATGAGGAAAACAGGAAAAATATGAAATTTACCGGAGACTTAGGAAACTCCTAGAGAGCTTGATGCAGACGCAGAGTCAATTGTGAGCAAGTCGTACATGTATTATGTATATATCACAGAAAAGCACTGTCTTCTTGCATTGTGAAAGTACACAATTACCCCCAAAGCCCAATAAGTTTTAAAGAGTTACCTTGGCCCATTAGGCTAGGCCCACAAATTAGGGCCCTCTACTATTCGCTCGCTTTTTCAAGAAACCTCAAAAATATAAATAAAAAAGACGAAAATATTGATTGAGCACCATCTACCACAGGTCCACAATAAAGCTACAAGTTCTTCTTATGTCTCTTTTGAGTCTCTTTAAGAATGATATAACTATTAAAATCATCATTTAATCAAAATCTAATGATAATTTTAATAGATTCATCATTCTTAGAGATACTCAAGAGAGACACAAGAAAGGGACTTCTAGAATTGATCTCTACCAACTACCATGTGTTTATATCTCCTTCAATCTCGATTTTCTTTTTCTTTTTTTTTTTGTAATGTGAAAATTTTAAAGTAAAACAACAAGAATTGTTATGATCAAATGGTCAAATCTAATTAGGGTCCATTTGAATTTACGATTTTAAAAAGTGCAATTTGAAAATATGATTTTAAAAATGCAGTTAAGCGTTAGGTAAAATCATAGTTTATCCTTAAAATTGTGTGTTTGCAGAACACGAAAATACGTCTACTTGATGCTAAAACAGTTGAAGGAACTTCAATTTGAGTTCATTTTCTGCATGTCTGAACAAATTGGAGGTATTGAGACCCGATGTTGAATCTCAAGTGGATATGATCATCCAATCCCAAGCCAAACTCATTTAACCAATTCAAACTAAATGTTTCCATGAGCAAAAATGCTTACCATTTGTCTAAAGTTATATATGAATAAGCTTAATTGTCGTAGCGAAAGGCATCTTAAAAGCCAAGGATAGTGTTCATATGACTCAAGTAGCTTCTTTGGTGCATTCAAAGAGCCAAAAAGGTAGAGTTAAATTTCTCCTTAGTTAAATTTTTACCTTGTCATTTTACTTCCAAATGACAAACTTCCCTTCTTTACTCTATATTTAACTATTGAGTCTATTGTCATACATGCTCCATACATTTCAAAAGCCAACAAGCTAAAGTTAAATAATTTTTTAAGCTTATTTTTTACCCTACTCTCTCTTTATTGGTTTAAAACTATTAACTAAAATAGAGAAAGGTATATGAGGTTTGACGTTTAGTTTCTTTTAAAAGTGATTCTCTAAATTTAATAATGTGTGTTTTCCTCCTCAAATTTAATTTTTATTTAAAAACCCCATTATAAATATTGGCCTCAAAATTTATTAAACAGGCCATGTTTATATGGCTATTCCAAAACAAGCATTTGTACTTTGGTTGGCTGCTAGATACTACTTATCAACTGGGAAAAGGATAGAAAACTAGGGTTATAAAGGGGAGGTCCGAGGTCTTGGGCATGTGAAGCCTCACAAGAAAGAAGAAAGAATTCATGGCAGTGCCAGTGAATTCATATATGGGTTTCTTTTTCTCGATTCAAATAAGGAGAATCGATCAGGAAGGAAAATTACAAAAGAGGATCTTTGTCATTCTTTAACATGATAGAATAAATAAGAAGATAAAAAGTGAAAATACTTCTGAACACTTGGGGAAAAGCGGTCCATTTAGCAACAACATGTACACCTACATTTGTACTTTAAGAAATCTTTGCTGCTTTCCATTCGGGTATGAAAAGCAATTGGAGCTAAATATCATAAATAACACGTGGGAATCGTTTAAAGCAAGGATAGAGTATGTTATAATGTGATACACGTGTTTTTGAATTGGACACACTACAATTTGATACGTCAAAATCACTTTACTTTTAATTCAATGAATTTTACATTTGTCCCTTTGTATGCATTGATTAAGTATCACTTGCAACTTGCAACTTGTTCCTTCATAGGTATATTTGTATGTTTTCTATCATTTTCCTTTTTGTCTTTGCATGCAGCATCGCAATTTAGCTCAAGCCCCACTTCCAAAATGTTTCAGAAGGATGAATAAATTTGACCTAATCACAAAAGCTAAATAAATAATTATTATTAATTTTAAGAAGAAAAAAAATTATAGGGGACAGATCCACATAGAGAGAACAAAACTTGACTTGGTCTGTCACCTTAATTTGTGGACCAACTTTGTAGTGAATGTTCACCATCACATGCCTGACTTTATCACCAAGTAATCTTTTCAAGAGGGAGGTATATTTAAGTTTGCAATTTTAAAAAGTGCGATTTAAAATAATGATTTGAAAAGTGACTTTTAAAAATGCAGCTAAGTGTTTGACAAAAATCGCAGTTTAGCCTTTAAAAATGAAAATAATTTTTAAAAAACAAAATCCTAAACAATCATTTTCTTACGATTTGGTTTAAAATCGCACTTTTTGTCTACGAAATCCCAATTCCAAATGCATCCTAACCATACACGCACTCCAATTTTTTCACACTTTTTTTAACATTCGTATTTAACCTTTTAAACCACTATCAGATTTGTGATTGATTTTTATTATAATTTAATTTAATTGTAATTTAAAAGCTACCTATGAGTACAGAAAAATGGACGTGAAGAAGTAGGAGTGTAAGTAGCATTACTCATCTTTCCAAGCAAAGCAACCCTTGTTTTCCTATTTCTTTTTAGCGGATTTTTTTTTTTTTTAAGTTTAAGGCGATAAATGTAGGTTTATTATTATTTTTATATTCAAATAATAATTAATTAATATTGGACTTTATTTTTTACATATTTAAAATAATTCTTTTCACTTTTTGGGAGCAAAATGATTAATTAAGTTTTTATATTTAAGTCTTTTAACATCTAATTTTGAATTAATAATATGACTAATCCACTTAATTAATTGTGATCATGTGACATTATTGATGGTAGGATGTCTACTCAATAGCAAACAAAATTTAAACCACACATTATTCATATACAAGTGAAGTAGAAGATGGATATAGCTAGGGTTGGTAAAACGGGTCCAAGGGTCGGATTTGTGTTAACCCAAACCCCATACGTTTATTAAATATGACCCAAACCCTAAACCTAAAACTACGTGTAGTGTTCATATCAAGTTCGCAGATCGTAAGTTAAATTGTCAGGCTTAAATGTAAATATAGCTTATTAATTTTTTAGACAGAGTTTTTCTCCAAACTGAGTTGAAGAAATTTTCTCAAACCTAATCTATAAAAATGACATGTATCCTTTGAACATGTGAAAGTCACATTTTTTTTAATAGTATGGACAAACTTTGAAGAAATTTTATTAAAAAAATATTTGTATCTTACATATTATTAAGAAAATGCATATATCATTTTTATAGAATAAATTGGAGGAAATTCCTCTAACCTAGTTTAGAGGAAAACTTTGTCCTACTTTTTTTTAATAAAAAATTAAAACAAAATCAATTTCTAAGTTTTTGTTGTGTTAAATACTATTTTTTCCGTTAATATTGATTGATTTTTTTTTTTTACATGATTACACAAAAGGGGGAAGAAAATTCGAATTAATAACCTTCGCTTCATTAGCATGGTCAATACTTATAGAAGTTTTACATTTTCAATCAATATCTCCAAAGTATACATATATCATACCATATGAAATCATAATTATGTCCAGAACAATAATAAATTCTTTTAAAAAAACCACAACAAAAATAATTTTTTCAATAAAATAATATGTACTTTTTTTTTTTTTTTTTTTTGTCTTTTTGTTTTTAAAAATAATATAACGCATACTTTAAGAAGTTGGTGAAGACCGCGCCTCTCGTCAATGGGGGTTACGAACCCTCTCTTCGTATGGTTGGTGGAGAGGAGCACCTCCACCGCTTGTCCTGGTCAACATTAGATAGTTTAGTCTTTCAATTTTTTTAAAAAAAATCATAAAAAATATTTAAAAATCTAATTATAATTAATATTCTTTAATTATGGTCCCTAATTATGATAAATAAGTAAATAAAAAATGCATTAATATCATTGATTCTCTTAAAAATTAGGAAAAGTCCAACATACCCTTCAAAGTACCACCTAATTAACAATGTTTAATTTCTCCAAACTTCAATTATGACAATATCCCTCCAAAACTATCAAAACATTGGCAATGCCATCTCAATGAGATCACGCCCCACTAAAGGTAACCACGTCATCCTCATCCACAAAATGGGGAGTTGGTTGACAGCGACGACCATTAGCAACTTCGATGGCGACAATTTGATCAGATGATTTGCTTCAACAGCCTATATAGCGCAAATTGTTATTTCCTTAAGCTGCAAACGAACTGCCAGTCGTTCATCACATGTTGTTTCTTTGTGCTCATGTACAACACCAAGACTTGCATATTTGTTTTCTCCATATACCAACTGATGTAGGATGGTGTAGTGGATTCGCAATAATAGACAACAATAGAATCACAACTCTTTTTAAACCAATATTCTATCAATAAATCAAGGCAAAAAGGATTAAAAAAAAAATCACTCATAGAGTGTTTTATATTGATAGATTAATCAAAATATATAAACTCTACATCTTACATACTAGGCCGGTTATATTTATAACAATAAGTAAACCTAGACCTATTATGGAAATATATAGAATAATAAAGAAAAAATTACAATTAAATAAAATCATAATTCAAATAAAGTAAATAATAAAATATATATATGATTGCTGGATTATTTGATTCGCTGGAATAAAATCTTTATTAGACCATTAGCAGGCTAGCAGACACTCTATAGTCTATTCCATTCCCTATGTTTAGTGGGAGGGGGGAACCATAAATACATAAAAACATGCCTACAATCCACATATTTAATTTACACCAAGGGGTAGCTACCAAATGCTTTATTAAATTATAAACAAATCATATCTTTCCTCTCCTTCACGCATCCCCATGAAAATAGTGTAATGATAAAATGAAGAAAGAGAAAAAAAAATAAAAATAAGAGTAAAAAAGATTATTTAATTGATGTAGGAAAAAATAAGAGAATCTATGGTGAAGTGTTTTTTATAAGAAATCAAAAAGTAATTTTATTTCCTATATGTAGGAAAATTGCTGGAAAGCTGTTGCTAGATTGCTAGTGCTCTTAAAGTCTCCAATAAAGTAATCAAGTCTTTTCTTAGAGCACTAGCAACAATTTTCTTTAATTTTCTCTAAGTTTAAGGCACAAAACCACTTTTTGTTTCCATATAAAAATATATTTCATAATAGCTTCTTTACATTTCTTTATACTATTAAAATATTATTTCTTTACAAAATACAAGTTTCCTACTTATTCTCACTTTTTTCACAAAATCTCAACACAATTCCAATTAAAGACAAAAAGATGAAAAATGAGAGAGGAGAGAGAAATGTTTATATTAAAATAATGTAACTCTCAAGGAAAACATTGTAGCAACCCCTTGAGGGTTGGCTAAATAATCAGGGCTGGCAAAACGGGTTTGGTTGACCGTCGACCCGTGATGACTCGCGACCTGTTTAAGGTAAACCCAGACATGACCCGTTAAAATAAATGGGTCAGAGCCCCGAACACAACACGACGCAGTAAGTTTCACGGGTCACCCGACACGACCCGTGAAACCCGTTTAATGTAATGGGTTCGAAGCGGTAGAGAGAGCGACGCAGCAAAGAGGGGGAGAGCAGCTGAGACGTCAAGGGAAGAGAGAGAGAGAGCGACAAGCAGAAAGGGAGAGAGTGGTTGCGATGTAGGCAGTGAGCGGAGGCCGGAGAGCAGAGAGAGAGCGTCAAGCAGGAAGAGTGGAGGAAAAAAAAAATGATGAAAACCTATGGAGCCTGGACCTGAGAGCGGCGCAGCCTGAGAAGTGAGAACGAAAGGAAAAAAAAAAAAAAAAAAAGGTCTGAACTCTGAAGCGAGGTTGAACAAGAAGAAAAGAGAAAAAATAAAGGAAAAAAAAAATGGAAGTGATGGGGGTGGGTGTGATGTTGTCGGTGGATTAAGAAAAAGAAAAAAAAAAGAAGAAAAGGATAAAGTGGTGTGATGGTGTCAGATGTGGGAAAACCAAAACTGAAAAGTCAGCAAACTTAAAGTTCCTAGGTGAGTGATAACTCCAGATGAGGTGAAAGTAAGCGTGAAACCGTGTAATGTTTATTTTTTAATTTTAAAAAAATCTTAAACGGGTCTGACGGGTCATCCGTGAGTGACCCGCGATACGACTTTTTTAAGCAATATAAATGGGTTATAAACGGATCAGCCCGTTTAAGACCCAAACCCATTTAATATAAACTCAAACTCGCTAATTTTGTGTCGTGTTCGGGTCGTGTCAAAATTATCGCTACTAAATATAGGAATCTAATGTGAGTAGGTTTTTGTGGTTTTTTGAAATTTTTCTTGAACATAAGAAGGAAATGACATATAAGGCATATGTTGCTAGTGCTTTTATTGGATTTTTGCCTTTATTTCATTCAACTTTTCAATCTTCCATTTGCAACCTGTTTTGATCTAGTAAAAATTAGAATTAGTAAAATCTCGTGAAATGTGACTTTGTATAATATTTGAATTAGCTTTCCAATGCCACCAAGTTTGCTCAAATCTGATATCCAAAACTCGAGATATAACCTTTTAATAAAATTCATCAGGTACGAACTTGACCAAAATGTTAAAACTGGCTTGCATCACACACAGCCGCTCTATAAAGGAACAGCCTCCCACCTCATCAAACATATTGTGAAATCTCTATTTATTCTCATCTTGACATTATCTTCATTCAATTATTTATCCTCCTCTCCATAAATTCTAACTTAGGCATCAGAGGTGAAATGGCTGCCAAACCCCCTACTTCGCGGCCTTCTATCACTGATTCCTCTTTATTCTTAGTAGGGCTTTGGACTCAGATCGCTGCCTGGAGTAACAAATGTCTAAACACAATAAAACCCATTATAATATTTAATTATTCAAGTCATTCTTGCATTGTGAGGGGCAAGATTCTCAATAGAATTTACAAGGGACAACAATAAATTATGATCTCAACCACCTACTAGATTGTTGTTGTAGAGCATGAGTTCATGTCTACATATCTAGGCAAGATTTAAAAGTCCAAGTAAGAATATATTCTAATGGAAAACAACTTAGTTCAAAAAATATATAGAATTTATGGATCGGAGTCCAACGTTCAAAATAAAAATTATTAGGTTGAGCATAACACAGGACCTAGTGGTGATAGAAGCACAAGCGACTTTGAGTGCTGCAGAATTTATTCGAGATCTAGGGCTTCAATTTGTTATTTTGAAAGAGATTCCTTACAGGCACTCAATGTAAATGACCAAAATTAGAGCAAATATAGGCAAGTGCTTCCCGACGTAAAAGTCGCGCTAAACAAATTAAAGCACTAGTAGATTTGGCACATTTGAAGAGAAGCAAATTGGGCAACCATGAGACATGGCTTCTAGACGATTGGGGACGGAACCAATATTTAGTAAATAGGTGAAAGTGTGAAACAAAAAACGAAAATTCAAAATTCAAAATATTGGGCATGGATATTGAAGGGAAAGTCCGGATTGTCTCATATTATGCATAAAATATTAGGTTTACATCACATGTAAAGAAAACGTAAGGATTGGGGCAAATCTTTAAATACCCATTACCGAGTCCTGCACGCACGCGTTGGCCAGTTTGGCTCCAGACCGACTCCCGTCATGCCCAACTGCATGGGCAACGCGTCAACTACGCGTCCGTGTCAACTGTTAATACAAAAGGAGAATTTCTTTTTCTCATTCTCCATCGGCTTTCACCTTCCTTTTATTATTAAACTAATTGGACCATTTCTATTCTCTTTTTTTTCTTTCTTCTTTTTTCTCTTTTTAAGTATCAGGTTAGTTTGTGATTTTAAAAAGTACTATTTAAAAATAATAATTTTAAAATATGTAATTTGAAAATGTAATTTTTAAAAATATAACTCAACGTTTGGCAAAATCAAGATTTGACCTTAAAATCAAAGTTTAAACTTTAAAACTATGCATTTTCAAAAAAGCATCTCCTTAAATGCAATTTGAAAATGTAGATTTTTCTTGTTTTCAAATAGCAATCCCAAAAAATTTATTTTTTACGATTTTGTTTAAAATCATATTTTTTATCTTTGAAATCGCAATCCTAAATGCAAGCATATATGTCAAATATAAAAAGGTAATTATATAGAAGCTGTGCTATTTGTCATAATCTATAAGCCAAACCCCTTCTATCTTTACTATATCCAAGTGTCTGTGTTTAGGTGTTATAAAAATATGCTAAGGTGGAATTATATAATTTTAGATGTGAGGGGAAAATAAATAAAAACTTTTGGGGTGAAAATTTTGATTTTAAAAGAATTATAAGGATATTCTAAAAAAAATTGGGGAAAATTTTGAGGTTTGCTACAATATTTGAGAAATTTAATTTCACTCTTTTCTCTTTCTTATAAAAAATTATAATTAAATATGAACTATTGAAAAAACTAAGCCAAATCTTAGAAAAAGTGCAATGGGCTATGGAAAATAGAATTTGAAAAATGCTTTTTTGCATCGGTCCATCTTACTCTATCTTTGTTGAGTTGAGATGCTTTATCTACCCTTAATTAAAAAGAAAAAAAACAACCAATAATAAATAAACATGCCAACTCAATAAAAATATAGACGAGACAATAAACGCGAAAATGAAACAAAACATTTCTCATTAATTGTGCATTATTATGAGATGCGCTAACTAATGCGCTATACATCCTGACGCTCCATCGGTTCTTTTCTCATTCTCTTACTTTTCAAAATCACAATTAATTGTGGAGTCATATGAATCTCACACATGGACCCTATATATCCAATGATGATTTAAAAAAGTGAAAGAATGGTAGAAGAACCAGAGAAAAAAATTTTATTATTATTATTTTTGACATGTTGGTATAAGAAAAAGGAAAGAGCGAAGAAATGGAGAACTAGTAATTTTTACTTTACGAGACGTGGACTATATGATCAACAATCAATTGAGCCAAGGCTATTGTGAATTATTATTATTGTAAAAAAATAATAATGAAAAAAGAATACCAACCGAGTCCAAGAGCCTAACTCACATGTGACATGTGCAAAGGTTTGGCCAACAAGAGTCGGTCAGTCCACCGACCTGTTGACCACGTTTTTGTGTCAAACATTTGTTGAGTCCTTTCGGGGCTTGTGTTTGATTTGATTTGATTTGATTTGATCCATTCTAAGTTCTAACCCGAAACCCCACGGTGCCGCATTTTACCGTTTCAATTCAACGCCTTTGAATTATTCAAAACCTTTTTCAAACTTCGATTAATTTATTCATACCTTTTCAAACCTTCACCGCGTCCACAATTCTCAGAATCTCATCTATATATATATAAATGAACTCAATCCAACCAGCTCCTCAACAAAATCAAAAACAAAAAAACATTCTTAGTTTTGCTTCATTCAAACAAGTTCAGTTCAGAATGATTTCTTCATGGAGAAGGAAAATAGCTGGCCGTCGTGCCGCCAAGGAGGAGCGGCGGGGCGAGAAAGGAGAATTGGAGTTGATGATACCGAATAACTTCCGATGCCCCATATCTCTAGACTTGATGAAAGATCCGGTGACGTTGTCGACGGGGATTACGTACGACCGCCAAAGCATTGAGACGTGGATTGACTGCGGAAACCAGACATGTCCCATTACAAACCAGGTCCTGAGAAATCTCGAGCCTATACCCAATCACACGTTGAGGAAGATGGTGCAAGATTGGTGCGTCGAGAACCAATCCTACGGCATTGAGAGGATTCCCACGCCGAGGATTCCGGTGAGCTCGGCGGAGGTTTCGGAGATTCTATCCAAGATTACGGCGGCAAGTAAACGCGGGGATCAAGTCGGGTGCGGGGAGTTGGCGGCGAAGATCAAGGCGTTGGGGAAGGAGAGCGAACGCAACAAGCGATGCATTGCGGGGAACAAAACCGCCGGCGGCATTTTGTCTGCCGCGTTTGAAACGTTTTCGAGATCGTCGGTGTCTGATACAAACGGCGCCGTATTGGAGGAAATATTGTCGGCTTTAACAATCTTTTTCCCGCTCGACGAACAGGCAAAATCGAATCTAGGATCGGCTGCTTCGTTGCATTCCATGGTTTGGTTTTTGAAGAGCGGGGATTTGTCGGGGAGAAGCAACGCGATTTTGGCTTTGAAAGAGCTTCTTCATTCCTCCGATGAGAGCAGAGCAGACGCATTGGCGGAGATTGAAGGCGCATTAGAAGCGTTGATGAAGATGATTACAGAACCCATTTGCCCGACTTCGACAAAAGCTTCGTTAATGGTGATTTACCACATGATCAACAATTCCTCGTACCAAAACGAAACAATTATACAAAGATTTGTCGACATGGGTTTGGTCTCTCTGCTGCTGGAGACACTTGTCGACAGCGAAAGAAGCATCTGCGAAAGGGCAATGGGTGTTCTTGACGTAATCTGCAGTGGAGAAAAAGGTAGAGAAAAGGCGTACAGCCATGCTTTGACGGTGCCGGTTTCGGTGAAGAAGTTGCTGCGCGTATCGGATTTGACGACCGAATTTTCGGTCTCCATCCTTTGGAAGCTCTGCAAGAATGAAAAGACGGAAGAGGGAGGAGTTCTTGTTGAAGCTCTTCAAGTAGGAGCTTTTCAGAAGCTGCTGTTGCTCTTACAAGTTGGCTGCGCAGAGAGGACGAGGGAGAAGGCAACAGAGTTGCTGAAATCGTTGAATCTTCACAGGGATAAGTTGGAGTGCATTGATTCTATGGATTTTAAGGATCTCAAGAGGCCATTTTAATTCAAAGGCAACAATCTTTTTTCATGGTGTAATGCATGTATATAATACGAAATATATATGTTTCATTTTTTTATTTTTTCAGATTGAAATCCTCAATATATATACCAAAAATGATTTGAATTAAAGTCTATATCAAACTTTTGCAATGTAATGGAAAAAATGCAAAATCAGTCTATAGTTTATCTGATATCTAAAATGAACTTAACGGTCTTTGAGGTATACCAAAAAAAAAAGGATAGTCCCTACAATTAAATTCCGTTAAGTGACTTAATAAAATCTAATAAAGTGAAACTTAAAAATTAATAAAATTGTGATATTTGTCCTATTTAAGTTACTGTCACACTAATGGAATTTGTTGAAGGGGTTTGCTAGGGGTTCTCCCCGTAGTGTTCTCCTGATGTTTTTCCAGTCTCATATAGAACATGATTTAAGAAAAAATAAAATTGTAATATCGTTTTTTTATATAGAACATGATTTAAGAAAAAATAAAATTGTAATATCATTTTTGTGCTAACAGATTAATTTTTATGAGTTAATAGTTAGGTTATAATGCTTTAAAACTTGTTTTTTGATTCAAAACTAAAACATAAGGATGGAAGGTTAACCCTTTAGGGATGATATCACCCAAAATGGATTTGATCATTTAAATTTGATGTTAATGCTTTAATTTTGGTGCTAATGCCTCACAAATTTGGTGCTAATACCTAAAAAAACCGGTGGTAGAAGCCACTATAATTTTATTTTTTCTTAAATCATGTTTTACGTAAAACTGGAAAACGAGGAGAACCCCTAGCATTTTCCTTTGTTAAATAAGTTGGTGAAATTTTATTGTATTGACTAAATTATTTTTTTGGCATGCCTAAAGGACCTTTGAGTTTATTTTGATACTATATAGAGTTAAAATTGTAAATCAGATAAATCATAAGGACTAATTTTACATTTTTACCTAATGTAACTAATATTTCATAAACGCTTAATGTAACATGACAGATTGAACAAAGACATGTACTCTTGATAAAAATGAGTTTATTCTTCTAAAGTATCTGACAGTACTTTCTCCTCATGTCTGAGTATTGAGAGATAGATCACTAAAAATCATCATTAAATATTGGATAAATCACTATTAGACTTTGAATTCACTAAATGTCTGTGTTTGGATTATATACTGCATTGAATTGTTGTGACATTGCTGCCTGAGAGTCTTACCAGTTTTGCTGCTATCTCTTTGCAAAATGTGTGTAATGGTGGATTATGTTGCCATCTGGATCTCAGTTTTAGTAGTATTTCTGCTCTGTACTTTTCTGTAACTTAGCTTATTCTCAGTCAACTCTTTATTTGCACTTAAATTAAACCTACTTAGTTATTTATCAAAATAATAATAATAAAAAATTAAGCCTACTTTGTTGAATTTTCCTTCCATAGTTTTCTTTCGGGTTTCTTTCTGCAGAGCACATGATCCTCAAAACTCTTATGATGAAATATGCAGTATACATCAATTTAGCCGAGGGCCCTCCACTCAAGTACTTCAATTGGTCCTTCCTATGCCCATAAACAATTAATGGGAATGGGACCATACACACTACCTATTCATTCAAGTAATGCTATTTATTCATAATTGTTTATTACGTACACTCATTTAACGTTGATTGACATAGCGTTTGTTAAGTAGCTTTTCTTTTTCTTTTTCTTTTTTAAATGACTAACATAAGAAGTCACTTAAAAAACGACACATCAATCAGTGTGAAATGAATGTAAAGAATAGTATTACATTACTCATTTCCTCTTCTCCTTTGTTGCATAAACCTTACATGGTGTGTCCCATTCTTGGAGCCTTTTCTTTTGACCATTTCCATTGAAGCCCACTCTGCATTCCTAATTTTGCTTATTTACATTTCCATGGCATCACCATAGTTATGTGATCATGTGTTTCTGTCTCTGCTCAAAGTATTTAGTAGATATGATTAGCGCCATGTTATGAAGGTATGCTCAGACAAATCATATTTCTACTACATAAGCATCTAATGAGTTGTTTGTTAGAGTCTATTTGAGATTGTGTTTGAAAAATAAAACTTTTAAGTCAAAAAAAAAAAAAATTGCCAAAACTTCATTTTTAAGTTTATGCGAAAAGTGCGTTTTAGTAATTTTGTTACTTTTTGGACTCTTAAAAGTGCTTTTTTTAAATGACCCTTTTTTAGGTGGCCCAGGATATTTAGTTCTTCAAACTGATGATTTGATAAGAACGTATTTTAAGGCCTCTTTATTTACAAACATCTTAATGATTTTGGGAGACCCTTTTTGTCCATTATTCTTTTGATGGACCAATTTTTTTTTAATTATTGACACATTATTAAAACCAGTTTTATATTTGAAACAAAAGGTGGAAAAAAGTATTCTCTATATCTAAATGACAAAATGGTTGTTTGCCAAACTGGGAGGGACATGGGCCATTGACTTTTTAATTTGAAAATTTGAATAGAGGAAGTACAGTGTCTGGATCCGTCGGCATCTTCCACCTGCTACTTCTCAATACTTTGCCTTTTGGTCTATCCATTTGTCCACAGGATTCTTCTTTTAAATCACTCAACCTCAATTATACCCATATGTGATTGGCTTTGAATCCATTTATACAACAACAAAAAATCTCCCAAACCATTTTATGTAAGCAATTTCTGAACTCCAAACAACATTGTATTGACTTTTGATTAATGAGGGATAGAAAGCCACTTTTTATAATTTAGATTTTTATTACCTTTGTCTCACCAATATATATATTTTTCTTTTCTTTTTTAATTTTTTTTCTTCCCTAACATTATGCAGTAGTGTACATGTGCATGCAAGTTAATACAACATTGGCCGACATTATCATCATTTTTTTTTTCTTTGGAAAATCATGTCTGGTTTAGAGTTTTGGGAAGATAGAGAATTATGGGTGAAAATGGATATGGTTAGTAGTCAATAATTTTTTTTTTTTTAAATGTGTACAGGAACTCATTCCTCCTTTTCATTTTTTTTTCTATTTTAACTACAATTATTTATAAACTAGCATTATTAACAGCTTTATCATATTTTACTCAAAAACAAAAAAAATCAAAAGTACATTTTTTTTTCTAAAATATCTTCAAAATTGGAGTACTTAATTTACATCTAGACCAGGTTCTTTGTCAAAAAAAAAAAAGTTTCATTGGAATGGATTTATAACTTCTCCAACCAACTCGGAGTAGGAATCTAATAGGAAGAAAAACAAAAAGAATTTAGTCCTGAAAATTTACAATGGATTGAGACCTAACAGCACTCTTCCTAGAATTTTCTGGATAAAAAAACCCATGTACCTTTTGTATCCAAACAACATTGTATTGACTCGATTAATAGTCAACTGGGGTTTGTATTTTTAGATTTTTAAATCCTGAGATGTGCTTTTTCTGACCCTTTCTTTTTTTTAATTTTTTAGTTCTTGAACTGATGATGATGCTAGATAAGAACTGCCTTTAATGTGCCTGCAAGTTAACATCTTCAACATTGGAGACAATATCATCATTATTCTTTTGGAAAATCATGTCTGGTTTAGAGTTTATTCCCGACACACATTAAAACCAGTTTTTGTTATATTTGAAACAAAAAGGTGCAGGTTTCTACTATGTATTCTCTATATCTAAATGACAAAATGGTTTTATAAACTGTAAACTGAATAAGCCACATAGTTAATAAGCTAAAAAGATCATTCAATAGAGGAAGTACAGTGTCTGGATCCGTCAGCATCTTCCAGCAAATGTGGATTTCCAAGGGTGAGCGCGTCGAGTTTGGTCTATCAATTGTCCACAGGAAATTCTTCAAAAAAGTTATAAATCACTCAACAAAGCAATTATACCCAGAAAATTGATTGGCTTTGAATCCATTTATACACCCAAATAGTATTCCCAAACCATTTTAAAAGGCGAAGAAAATGGAGGAGAGAGCGTGAGTGAGAAAAGGAAAAGAAAATGAGGGGATAGAAAAAAGTTTTTTATAATTTTTTATGCATTTGGTGAGTGAACAGTATTCACCAATATATGTATATTTTTCTTCTTCAACAGAATAGTGAGGTTGTGAACTACGCCCCATAAAGCGAAGGTCATTAGTTCGAATCCCTCCTCCCCATTCTCTTCTCTTGTGTGGATATGTGAAAAAAAAAAAATAGTGAAATTGTTGAGGAGGGATTTAGAGCCTTTTTTAAAAAAAACCAAAATAGGCAAAAACTAGTTTTGGTGAGACTACTAATTATGGGTGAAAAATGGATATGGTTGGTCAATAACTGCTTAGCAGATAGCGGTTACTAAATTTCATTGGTGGTTAGCGGATTGCAGTTAGTAAACATATAACCACCCACTATAACCGCTTTTTTCAAAGTTGGGCCTTGGCCAATTTTCAGTTTTGAGCTTTATATATATATATATATATATACTAAATTTGGCCAAATTGCTCCAAAAGAAGCTCATATTGAAAAATTTAAAATATCTTCCCTAAATTTACATTAATTTACATCTACGTGTACTTAAAAAAAATGTCAAAAAAAAAAAGTCATTAAATGTAATTCATAACTTGTCAAGGATACAAGTTACACTAATAGGAAGAAAAAACAATTTATACAACATTTAGTTATTTACCAATGTTTTAAAATGACTTGAATTAGAGGTGAAATAGCGATTGCGGTTAATGGTTAATGGCTAAAACCGCTAACCGCGTAGGCGGTTAGTAAAATGTCTTACGTTTTGCGATATTTTTTAAAAATACAAATTATTTTTACAAAATCATAATCACAAACGCACCCTTAGCCTAATAGCAAAAATTCACTAAAAAAATGCTACATTTGGCTCTCTAAATTATTTAAACTTTTTGTTGAGTGCTATAGTTGTTAACAAAGAAAAAAAAAAGTTTTTCTAATCCCTACCATCTCAAATGGGTTTGAAGTGGTTTTATATACTAATGTTTCGATACAACTCAAATTTGATACGCAACATTAAAATTCGTAATTTTTTACCTTATTTAACAACCCAATACAAATCCAACACAAAATTTGCATGTTAGGGTTGAGGGTCGAGCCGTTTAATTAAATAGTTGGATTAGAGTTAATTTGTATACTTTTATATTTTTGATTTGACACTATTCGAATATGACATAGTTACAAGAATTGACACCCTTTCTTGTAGATAACACATCTCTTTTTTTGAAAAAAAGAAAAGAAAAGAAAAGGTGTTGTTTCAAAAATTTAAATAAATTATTCAACTGATTATGCTCTTATTGGAAAATTAAAACCAACAAAAATAAATGAATCAAATTTAAACAAATTATTTTAGTTCAGCTCCACTCTGGCTGCCCTAATTATAATTCAATCTGTCGCCTTCACTCACAGTCGATTCGATTCAAATCCCTCTCATCGTTGCCACGCAAATCCCTAATTGAGACCCCAAAACTCGGAATACTAGAGCGAGAGAGAGAGAGAGAGGGAAGCGCACAGGTGTCGAAATGCTAGGTGGGTTGTATGGAGACCTCCCTCCACCCTCCTCGGCGGAGGAAGAGAAGCCGAGCAATGCCACCGTGTGGTCGAGCAGCGCCAAGATGGCGCCGACTCTCCGCAAGTCGTTGTCGGTGTTCGCACCGCCGCAGACCATTCTCAAATCCCAAACCAAGCCCAAGACCGCCACTTTGGCGCCGGCACAGCCGAAGATCGCAATTTCCTCGGTAGGGCCGGCGCATTCGGTATCGGTAGTGCCGGAGGACGTAGCCCAAACGGCATTGGTGGGCGTGACGTCGACGGTGATGGAGGAGTACGATCCGGGGAGGCCGAACGACTACGAGGAGTACCGGAGGGAGAAGAAGAGGAAGGCTATGGAGGCGGAGATGAGGAGGGAGCTTGAGAAGAGACGGCAGCAGGAGGAGGAGGAGGAGAAGGAGAGGAAGGAGAGGAGGGAGAGGGAGGAGAGGGAAAGAGAGAGGGATTTCGGAGAATCGCGGTTGAACATCTCGGGCGAGGAGGCGTGGAGAAGGCGGGCCGCGATGAGCGGGGCAGTGCCGAGGTCACCTTCGCCGCCGAGCAGCGGAGACGGGTTTAGCATAGGGAAGTCAGAGACGGTCGGGTTGGGTGTAGGGGCGGGCGGGCAGATGACCGCCGCACAGAGGATGATGGCTAAGATGGGGTGGAAGGAGGGGCAGGGGCTTGGCAAGCAGGAGCAGGGGATTACTACTCCTTTGATGGCCAAGAAGACGGACCGGCGAGCGGGGGTGATTGTGAATGCTAGTGAATCGAAGCCGGATAAGAAGGTGAAGAGTGTCAACTTCAATGGGATGCCCACTCGGGTTTTGCTGCTTAGGAACATGGTATGCATATGTGTGTTTAACTTCTTCATAAACTTGGTGCCGTTTTATATTTTGGGATGGTTTGGAACTTCAATTATTTCATTTGTTTTCGTGGGAGTTTGAAATTGCACGTTTTCACTGAAGATGCTAGAAAATATGGTTAGCTAACATTTCGAATCTGAAGATGGATTTTTTTTTCGTGTGTTTGAAGTGTATGAACTTTTAATGTGCTTGTTTCTAATGCCACTGCCAATAAAACCCACTTTCTGATTCAAAGTTTGCATCAATTTGTTGTAGCTAGAACATCTCAGTTTCTTTGTGTTGCTCATTTGTTGCATTTAGTTCATTGTTTCTGCCTAGTGGGTTATAATAGTTATCTACGTCAGATAAGTACCTTTTAAGTATGGTGCTCTAGAGGGGTTATATTTTGATAAATAAATTGTTCGAGTAAATGATCGGATCATATTATATTATTTTCTTATAATCATCAGTTTAGCTTATGATTCCAAATTTCCTATCTTATCCACTTGTCAACAAGTATTGTCTGTTGTTGAAGTAGAGGTTCATTAAGTGGACCAGTTTAATCTTGTATGGTCAACATGTAGGCTATTCCTTTGCCTAGCTGGAAATCATGGTATAGGTAAAGGGCCTAGTTAGATAATTTTTGGTTCCAGAGCACTTTGGTGTATTCATGTGATGGTCATGTGCTAAGATGCGAATGTGTGTTGCCAATGATATGTAGTGTTGGTATGCTAGATTGGGCTATTCTTAGTGTTGCTCAGGCAACATCTATACCATATTGTTTTGCCTATCCAGGGTCCATGGTGTTTATATATAGGATTAAGTTCGTATTGGTAGTCAACAAATGTCTTAGCATTGCTAAGGATGATGCTTATTAAGAAGTATACAAGAGATACACTTAGCTAGTAGAAGAAAAAAGATCAAGAAAAACGTGAAAGCTAAAAATATTATAATCAAAGGCAGCTGTCCAGTGTGACAAACTAATGGATATTAATATTAAGTGTGACAAACTTTATTTGCCAAAAAAATGTATAACAACTTCTTACTCATTGAATTATACATTGTTTGAAATTAAGAGATGGTAAATAAATTATGGTGTTGTAACCCAATAGTTTACAAGGTAGATTCTGGTAGATTACACATCACACTGTTGATATGCAATTCAAGTGGGCCAAAATCCTGAGTAGAACTCTTGCTAGAATGATAAGGGAAAAGAGATTTGTTAGCTTGTGCAAAACATCAGAAATAGGGCTGGAAACCATAGACTTAGTGTACCGTGGAGGTGGATAATTAGGAGTCTATAAAAGAAAAGGTTCTCATGCTGGAAAAGTTCACCTAATTGTATGAGAAAGAGAATGGAGTAGCGGGAAGAGAGAGGGGATTGGGTTAGCATCCTTTCAGGAGAGATCAAACTAATCCCCAACTCAATTTCTTCAAATCAGTCAACATGTAGACCTGGACCTTAGTCAACTATTTATATAAGTGTACTGCCAAACTAACTTTTGATGCTGTTTAGCTTACTTCATACAAGCTTAAGCTTATGTTATTGAGATCATTGTATAAATAGAATATAAGTAGAACATTGCTTTAGCTGCTACATTGTTGGAAGACTAAAGGATGGGGTCACTCCAAAGAGGCCATCTGGAAAGTTATCTCTACACTATTAATGTGGAGTATTTAGAGAGAAAGAAATCAATGCCTATTTTAAGATTGTGAATCTAATGTGGTATGTTTAAAATCCTCCTTTTTTGGGATCTCTCATAGATTTGGCTGTAGCTTATATTCCTAATTTCTCCTCGAATCTTGTAGATCTTGTTAACTTTTTTATATTTCAGACATCTTTAGGGTGGTGGTATATGTAGTGTACTTTTCAGACACCTAGTGCTCTCTAGCGGGCAAAGTGATCTACCACCCTTATAGGCATAACCCAAACCTACCCTATACTGCTGAAGATAGTATTCTAAAGAGCACATGTGATGTGATCCCACAATGAGTAAAAGACGGTTCACTGACTCCCATTCTTCTTACACGTAACACCACTTAACCACAATGATATGTCTTTCTATAGGTTGTCCATGGTGAGGATCTACCATAAGGCAGCCGACCAAGCAAAGAAAGCCTCTTTCAAGGGAGCCGTAGTTAGCCAAATACTCTTCTAAGGGAAAGGAGTGTTATCATGGGGAACAAGAACTTTATAGTAAGATCTAACATCAAACAATCATTTCCTAGAAATCTAAGCCTACTATCAATGCACTCATTGACAGTGAGAACTGAGTTTAGGATCGGCCTACCCTTGTCTAATTCACAACCACCAAGCCCAAAAGAATTACCCTCGATGGGTGGTTCAACTCAGGTGCTAGTGTTCTGTCCTTCTCTAGTAAACGTTCAGCAATAGCATCGCCATTGACATAAATCACAATCGATTGCCCAAGCATAAAAATAAGCTTTTGTACTTGACCACCAATGGTTTCTAATATAGGGGGTTGAGGTTACTGGACTGAATATCCTCTGACGAGATAGGTAGAGCACCACCAACAACTGTGCAATCAATGTCAATCTCCACAAATCCTTTCACCTTATTGCGAAGCTGCACGTGCTCTGCTCTAGAACCCTTTGGTGAGACGATCTGAATACTCTCCTCCCCATTGGAGTTTGGACCGCCCTTTGAAGAGTTCACATTGATACCTGAAACCCAACCCGGAATGGTGTACAACCTAGATCATGTTTTCACCCTCCAAATGGGTGTGGCTTTGGGTTGCGCTTGGTTTTTAAAATTTGACCCTTTAGATTGACCTGCCAACAAACTAATGGATTTTGGATTGACAATTACTGTGCGCAGGATTGGGCCAAATTTTGACACAAGCTCACATCGGTGCTAGCATCTGTCCTTCTAGATGACCCAGAGGCTATGTTTGCTATTGGCCTTGAAAAAGGAAGTGGCCTGGAATTGTAACAAATTTGATTGATGTGAGAAAGAAAGTAGAGAAAAATATAAAAAAGCCCCCCAAAATACCAACCGTTTTCATTTTAGCCCCCTAATGTTCAAAAAGTGATAAAGTAGCCCCAAACTACCAAACAGTTGCATTTTGGTCACTCTGTTAGTCATTACCGTCAAATAGGATGGAAAATTCAAAACTACGTTGTTTTTGGTAAGGTTTAGTTATTAAAATGCCCTTTTGTGAAAAAAAAACAAATTAAAACAAGCAATCAAAACGGTGCCGTTTTGCTTGAAATGAGGGGTTCCTTACCCGTAGTAATGGTAAGAATTAAAACAAAATTCCCCCAACCCCACGCATACATGAATGGGTTGGGGGAATTTTGTTTTCCTGCATGGAAAATAAAACAAATGGCAAGCCAAGCTGTATTTGCTCAAATTTCCAGTTAAAAATTATACAAGATACGAACAAGAATTTTGAATGTCCTTTGAGCTTTATTTCTTCTAATAAAAAAATATTTTTGGGCTGAATTTTCTCTAGATAAAGAAATTTCTGCAATTTAAAGACACTTTCTTCCCTAAAAGTTTTCTTCAAATGAGAAGAAAATTTGGTCCTGGGAGCACATGAAGCACCTCTTCAAGGCAAACAATTCCTTAGGCCGTGTCCCCGGAGGAAATCCTAAGCTTTACACCTGATTCATGAGAAAATGGCGCTTTTCAGTACCAGAGATCTGGTCGGAAGCCCCGGATACTCCGGTTAGAAAAAGAAAAAAAGAAAAATCTTCAAATGGGTTAAAAACCCAACTCTTAGATATTGAGTCCAAAATCTCAACTCAACAATCACCAGAATGACTTAAACTAGAAAAGAAAGGAAGTAGATAAACCCACATTCTTCTTCTTGGTCCTAGAGTCCCCTCTAGCACGCTAGGGGTTCAGGAATTGTGTTTTAATTCTTACCCTTACCAAAACAGCGCCGTTTTGATTGCTTGTTTTAATTTTTTTTTTCCCCACAAAAAGGCATTTTAGTAACTTAACCTTACCAAAACGACGTAGTTTTGAATTTTTCATCCTATTTGACGGTAATAACTAACGGAGTTGCCAAAATGCAACTGTTTGGCAGTTTGGGGGGCTACTTTATCTTTTTTTTTTAACATTAGGGGGCTAAAATGGAAATAGCTGGTAGTTCGATGGGCTTTTTTATATTTTTCCCAAAAAAGTAAGAAAGTTTTGTATGAAAAAGTGAAAAAAAATTTGTTTTGTAGTGATTTTTTATTTGAATAGTAATAAAAAGTGATTGATGTGATGTAAAAAGTAAGAATGTTGTGGGATGATTTTGAGAGGACTAGTATGAGGTTTTTTTGAGTCCATTGTCAAATAGAGCCCCATATCAAGCTTTTTAATCAAACGGTCCAGCTCCTTGTTTTTTTTTTTGGATTTGCTTGATCTTTTAAAATTCTTGTAACTCATTACATTCACTCAAGTCTTTCTCCTTTTCTTTGCCGATAAACTATTTTTATTAAAAATAAAAATAAAAGAGTAAATAAAGCTAGTACCAGACCAAACACTTTAAGAACTTAATCAACCTGACTTATTGAGGTTGGATTGGCTTGGTTTTTGGGTTGACGCATTCTGAGTTGCATGCTTAAATTGGATTTTAGGAGGCAAGTTTTCTTCAAAATATTTACTATTTCTGTAATATGATGATGACAAAGGAAACAAAAATATAAGAGTGAATAGTAACTGTTTGAACATTAAACCATTGCAAAAATGATGGTTTTTTTGTACTGTGGCTGGGGGCAGCAAGGATGATGGTCACTAGGATACTTTTCCAAGGCTTCTTCAATGGTAGCTGGTAAAAGCTTTTGTGATAGGTCTTGGGGCTCCTTACCATCTCCTTCACCTTCTTGTAGCTTTATTTTTCTTCATCATCTTTTTTATCTACTTCCTCATTTTTTAAATATTATTTACTATTCTAGCAAAGGAAGATGTGGCTTTTTGGTAACTATTGATGTTGTACCACGCTCTTTTTATAAATACTCCTCCTTTTTCACATATGAAATTGTTTATTTGCCTTTTATTTTCTTTAATTTCATTGGTATACTTCAACCAGGCTCAACTTTGCTTATGGGCATTATAAACTTATAGATAATCAGAAGATGGAGTTGAAGTACAGATTATCACCACAAGCCCATTTTCTTGTAGGATCTTACAATTTAACTATGATGGATAAGGTTTGGTAGTTGGAATAGGATGTATCTTTCTTAAAGGGGAGGTTTTCCATTTGTTAGAATACTTCATGTTGTCTTTGCTTCTATGATATTGGCCGGTCCAACTAGCCAATTATCATAGAAGCAAACAAGCAGTCCAAAATTGTCATAGCAGCTGTTGCCAGCAACTATCATTTCTGCAATGGCCAAGACAGTGTGTGTTTTCTCGTTGCCATTATCACCAACTATTTATCCGAACATTTTATTGGCTTGTAGGGCCTTAAGGACCAACAAAAGAAGGGAGGTTACGCATTGTGATAGTGAATGGGATTCATTATCCAATAAGTGTTTTTTATTTTTTATTTTTTTATAACAAGTTAAGGTCCTCAGCTCCAAAAGCACTATGCTCTATTGTTCAAATTCTATGTGGGCTAGACTTCCTTTATTTCGATACACTTACACCTACTGATCTACAGCATCGTATACATTTGTATGCATGTGCCATGTCATCTTTTTCATGTTAAAACACAAATTTCTGCATATTTAGTTATTAATTTCCTTTAGTCTCATATCATGGTAAAATTCTTAGGTTTTAACTCATTGATTCTGATTTCTCTTCCAATTGGCCATTCGTTCTGTCTTAAGTTGAAGACCTGGTTATAATTTTTTCCCTTTTTATCTTTTGTTTTATTGATGGAACTAGCAAATTACAATAACTAGATCTGAGCACCGACCCAATCAAGTCGGTACTCAGTCCATACCAACTCTCGCCTCGGCAGGAGTCGGTAAACGGGATCAGTACCTGCCTAAATTCATTTACTGTTATCACATCAAATGAATAAATATTTTTGTAACTTTGTCATTAGTTCTTTTGTGATAATTTATACTATGTTACCTGTCTAAACATATATACAGAAGCTGCAGGAATGGAATTGCTGGAGACATGGGATTATGTCATGATATATTTCATACATTTCCAAGGGAAATAGAATGTATTTTGTTGATATATTCCAGCAGTGGCATTTGTATACTTTCATTATTTGGCAACATTGGTATCTCCCAAAATTAGTCTCATTCTCACACCCAAACATATAATCGTTGGTGAATATTCCATGGAACTCTTGTTCTTGGTTTTCGGGAAAATGTAGATTTGTAAAATGCAGTTGGGAAACCCTCATCAGCTTGTACTTGCAGCACAGGGATGTAACTTAATGTTTTGTTGATAGTTATACCTCATTTTTGAAAATTGATTGAGCGGCTTCTTTTTTATATGGACTCAATGATGTTGATAACTCCATGCTAACCCATTACCTATCTTCCATCCTCTGATATTTTGAAAACTTGGGGCAGGATCGGCCCAGCGCCAGTTGTAAACTATTTCCTATTTCCTAGAGTGTTGATAACTCCATGGACTCAATATGTTGTATAATTATGTTTTTCTTTTTTCTTTTACTCTTTGAATCTCTCTAAATTGATGATGTAGCTATGAATCAATTTCAAACATTAAACATTAACTTAGTGGTCATCGTGTGACAATATGTTGTCTTCATATTTTTTTTCCTGTGTGGTGCTTTAATGAAAGATGAAAATGGCTAACTATTTTTTTTCTTGAAGGTGGGCCCTGGTGAGGTTGATGACGAGCTAGAAGATGAGGTAGCATCAGAGTGTGCTAAGTATGGAACGGTAACTCGGGTTCTTATCTTTGAGATAACAGAGCCAAATTTTCCAACCAATGAGGCAGTCAGAATCTTTGTTCAGTTTGAGAGACCTGAAGAAACAACCAAAGCATTGGTTGACCTGGATGGTCGCTACTTTGGAGGTAGGGTGGTTCGTGCCTCATTCCATGATGAGGAGAGGTTCAGCAAGAATGAGCTGGCTCCAATGCCAGGAGAAATCCCTGGTTATACATAAATCAACTGTAAGTTTTAGTGCAAGCTAAATGATCCCTTGTCTAGGGTTTGCTGAAACATATGAGATAGACTAGGATTTTGAGTTTCATTGAAAATGTGTTGTAAGTAGCATTCAAATTCAGGAGTAATATGATCAAATTTCAACAATTAGCCTGCCCATGATTTATCATAATTCAATTTTGTGCCTTGGAAAGGTAAGACTTAATGATTAAGTTATGATTTTGTTGGGGGAAAACTAGATTCAGAAATTATCAAGGCAGCCCCTCAGATGTGAAAAGAAGAATTTATTTTTAATGGTTTATTACAAATCATTCCTGATAGCCTTATTGCCAAAAGGAACCGGTTAGACAAAACAAGTGGCAAAATGGTCTTAAAAAATTAAAAAGACCATTTTGCTCTTCTATATCGTACTAACCGGTTCCTCTCCCATTCCTCTCCATTTCCTTGGCCTATGCTCCTATTGCATTTGAAAACTTGTTGGATAATTAAAATTTGTTTTAATATAAACTGGTAAAATTATCAACAAATGCTTCTTTCTGGCTTCTCACCAATACTTCAAATGAATCATTTATTTTTGTAACAAAGAATTGGAAAGGAAAATAGTATATGAGAGACTTGGATGAAGTTACTCTTCCCTATCTCCACCAAGAAAGTCACTCTTATCTTGAAGCTGCTTCCAAGAATTTTTTTTAGGAAAAAAAAAAAAAAATGGCCAATGTGCACTGCACCATTCACTAAAAGTGGATAATCAGATCAAACTCGTAAATGGGGTGCAAACAAAAGTTGCCGCTCTATGTCTTCATTGGCCATAAATAAAAAGATAATTAAAAAAACATAGAGAATAAGAAATCAAAATTCAAAGAGGAAATACTAAAATTTCTCCTTCTGATTAAACAAACAAAATATGGGTTTCTAATTCCTTCACCACCCCCCAAAAATATACATTTTTAGATTAGCAGATCACCATTAATTTCCAGCCAAAAACCAAAAAAAAAAAGAAAAGAAATAGCCTTCTTTTCCATCACATTCTTCTCCTTAAATTAATTACTCTCTTTCTGTAAACTTCTATTCTACTCTACTTTTTTTTTCTTTTTTTCTTTTTTTTTTTTTTCTATTCTATTCTACTCTACTACTAGTATTTCTATCTAGTTTTCTTTCATCCAGATTAATAATAATAATAATAATAATAAAAGTTAATCATATCCAACTCTATAATTAAGCGCGACGCAGAGGAGACCCTTCCGGAGTGTTCTGGTTGGACGCCCTCGCTTCCTGCACGTACAACTGCTCAGGATAAACGTGTCCCAACCCCATTGGCCCACCACAACCACCGCCAGAAATACCACCGTACATGCAGAGCTGGTCAAGAGGAATATCACCGTCAGCGGAAGCTCCGCCACCAACAGGGACGTAAAGCGAGCTCATTACAGTAGACCCACCACCCCCATTGTTGTTGTTGTTGTTGTTGTTCATAGAGTCCCTTAATGGCGACGCTATGGTTGAGCAGTACTCTGCTCCTCCTCCTCCGCCGCCACCATCCACCAAAATCGTGCTGCTCGGCGTTGCGCTGTTGTTGCTCGCTCTCCACGACCCACAAACCGGACAGCAACCCCAACCCTTGAAACCAAAAAAATAAATAAAGATATAAAATTTTGTTTGGTTAGCGACAAATGGGAGGCCAAAAAAAAGAAAAAAAAAAAGAAGTTTAAGTTACATGGGGTGACGAGAAGGAGCGGTAGGTGGTGCCGTCGGGGAGAACAACCCATCCTGCCTCCTTGGCGAGCTCTCGGAGGACCTCGTTGATGTCTGCGCGAGGAGAGAGGCGGTATCCGCCGTGCTTTCTGAGGCCGAGGAAGATGTTGGTGGTGATGGCCCTCCTCTGCCTCTCCCTCATCTTCGTCTTCTCCTTCTCGCTCTCCGTCCTCCTCATCCCCTGCATCCCACCGCTCGCCTTCGCCGCCTTTCCCACCTCCTTCATCTACTTCTTCTTCTTCTTTACTCCCTCTGTGTGAGGTCTGGTTCTGAAATTGTAGGAGTACTGGGAAGTTCTGGTTTTTTTGATCGGACAGGTGGGCGAGTGCCACGTGGTGGGTCTGATGCGTTAAGAAATAAATAGAAAATAATAATAATTAAGAAAAAAAAAATTAGAGAATGGGGGGGGTGTCTTCGTTATGCATGAGATGGGAAGGTGCAGGAGTGACAAATGCGTGTTGGGAGAGCGTGGGAGATACGTGCTAATGGTGGCGCGTCAAAAGGATGGAGGGAGAGCGGCGGCCGAAGGGACAGAACGTGAGTTTTGACTGCTGAGGATTAGGCTTACTGACACTCAGATATGGATATCAGAAATGGAAATAGAGCTTTTTTGCTTTTTCCAACTGTTTCAGTTTTTGGTAAAAGACGGATCCGGATCCCCTCATATTTGAGGGGAAATATGAGAGTCTCATATTATAATATGAGCCATTTATTTTTTATCCAACAGCCCATATTATGCCACATGTCCCACTTAAATATATAATAAAATATTAATTAATTTGTAAAAAGAAAATAAAAATAAAAATATTAAAACATTAAAATCAAATAAAAAAAAAACTATGGTGGCCGGCAACCCTCAAAAACTAGGGTGGCTGGCCACCCCATGAGGGTTGTCGGCCAACCCAGTTGAGCCAAGGGTGGCGCCACCCAGGACTGTCAGGGTGGCAAGCCACCCTGCATCAAATCGTGGTGGCCACCCCTATGGGTTTGTCGGCCACCCTAGTTTTTTTTTTTTTTTTTTTTTTTTGGCACTTGTGGGTGGTTGGGGTGGTTGGCCACCCCCGGCCTGCTGGGTGGCCAAGCCACCCATAGGCTCAAATCGGGTGGCGCTATCCCTATGGGTTCTTGGCCACCTAGTATTTTTAAAAAATTTGATTTTAATTTTTTTGCCCTTGAGAGTGGTTGGGGTGGTTCGCCACCCTGCATGATGCGGGTGGCCAAAGCCACCTGCTCAACGGGTGGCGCCACCCTCTATGGGTTTACCACCCAGTTTTTTTAAATTTGATTTTAATTTTTAATTTCTTTTCTTTTAAAAAATTAATTAATATTTTATTATATATTAAGTGTGACACGTGGCATGCTGTGGACGGTTAGATTAAAATGGATGGCTCAGATTATAATATGAGAGCTCTCATATTTCCTCTCAATATGAGGGGATCTGATCCGTAAAAGACCGACTTTGAAATTGGTTGAGTGTATATATATATATATATATAAAATTTAGGCTCGTAAAATAATTTTTGTCGAAGGAATGATTTTTATTTTTTTAAGGATAATTTTTGAGAAAACTGAAATATTTCTCAAATAAGGAGAGCAAAAGGACATGAGAGAAAAAAGATGCTCAACCATTATTCACATATAGGAGCAAGAGTGGTGCTGCCATACAGTCAAGGCAGAAAACTTTATGTTTTCTGCCTTCCATTAAAATGATGTTACCTCATCTATTTTACTTTCCTAATATAAGATTAAAACACCATATAAACATACCCTCATTTTTCTCCCCCACCCCCACAACTTCCGATTGAAGGCCCGGAGAGCCCAACCTGACGCCGGCGACCAGACCTTTCCGATGCACCATCTCTCTCTCTAGCCCGACGCTGGTTCCTCTCTCTCCAGCCCAACGTCGGTTCCTCTCTCCGGTGCTCCATCTCTCTCCTCACCGATAGCGAATCCAATTGAAGGCATCGGAGTCCAGCACAACCCGACGCCGGAGACCACCGAAGTCTAGCCCAGCCCGACACCGGAGACCAAACCTCTCCGACGCACCATCTCTCTCTCCACCCCAACGCCAGTTCCTCTCTTTGGTGCTCCATCTCTCTCATCACCGGCGGTGAAGAAAAAAATTCTGGTTCGGTCGAGCCGACAAAATTTCTTTAAAATTTTTCATCTCAAATCCGTTTCTAATTACTCAAAACTCGTTTCTAATGCCTCAAAATTCTTTTTTGGATTTCAAAACTAAAACCTAGAGGAGAAAGGTTAACCCTAAGAGAGATTTTATCACCCTAAATCAGAGAAGACCACTATTGGTGCCGGAGACGATGACTCACGGCGCCGGACCAAACCTCCTTTCTCTCTTCTTCTTTCTTTCTTTCTCGCTTGTTCTTTCCTTTGTTTTTTTTCATCCGGTCATTCCGATTGTAAAATAATTTAATGCAATCATTTTGTTTAGGCTTATGTGGCAGTGTGGGATTGGTGGGTGTAAATGTAGCCCTTTATGCACAGACCGAACCGAAGATATTCTCATAGGAGCAAACATCAAGAATACAATCTCTTTGAGCTTAGATCAAACTGGAAGTTGTAAATAAATTAAAACATTTTAACAATTTTTGAGAGCAAGATTAAGGCAATTAAATGAGCAGAGGTGATAAAAGGAATGCTTAGGTGAGACGTGTTTGTAATGCAAGAAAAACGGAGTGTAAAAATAGATCACACTTCAATTGTGTTTTTTTTTTTCTTTTAGCTACATAAGATCTTCAAAAATGTGAAATAGATCATCCCGTTGGTTTTTCATTTGAAATTGTGACGTCTGTTAGTTCCATGCCAGCATTTTTACCCAACCACATTAATAATAATTTAATTAAAAGAATCAAATCTATAAACAAAATTAATAAGACAAAAATGAAGTGATGGCCAATGGTAGAACTGCCACCTATAGGGTGGCAGACAACCATCTGTAGGAGATTACTATTGAACATATAATTATTGAACACATAATTATTGTTACTATTGGACACATGACTACTATTTTTGTTGGATGCGCATTTATGATTACTGTTGGATACGCAACTACTACTATTGTTGAACACGACATTGTTATCACTATTGAACTCATCGATATTGTTATTGCTGAACTTGTAACTATTGTCGCAATTGATAATAGTTTTTATCATTACCAGTAAATCTATACCTATCGTTACTTATGAAACTACAATTATTGTCACGGCTGAAGTTATGATTATTGTTGCAACTAAACATGATGATTATTGATTGTACTCACATGAATTTTCTTATCTTGTGAGATTTTAGGGTTGAGTCTTTTGAAGGCTTATAGTGCCCTGGTAGCCGTCACCGAGTTGGCCTAATGAACTGGGTTTGACTCATTCTCTTGTAAACTCACACCCAGATGGCGTTTTTCACCCAATTTCTAACATTTGTCCCAACACGATCATATTATTTCCATTTTTGAGAAGGTGCATTACAGTGATTACAGCACCATTTTTACTAGATTATTAAATGGGCTGAACTCATAAGAGGCAATAAATAATATAAAACAAAAATATATTGTCCTCTAGAAAACCAAGGACAAAATTTTTTTGTCAATCGGAATTTCTTCAGCTTAAATAATTTAGGAGATAAGATATTGGGGGCTGGTAATAATGCTAGCAATCATTATTGCTTTAAAATGATACATAAAAAGTGAATAAAGTAAAAAAGAGATACAAGTGACAGACTACTGGTACTTCTTTTTTTTTTTTAAAGCAGGTAAAAGCAAATGCTCATTTAATGGTGAAAGAATAAAAAAAAAAAATTGACAAATGTAGAAAGCAGGGGAGTTAAGAATAGGAGACAGGAAGCAGAAAGAAGAGAGCGACTGAGGATAACAGAAACCGTGTGTCCTTCGTAATCATGGGATAGAAGAGAATAATGGCAGCAGAAGATGCTTACTACTTACAACCACGCGCCTCTCAAAAATTATTTTGGGTTTTCAAAGTTGAATGCATTCGTCTCGGTTTTAGAAAGTGCCATAAATTATATTTATCGTTAAATAAAATATCAATTTTGTACTTCCTTCCAGATTTTTTTTTTTTTTGAGTTCCACGTCATATCACTTAAGATCACTGTACGCGTTCTGCATGCCGCATATTTTAGCCAAATCAGAACGGAAGAGGATCCTCACCGCCGGGGGGGTATTTAGCTTTTTATGACTAAATTTTTTTTAAAGAAATTTAAGTGTCACAAATGTAATATGTGTTTATTTTAATAAAATAAATAAATAAAATTAATATTTTAAAAAATAAATAATAAACTAAAATAATAAAATATTTTTAAAAACTAAGAGTAGCCGACCATCTCATAAGAGGTAGCCGTACCATCACTGTTGACAGCCACCTTAGACCAATAGGTCAAAGCCACCTATGGCCATTGAGGATGATCCGATCATCTTCAAGGTACAAACTAAAAAAAAAAAAAAATCATTGACCTTTAGGGGTGGCCAGACCACCCCCAAGGGTCATGGGATGGCCCAAATCGACAGATTTGGGGGCCACCCCCAAAGGCCCAAACTAAAAAAAATATAAAAAAACATTGCCCAACGCACCCCCGATCTAGGGTGGCCGAAGCCAACCCCAGGCCAAAGGGTGGTCCAGCCACCTCCTATAAGGTGGTTGGCCACCCTTAAGTTTTTTAAAATATTTTTTACTTTTACATTATTTTAGTTTTATTTATTTTTTAAAATATTAATTAATTTTTTTATTACTTTTTATTAAAATGACACGTGACACATTTGTAGCACTTAGATTTCTTTAAAGAAATCTCAACCATGAACTGGATAATAGTGGTTAGTGATTAAAACCGCTAACCGCCTGGTTAGTAGTTAATCGAATGTGGTTAACCACTTTTCTACTAGCCGCTTTTTATTGGGTTTTTTTTTTTTTGTCGGTTTTGGGCTTATTTTAAACCCTTGTTTTGCTCACTTTAAACATTTTTTTCCTCTTCCATGGCCATTTTAGCATTAAAAATTATTAGTTTAAAGTGAGTATTATATGTTGGACCATTCTACCAAAATCTTGTTGGTCACCTTCTACAACATATAACATACGAATAAAATTACAACAAAATTATCGTTTTGGGTTAGGAAGAAATGAATATATAGAAGTGTAAAACTATGTCATTTTGCACTTCTATATTATATAAATAATAAAAATATAAAACCCAAACAAAAGTCAAAGGTAAGGGAATCGAAATCGGGACTCTTGAGTAAAAGAGACACACAATAATCACTATGCTATAATAACTTATTGTTATTTATTATATGAAATATATATAATATAAATATATATTATATTTAAAAAAAGGCGGTTAACGGTTAGACGGTTTTTCAAAATCCACTTACCGCTAATCGCTAACCGCCTAAGCGGTTAGTGGTTAGTAAGGCGGTTAGCGATTTTTACTAACCGCTTTTAAAGCGGTTAGCTGATGCGGTTAGACGGTTTTAAATTTTACCCCTATATACCCTCCAATCCATAATGAACTAGAGAGGAGAGGATCCGGATCCAATTAGAACATTATATGACGTGGCCATATATCACATGTGATACCTATATTTTGGTGTCACGTGGAGTGTTGGAAATAATTAAAAATTATAAACACCATTTAAAAAAAAAAAAAAACCAATACTATTTTATTATGAGAAATAATAAAATTATAATATAATCTTCATCCATGATCCTACTCTTTTATTTTTTCTTTTGTATAAAAAAAATAAAATAAAAAACCCACTACTCCTCCAAAATTTGCGTCACAAGACTCCCTCGATAAATTTTGGATCCAGGCTTTATGCAGAAAAGCTTTCCACGAAGTGTTGAAATTGTGAGATATATATAATTTTTGTTCATGATTGTAATGAATGAAACACCATCAAATATTTACGCATTTCTCATATTTTTTCTTCAAACAATGGAATATTTTTCTATTACTTACCCAGTTTACATTCATGACGAATTCACCTTCACAATCAAAACAAGTTTCGTAGAAGTACAAAACTTTTAAGATACTGCCCTAATAAAAAAATATCCATCCTTTTTATTTATGCTCTATACACTTCTGTCATGGATCACAGTGGTGGGTTTAGTTTTGAACAGGATAAAACAAAAGTAACAAATATAATAGCAAAAAAAATAGATCCACATTGCATTTCCCAAGTGATAGCATAGCATGATGCATTTTCCTAAGAACTTGTTAAGTGTTAGTGAGGAGTTTCAAGGTCTGGTCTCCGGTCAAGTACTTCTCCAGTTGAACCATCTGGAAATGCATCTGGATAGGTAGCCAAAAGCCTCGATTTCATGCTTCTGTTAATATGAGAAGAGGGAGAGATCACCAAACTGCATCAAAATCTAGATTCCCACAAGTAAATAGTAGAGATGTGATACAGCCACAACAAAGACCCAACTTCTCTCATATTTTAGACTTAATTTATAGTTTAAAGCTCTCTCTCTTCCACTGGTATTTTTTTTTTTAAAAAAAAAAAAATCTAGAACTTAAAGGAAGAAGTTGGGTCTTTATTGGGTGTATGTTGTGTCTTTAACATTTCTCTAAATAGTAATGCGTATAAACAATAGCATTTCAATCAAGAACATGAAATTGATTTTATGACGAAATAAGAATAGGGGACTCAGCATATGTGGCTTCATAATCAACAGTAAAGTTGCAAAATGCATCGACTACAAGTCAATAGAAAAGTTCAGGTTATTTGGGCAGTTAAAAAGAATATACAGAAATTGTTTTCAAAGAAGATATAAAAGGTGGAAGCCAGGAGCAAGATAAAGTTGGAAATTTACAATATGACAAAATATGTCCAAATGAAGTGCAATATAAAGGGCTGCAAAAGAATTGGTCATCATCAGAAAATATGCCAAACTGAACTCAGAACATCTTGTTGAGACAAATTTGGGTTTGGATAAAAATATATAAATTATATGCCATATAAAAAATGGCACCCCGTTACCTGAAATTTAAAAATAGTTCCACATCAATCTACTTTGGAATTTTCTTAGGTTTGGAACATAAAAAAGGCCCTTTTCCAGCCCCAGGAGAAGCTAATGAACATATAACCAAAAAGCTTAAAGTTCTCTTATATTTACCAAGATGGTGTAGACAAGCTGTTACACCCAGCTTTCACAGCACTGATTTTGGTTTCACGCACGCATGCACGCACGTGAAATGGGAGTGTTTATGAAACTGAGTGAACTGAGGAAACCATGAAACAAAACCAATTGGTTTCAGCCAGTTTCCTTTCGTTTCAAGCTTCAGTTCAATGTTTATTCAGAGAAAACCAAAGTTAGTCGGTTTAATGGTCTAATAAACCGCATAAAACCGAACCAACCAATCAAATTCTCATTTAGTTTCAGATTATAGTAGCATACACAGCAAATCTTAAAGGAATTTTACCAAATTCTTGTGAAAATGACTCCTAATAAAATTATTGGGATAAATTACATAATAAACCCTAGAGTTTGACCCTGGTTTCAAATTAAAGACATTATTACCAATCCTAAAGTTTAGAATTGCTGCAATATGGATTTTTACTAACTCTATATTAACTAAAATTAATAGAAACTCAAGTAAACTGCGCTTGAGATCTATTTGGGCACTAGAAGATCCTCCACATGAACAATAGGATATTTGTGAGTTTTTTTATTGTCAATACCTGTGATTCGCATAGAGGCATTTTTGGTACCCAGATAAGACCTAAGTGCAGTTTAAAATTTTCTATTTAAATTTTACATCCTAAAGGGTCAAACTTTCGAATCTCTCATCTTTCTGATTACCGACAGTCTCTATCATTTCATTTTATTCCCTCTTTTCCCCTTCACATTTTTCTCCATCCTATTCACCCTCTCCTGTTTTTTTCCCTTTTCCTCAATGTGTATCTTTTCTTTCTTCTCTCTCGTCTTCTTGATTCACTCATCTTTTCCTCCTCATCTTCTCCTTTTTCCACCTCTTTTTTTACCCCATCTCTAATTTCTCCTTTTTTCTGTCTTCCTCCAAATGTTTTTATTCATCGTAACCCCTCACATCCAAATACCAAACTTCACATGTCTCCACTATCCTATGGTAGATCTGTATTGATATTTATCGTCCTGCTGTAGATTTCCACCAATCTTGGCCTTCTTGACCTTTTGGTTGCTTAGAACTGACAAGTGAACCCACCACACTGACAGAACTGCAACGCAATGCAGCTCAGCTAGTAGGCCTCTAGAGGTGCAGTTTGGTTGGTGGTTTTGGAAAACTGATGAGGTCAGTTTGGTGGGAGAATCTCCCTCGAAACTGCAACAACTGACGCATGAACACCCTCAGTGGAGATAGTTGAGGTTAATCATGAATTTGCATCAAATAGAAGCTAATTTCTCTTTCTGGTTTCATATAAGAACTGTTATAATATTCTTAGTCTACTATGGAATTCTTTGTTTTTCTACATTATTTCTACACATCATTGCCCATATCACTAGCATGTTCTTAAAGAATTTGGTTCTCTGGCTGTTAGAATAAAAAAGGTGGTTGTTAATTTGGATAGATTATGGTTAAAGAAAGAAACAAGAAGCTCAACACTTTCACTGCTTAGTCCAGGGAAAAGGTTGAAATATTTCTAACGATGTTGCACAAAATTAGATCAAACCTAGTCACGATTGTTCACCAAGTAATATGCACATTTCCTATTCTAGGGAAGGGCTACATTTGCACTGTACTCTAAAAGGACAAGCAAAAATTACAATTGGTGCTTCCTATAGTCACTTATATAGCCCAATCTTATCTAGTACAAAACTTATGCGGGACTTGACACACAAACGCCTTCATAATTTATCCACCCAATATGGGACTTAATTTTCACTATCCAAAATATCACGATATCTCCCATCTATATTCTTGACGTCCTCATCAAGTCCACATTACATGCCCCAACGCCGCATGAAATTACTAGGTTGGCTCTAACAACAGTTGTCATGACACAAGGAAGCACAAGCCACATTTGAGTCATACTCCAAAAGGACTAGTCAAAGTTATAATTAGAGTTAGTTATATAGGCCAGTCTTACCAAGTACACAACCTATGTGAGACTCAGTGGATACTCGCCTTCATAATTTATTTACTCAATATAGGACTTAATTTTCACAATCCAGGGTATAACATTTTCTATACGCATGAACAAGTCAACACACACCCACAAAAATATTTTTTATTATTATTATTTTTATAAATAATACAATCTCATGTCATATATATATATATGACATGACACTGCAGCAGTGCTGGTCAGCCCTCCTGTCGGATTTTTGACCCTTGAACCTCTAACTTTTCTGGTTATTAAGAGTCCAGTTTTAAAACACCAGTAGTTATTAAATTACTTGAGGGGGAAAAACATTAAGCTATGAGTGTAGAATTAGGGCACTTCAAGTAACAAATATTAAAAAACAAAAGTCTGCACATCTTTGAAGGGTAAATGCAAAATTACTAGTCTTGAGGGGTATTGAATATTAAAAGTTATGGATATAGGAATCAGTCTGAATGTCGGCCAGCCTCCACAGTGAGATGCATCAGGCATTTAAACAAGAAACATATTTGTATGTGGCTATCTACTTGATGGCATTACAATGACAAAGGATTACTACAAGTGTTGCGGGATTGGGTGATATGCCTATTATTATCAATTTCAAGGTACCCAACTCCAAAACACTTAAATACACATGTTTTTACTCCTATTTTTCCATATACTATTATGTTCAAAGATCCTCATAATAACATATCCTTAATGCAGCATTAATGTGTCTTATACATCTAAAGAGTTTACTTTGAACAATCTCCAGACAAACTGTAGGCAACAGAAAAATTGACATGTCTCAAAAAGTACCCATTAGGTTAAGAGCAATCAGTTAAGACAAGCAGCATGAAACAAAAAATATGTGCTAGCCATACCTTAGTTTCTGAAATATGTAATCAAGATCTGACTTCATGGACCTCAAAAGACGTGTATTTCTAGATAAGTCTCCAGAAACCTCAGCAAAGCAATGCTCTGAATATTCATTGAAATGCGACAGCACTGCATTGCTGTCTTGCAATCTTCCCAATCTGCAATTTGGGGCACCAAAAGATAAAATAAGCATAAGAAAAATTGGTTACAGGGTGCGTGTTGCCATCCTAAGTAACAACCTATTTCTAGCTTAACCCTCAATGTGGGATATATATATAGATAGATAGATAGATAGATAAACATTTATAAATATATATAAAGTATAAGTGTCATTAAATGACACCAAAAGGGGTGCAACTTGAGTATGCAAAAAGCATACAAATGGGTGCCCCTCCCGAAGAGAGAATTCTCAACATAGGACGGAGAAAGTATAATTTGAAGAATCAAATTAAGGTCAAATTATTAATTACTAAAACTAATAGCTTCATGACAAACTATTTGGCCATTTAGGTTCATCGTCAGTTTTGACTTGTGTGAACAACAAGCTAATCATTTATAGATTCTAAATTATACGACTCTCTATGATTTTAGTATATTGATGTACCTCATATTCAACCTAACTTAGCCTTAATTCAACCTAAGTACCTCATATATACTATAAATCCTACAGCATTTTTACCCAATGTAAGCTCCCTTCTATTATTTTCCACACATAGCATCAAAGTACTGATGCATTATTGTGAATTATACTTTGGAACTTCAGTTTTCTTGTTCTTTCTGTTGCATACTTGCATAGACCATGCTTTAGGTTCTAGTATGTGCCTAGCTGACAAAAATGTCGAAGCTACAAATGTTTCAGATTTTAGGCTAAAAAACATGGCTAAACCATCCGATTGGCCCAAATTTCTTCCTCTATGCACAGACGTTTTAAGTGTCAGTAAAGTATAGCACATTAAATGGAAGCTTCACTCACTTTCAGAAACCCAAGTAAAGTTGAATCGGTGATTTCATATTTTTTCCCATCAGGTTTAACATCCATTTCTTCTTCCTCATCATTAACATAGTCTTTTCTAGCTATGAATACAAATTGGTTTTACTTCCTTCACAGAGTAAGAACCCAAATCTATTTTTAGATTGAATTTAGATTTCTTTTTTAAAGGAGCAGGGTTCATGGGCTCTTTGTAAAGTTTGGTATTTTATGATGACGGGTTCTTGGTTTCCAACATAATTTTCTAGAATTAATCACAATCACAGCCAAGTTAGACTATAATCAAACAAAATCTCTTCCTACAATTTTTCCCATATTCATAAAAAGTTGTATAAATTGGGAAGTAGCATTATTAAAAGCACTAACAAAAGTATCCAATTTTGATAATGTTTGGAGCTCAATTCAACAAACATATTGTAATCCATAGAGAGAGAAATGTACATAAGATTCTGCAATTGCTTGAGGGAGTCCAAATCCTCAGCGTTGACAAGGGTTTTGAATTCCCCAGAAACCTCCTCCGAGGCCGCTCTTACCGACTCTTTCTCCGTCTGCTCCATCTTCAAATGATCACTCTAAGACTCAGATAGAGAGAGGGGCTGATGAAATGGAGCTTTGGGCCATGTATCTGGGCTTTATATTTGGACTGCTGTTGGGCTCCATCTTTTATATATTTTTTTATAATTAATGACAAGTGTTTTGATTTTATTGGTATGACGTGATACAATAACATAATCTGTCAACTTTTTTAAAAGAATTTGACAGCAGGAAGTAATTTTATATTTATACATGCCCTGATAGCTTTTAGATATTTAAATATCACAATAAGCTAATTGCAAATCAAGTAAACCAAATAAACCCAATGTTACATTTTTCGCTTAATATTATGAAAAAATAAAATAAAACTATGGAACGGGAGAAAGCTAAGCCGAGGGCTAACATAGACATGTTACCCTCTTTTGATTATGTTGCTAATCTCTAGAATTTATGGTTGTTTTAGCTTTATCTAATTCATTACCATTGGTGAATGTTAAAATATTAATTAAAATTTTATTTTTATTTTTATTAATTTAAGATTTTAGAATAACTAATAATTTAAGATAATATTAAAATAAAAATCTTGAGCTCAAATCTTGTCTCTATAATTTAACTCCCATTTTTAATTAAATATTTGATGTGAGTTAAAAATAAAAGGGGGAGACCCACACTCCTATTCCACACTTCATCTATTTGTGGAGACTACATTAATTGTCATTGTAAGAGCATCCACATCAAGCTCTCTATATCTAACATTTTTTTAAAATTTTAACAAAATCTATAAAAAGTCCTCCACATCAAACTCTCTATCAAATGTTAAATATAACATTTGTCAAACCTCCTCTTCAAATTTAAAGAGACCAAAAGTAAATGTTAAAATATTATCATATTATTTTATTACATTCTAGCACCACTTTTCATTTTTCTTTCTCTCTTTTTCTATTTCTTTCCCTCCAGAGTTTCATCCCCTCATTTTTTACTTTTTTTCCCCTTTCATTTTTTTCATCACTCCTCTTTTCTCAAATACACAACTGCATTAATTGACGTCCATTTTTTTTTCTAATAAATTAAATGCATTCATCAATGAAATCTATTGAATTAAAGATGCAATTGTGCATAAAAATAATTTCATGTATGTGAGCATGAAAATGAGTTTCATGGTAGTTAAAAGAATTTGGTTTCACAATAAAAAATAATATTTGGTAAAAATAGCAAAATATTTAAAAAGTTTGATATTTGTAGACTTTAAAATGACTAGTTATATCTAAAAAAGTACACTTTGAAATTAAATTTAACTAAATTTTGCATAGCTTGATGTGGATGCTCTAAAGGTGCTTAGCCTTGGTTTGTTTAATTACTTTGTAATAGAGCTTGTGTTAAGCTGGAGCTTAAGCCATAATTTAATTTTTATGTTCAAACATATCATGAGATTTGTTGATTTTGCTAAATAAAATAGTTCTATAAATTTTACTTTAAAAATTTGTTATGAGTGCACTTGTAAGGTTCGAGTCTTACATTGATAAGTACAAATAAAATGAGTAGTAAATCCACCTAATGGATCCAAGCTTATTAACATACGTTTTTTTGTTTTTGTCTTTGGACATATCCACACGAGGGAAGAGGGAGGAGAAATTTGAACTAATGATCTTTACTTCATGAGGCGTGGTTCACAACCGATTGAGCTATCCCTTAGACTTTTGGGTTAGAATAGTGTTCAAATCAATATATTAATTTACCTGGTTAGCTTCCAATTTTGAAACAAGTGTCTTGGTACATTTAGTTTGACTTTGTAAAAGAGTTTGGTTCTACTTTTGGGGTACGTGTGACATTCTTATGTAAAAGACTCATATATTTAGGAAAGTTAAGTCGATGTGAAAGAGACTCATAAGTAATGAAGAGATTTGTTGTAAATGTATTTGTAATATTTGTGCCCTACATGGATAGAGTATAAGGAAAATTAGTAGTTAATATACTTAAGTGAACGTAAGCCCATTAACTTAGACTTTTTGGCTATATATATATACTCTTCATCGACTCCCTAAGTGATTCTCACCCTAAAAAATCCATGCTTTTGCATTTCTTTAATGCATATTAACCATTAAAGTGGATGAAATGAAAAGAAAATGGAAGAAATATTCACATAACATGGTAGGGTCCAAAGCCTAACATGTGCAGCCAGCAACATCAATCCACTTGGCATTTGGTCGGGACTAAATTGTTCCATGGGACCAATCCACAAGTGAAGCTATTTCTTATTTTATTTAACATACGATATGAGTGAGTGCACCTCCAAGAATCCACCTTTTATACCTAATTTTAAAACATGAATGAGCATCCTAGGATATGCTTTTTGGCTGTTTAAATCGCCAAACACGTCTTTATTTAGAAAAGAATAAGTGAACAAAAGAAAGAAGGAAAAGGTAACTCTCGATAAGAAATGTCAAAATTAGCAGTAAAAATTTGTATTTGAGTGTAGGGTTTAGATCGTGTTGATGCATGAATGTTAAATTATATGGGTCAATTATAGCTCAACTCATTTAATTAAAGAGTCAAACCTTTCAACACCCTATTCTGCTAATTTTGTGTTGGGTTCATGTTGGCTTCGCAATTTCTATTAAAAGTTGTTAGCCATAAATGTCGCGTATCGGATTTAAGTCGTACCGAAGCACAAGCATAAGATTATATAAGTTAACCATAACCCGATCCAACTAATTAAATGGATAAGACCCATCAATCATAATCGTATTAAGCTCATATCAAATTCACAGCTTATATAAAAATGAGGGATGATAAATACCAAACTTTTTTGCTCAACTTTTGCCCAACTTTTGTCTTTTTTATTTTAAAAAAAAAAGTAAAAAATGAAAAAAGTGTCTAAAGCAATAATATTTTTTTTTTGTCCTACTTTTTATTGGTGTTTTTTAACAAAATGAAAATTGCATTTTTCTTCATAAAAATGGAATTTTCATTTTTTAAAAAACACCAATAAAAAGAAGGACAAAAAAAATATATTATTGCTTTAGACACTTTTTTCATTTTTTACTTTGTTTTTTTAAAAAAAAAGGCAAAAGTTGGGTAAAAGTTAGGCCTTTAACATTTTCCTATAAAAATTATCAAATTCAGTTTTTAATAGAATTAAAAGAAGAAGCGTAAGAATTAAAATTTTATTGACTATTTAAAAAAAAAATGAGTCAAAGAAAATTCTTCCAACTTAACCTATTAAACTATATATATTTAGTGCATGTAATCACACATACATTTTTAATAGAATTAAGAAAGACCGCAAGATCCCAAAAATAAATAAATAAATAAAAGAGAGAGCATGCAATTTTTACATGTATCTTTAAAAATACACATGAGAATCACGTATTTACCTACTCTAAAAATATATGTCAATTTAACCGACTAAGTTTAAAACAAGAAAAAAAAAATCCAACACAATTTAAAAGAAAATTTTGTCCAGACTTTATTGTAGTTACACCCAAATTGGCTGAAGTCAAAAGAATCTTGATCTCTATCTTCATGTTTCATGCAAATCACTTTATTCACATGCTCAAGTTCAACAGATTTTAAGCTTTTTAAGACATCAAAGTCAACGACCACATTGTTAACGGAAGAAAGGGTCTTGGTCCTGAGACAACAAGCCATGTATTGTTCACCTTTGATGAATATATTTCTTCTCTTTTCTAGACACAAGGGTGTATCATGTACATCACTTTATTGTTTTTTATTTCAAAGTTTATGTGGAGTGGTCTCTTGACTAAAAAAGTCAATTTTTATACACACAATATATGTAGAGACCATACCACATAAATTTTAAAGTGATAGAAAGATAAAGGGGGTGATAAATAAATAGCATTACGTACTCTTTTCTCGCACTTATCAATTTTAAACTTGAGATAAAGACAAATTTTATCATAAATCTCAAGAGTAATGTTATATATTATGTTTTTTATCTTATAACTATCTCACAATGCAAATGTGGTAGTTTTAACCTATTATTGATTTTTTTAGTAATAACTGATCCAGTGGTTGATTGAGACTGCAACGTCAATACTGTGAAATATAAATGTAAGTTTTAACATTACTCAAATCTAAAATGATAACAAGCTACTAACTATAAAGTATAATCTATAAGAATTATACTAAAAACTACATTTTTATCTCATTACTGTTCTACTCTGTTGATGAGCAATGCCTCATCAGCCCTTTATAAAAAAAATAAAAATCAAATAATGATTGGCACAGTTACATTAACAAAACAGAAAAATAATTGTATGATAAAACATTAATCAATCTAAAATCTCAACTGTATCTCGTTCATTGTCAATTCAAAGCCTATGTTAAAAGGAGGATTGGGCTCATGAACCACAAAAACAAGAACAAAAATAAAAAACGTAGGTTAGAATGACTCAAACTGTTTTTTAGTTTAAGATTGTTTGAAACTTTGATTTTTAATTTTTTATACCTTAAGCCAAGTTCATATATAAGAGGCAAACTTTCTAATAATTGTGTCATCTACTCTTGTCCGTTTTGTTCTAATATGACCAATGGCGACGCTAAACAATTCATCTTAAAAATTTTCTCTACCTTAAAAATTTGGTAATTCACATAATATATGCATCATATAAAAATAAAAACAACAAACCCTTTTAGCAATTAAATAACAAGAAAAGAAAGTGGTAAACTTGTATATGAATTCGGTGATCACATAAATTTACAGTACCTAGTGCCAAAAACTTGCACTCGTAATAATCTATCGCATAAAATTCCAGAATTTTCAAACCAAATATTCGACTTTAGAACTTGAATTTCTCTTCAATTTGGGGCTTTACAAAATAATAATAATAATAATAATAATAAATGACACTTTACCTGTCTATCAAATAATTTCGCTTACTTGAAACATGTTTCTCGAGAGGATCATGAAAAGGAGATAACAATACAATTCCATAGTTTCTTTGTATTTTCTCAATTTTCTCAAAAACCAAACAAAGCGTGTAAACTTTTTTTTTTTTTTTCTCTTATTTACTTGTTGACAATTTTGAAGTATAATCATATTTAACCACCATAATTAGGACACTAGAGAGAAAACAAAACAAAAAATAAAAGAAAAAGGTTAATTTTCTTATCGTTTATGGCGAAAAAAAAAGAAAAAAGTAGGCAAATCCATTGGTAAAAGGTTTTTTTTTTTTTTCTTTTTTTGGGGTGCAGCGGGTAGGGGAATTTTTTTTTTTAGCCTCACGGCACCCCCAATGGTGAACGTGGCTCCGCCACTGAATATGACCCACTTAGCTATATGCTATTCTACATTGGATCTAAATACTTTTCATTTTATTTTATTTAATAAGAAGTTTATTAAGAAAACAAAACTTCAAGAATACAATATGATAGCACCATGAATAAGCCATTGACCCAAATTCTTAAGCCCAATAGATAATCAAAGGTCTACTAGTCAGAAAACCTAAAATGACTAGAAAGCCTCCACAATCACAGGCCCACATTGTTATTTTCTTCCAACACTCTCTTTCTATTTTTATATTTTTCTCTCTCTACGAATGTTTTACTAACTTAAGTATGAAAGGCTCCCAGTGGCTCCTGGCCAGTGCCATTCCTATGGCCTTTTTTTTGTATTGCAAGTAGGGTTGTAAACGAGCCGAGCTTGGGTGAGTTAGGGCTATCCAAGCTTGGGCGAGCTGATTTAAAAATTTCAGAGCTCGAGCTCGAGCCGAGCTTTATGCCAAGCTCAAAATTTAATCTTGGCTCGGCTCATTAAGGAAAATTCCTTGTGCAAGCCGAGCTCGAGCTCGTCTAGTAGATAAGTTGAGCCGGGCGAGCCGAGCCGAGCCAACTCGGCTAAGACAATTTATCAACAATAATATCTCATGCTATCAATTCCAAATTTCAAATGATAATGTCAATACTTAGTTTGTAACTATGTGACGTTACATGCATTATTAATTTGTTATTGTCAACTTTAAATTTCTAATTCTAATCATTTCATTTGGGATTATTCTAATCACATTTTCATTATATATGATATGAATTATATGAATAATATGATTATATGAATAATATGATTAAGTATCAATGTATCATGATTTTTATTTAAGATATAACCATATGATTAACTTTTGTCATTCAATTATATATTGTACATTTACTTATAATCATAGATATAATTATATATTGTATACCAATTAATTATTGTTATTCTTTTTTGAGAAATACTTAAAAATTAATATACATTGACTATTGTTAAATTGCTATTAAATAATAAGTAATATACTATATAAGTTATTTTTATTAAATTTATAATATGTATATATAATAAATATATACGAGTCGCGCTAATAAGTGAGTCAAGCTCTTATATGAGTATGTTCACGAACTTTAAACGAGCGAGTCGAGTTTTATACGGATATGTATTATTTAATAATCGAGTCTGGTTTCGTGTCCACGAGCGACTCATTTAATAATCGAATCGCACACAAGCCAAGCTTTGTCGAGCCGAGCCCGAGCAAGCTCACGGGTATCTTTGTTCGCTTACAACCCTAATTGCAAGTGACTCGTCGACCAATCTAGTTGTGCAAAAAATTACTTTCACAATTAGTGTTCTATGTGAGAATTGGGCCAACATTAAAATACATTTTTTACAATATAATAGGGATTTTGTTTTAATCAAAAGTTTGGAAGAAACATTACAAATTGTTTGATAATTTGAGGCGGTATATGTACTTTTCTCTTAAAATTTTCTTCTTACCTTTTTGGTTTTTTGTTTTCAAAACAAAAGCATTAACAAATAACACAAAACACTTAAAACTATTACATCAAAACATTTTTTTCAAACCAAAAATAAAAGTAACTCCCCCTAAATATATATGTTTGACAATGTGTTTATTATTTTTTGGTTTAAAAAGTGTTCCAACGTAATATAAAAGATAAAAGTAATTTTTGGATATATTGTGACTAACTAAAGCTCCTCATTTTAGACATTAATACTTTCACTTTGTTAATTTCTAAAATCATTATTTCAATTATATAACAATTTATTAAATATATATATTTTTTCCTTTCATGGGTGCAATGAGGAACCTTGTACACATGCAAAAAGAGACAGTACTGTCACACTGCCAAGTAAACCAAATCTATTCTCACCACATTTTCATTTCCAAGTTCACAACCCTAAAGATCCATTCAAACATGGGAATTTGTCTTGTCTAGTTTGTCTCTCTTGTCCAACACAAAACCCTAAATACAAAAAACGATCATCAATCATGAAAACTCCTCAAAATTTCCCAAAACCCATCCTGCAAACCCCCAGACTTCCATGCTGACTAAAAACCCCGTTCCACATCCATCATCATTACTTCTTCCTTCCACAAAAAAACAAAGAAAAACCCTAATCTCTCCCTCCCTAAAACAAGCTCTAGTTTGTCTCCCCAAGCCCACAGCCTTGCCTCACAAGTCAACCCAGAGCCCTAAAAATCCCACACTCCCAGACCCCATGATAGTCTACACTCTACTCTACAAATCTTTTAAGACGAGGAGGAGAGATCTGTTGCTGCTTCCTTGGGGTTTGTAAAGCTGGAGATGTTTGCAACTTTAATGGGTTTTTATTGGTTTTTGTTTAGGAAACAAACAGTGCCCCATTAAAAAGGATCCAAAAGCATGCCAATCTGAATCTCTGAAGAATCTGCAAAAACAAAAACAAAAAAAAAAAGAACAGAGCTTTTTGTGTCTGTCGACGAAAGTGGACAGCTCAAGCGAGAAAGCCTCCACGCGGGAACAGTTTCTTTCAATTTTTGGTCTGCAACTGCACCAAAAAGATAGATAATAAATAGGATTTTGTACAGCAAAATTTATTAAGCCATGGAGAAGAAGAAAGAAAAAAAAAAAAAAAAGCACGAGGCTCGAAAATACAGTGCCTTTCGCACTCACCTTTAAAACGCCTCGTTTTTCAAACACTGAAAAGGGTAACTAAAAAAAATGAACAAAATCCCCACCCTACCCCTTCTCTCTCTCTCTCTCTCTCTCTCAGCCTCAGGTGGGTCCCGCTTTGACAACCATCATGGTTATGGTGGATGACGATGATGTTCGATCATCATCATCATGGGCATGGGCATGGGCATGGGCATGTGGGGATGTATAATAAATGTACATATTTAAGTTGGGTGGCGTATGTGTGTGATGTAGAGGCGCACGCGCGGGCCCACTTTTCCTCACACCGCTAAGAGAAAAGATTGTACCGTGCTCTGATTGGTCAGAAAGAGCTGGGGCTTTTCGCGCGAAAAATGTGACTTTCTTTTTTAAATAATATTATTCACGGTGTTTGGGTTGGACAAGGAAGGTGGTGGGCTCATCCATGCCATTTTGTGGTCTCGACTTGACGATAGTATCCCTCCACATTCATTTAATTTTGGTACGACGGTGCCGAAAGTAATTAATGGCAAGACCTTGGATTATATATAAGATTTGCAGTTTATTTTTTTGGGAAATTAAATTCTCAAATTACAAAATTTAGGCTAGCCTAAAAACTTTGAAAAACGACCCTACTAAAACAGTCGCATGTTCTCTATACTGTTAAAAAAAAAAATGAACAAAAAATTATTTTTGATTTTTTGAAATAGAAACATTTTTGCAAAAGTAAAGAAAATGCTTCTTGGGACAAAAATTCTTTCCACAATATGCACATATTAAAAGTGGGATTTTTCAAGTATTTCAATGCCTAAAAATGACATAAATTTTGTAATTTTAAAATTGTAAGGAATCCTAAATTCTTAATCTATAGTGGGGATGATCGACCTTTAGATTGACTCAAAAAAAAAAAAAGTTGATGAATATTGTCGCATTAGTTTAATAGAACGGAGTGAGACATAGTGACGGAGGTACATTTTTTTTTTGGCATATCGGCCCTTACCAATACAGTTTATTGACCTTTCACCACTACCCATATTAAACTTTGCCTCCATCCGTGATAAGAGTAATATGCTATTTTTAAAATTTATCATGAATGAAGCAACAATTAAATTTGATTTCATTATGAATTCAATAAGATCTCTAAGAAATTAGCTTATAGTGATGTGAAAATGAAAAGAGAAATATTAGAGATCCAAACAAATAAACTCAAAAAATTTTCTAAATAAATGTGATAAGGGTTTTTAAAAAAAAAAAAAAATACAATTTTTCTTCTTCTATCTGTCACTCATTCACGATATACCATGTCAATTTAAAAAAATTCTAAGTTTATTTGTTAAGCTGCCTAACACTTTTCAAATGAAAAAGGAAGGTTACTTACTAAAATAAGAGTAATCTTACTTTAAAAAAACAAAAAAAACAAATGGTCCTCCTGGTCCATTTGAAGCAGAGAGAGAGAGAGAGAGTAATGGGGTGTGGGCACGCCTTTTGAAGCAGTATGTAGGGACTAGGGAGGTGGAGATCAGTGACGTGGCTCTGAGGGTTGAACGGTGAGGATTTAAGATTTGACTAATTTTGGTTTGGCCTATGTGGCTCTGTCGCTGCCTGGACAGTAGAGATTCTTGTGGACCCTACCAAAATCTGTGACCAACAGAATTAACGATTCTCCTCAGTGGTCCCGTTTCAATCTGGGGCCCACTGCCAACTTCAAAGGAAAATTAATGGAGACGAGTCAGACGACAGACGAATATTCTTGTTTAATTATTGTATTTTCGTATTTATTTCGATTTTCGATTTTGTGGAAAGGAAATTGGAAACATAAATAATAAATTAATAATGTGGCATTTCAGGTCTCTTGTGAATGTTATAAAATTATGAAATATTTCATATATCTTATGGATTTCAATAATTATTTTAAACATTTACAAAGATAATTTTAATACTCAAAAATTTAGTTAATATTACTCTTCATTTTACACTAAATAAATACTTTTTTATTTCAAATAAAATAGAAATGATCATGTTCCTAGTATCAGAGCGTCTTTAATGAGTAATTCAATTAACTATGACGTTATTAATTCGAATATCCTTCCTTTTTACTTTTCAAGAGAGTTAAAAATATTTTAAGTAAATACATTGAGGAATTTCCTTGAGAAGGATTTGTCCTTGCTATCACAAGCCGGTGATCTGCTACATTGCCAAGGTACATGATTGACCCTACATGTTTCCCAGCAACTCAATAAACTACGGGCATCATCAATGAAAGGACTATACACATGCCACATTTTAGTGAATTGAGATTTTATAGAATTTTTTAAAATTTGAGATTCTCAAATTTATAAATTTCGTCCGTTCATTTTGTTTATTTGTTTAAAATAAGTTATATTTCAATATTTAATGAGAAAGTTATTCTCAACAAAATGTTAAAACATTTTCTCATTAAATATTAAATATAACTTATTTTAAACGTTTGAATAAAATAAGCAATTAAAATTTATAAATTTAAGAATCTCAAATTTAAATAAAATTACTAAGGATCTCAATCCTATTTTAACTCTACCCGTTGTAGTCTCAAGTTCTATGATATAATTAGTATTTAGTATTATTAGTATTGTTATTATTATTATAAATAAATAAAATTTATAGCATAGCACTCGATGGGATCCTAAAGTAGAGGATTCAAACTTTCACAAAAGAAGAAAGAGGATTCAAATCTTTATCATAAAGAATAAAAGATTCTGCAGAGGAATAAATATACCAAAATATAATTAATTGATTAATTAATTAAGAAAGAAGGATAATTGCTGGGTTTAGGCCTGCTGGGAGAGCTCTGTAGAGTTAATGCTATTTCCACAGTCCTTTAATTAATGCCACCCACCCTCTAAAAGCTGCAGCTACAGCCTACTACATATTAGTGATATTACATTTTGGCTTTCTCTGCCTCACCTGACACCCCTCTTATTTGAATTTTCATATCATATTTATATATATAAAATCAATTTGTAATTAAAGAAAATTAAATATAAAATAAGGCTGGTGTTATCTAAAGACCCACCACACCAGTCATTAATCATTAATGTGATTTTTCATCTTTTTTTAATTTTTTTTTAGGTTTATTAAAATAATATTAAACAGAGGATAAGAGATAATTGAGTGAATGGAATCAAGTAGTCAACACTACAGTGTAGTTCAAACAGAGCCCAAAAAAAAAAAAATGTAGTCAAAAATTGACCATACATAATAACTTCTTAACTCTAATGTCATTAAAGGGACTGTTGGAGAGAGTACTATGTGAGCAGCTGCAACTATAAAGCAAAGACTTTGAATATTAAATAATTCAATTCATCATTTGGGTAATTAGTGAATCTATATATTTCAGTTGAATATTCAATGTTAGGGGTGAAAATGACGTACAATTATTAACTATTCTAACTGTTATTCACGTTTGAAGGTGATTAGTGGTTATTAAGATTATTAATTGTTAATTTTATAATTAATCACATAAGCAATTAACAAATTTTACTAGTCATTGAGGTAGTTATAGTTAGCAATTTAGTCAGTAACCACGTTTTTACCCCTATTCAATGTGTCAGGCATCTCTTAATAGTAATTAAGTTCACAATTTTTTACGGGTTTAAATTTTTAAATAATTGGTGATTTAATATTGAAAGTAAAAAAAAAAAAGTAGCATAAACATTGAAAGGAAACACTACTCCGATGTCTGGTGAGATGGGTGTTTGATGCTCGGTTCATTTGGTTATTAAAAATTTGAGCTGATTAAATGTTTTTAAACTTGAACATGATTTAAACGTTTGTAAAATTATTCATCTAGTGACATGCTTCTCATACTAATTGAAAAATATATTTTAAAAAGTACATATATATAATTTTAAAAGCTACTTTATAAGTTTTTTTTTTTTTAATGTAATAATTAGACATGATTGCTCATGTAACGTGTAATTTCAATCACCCATTACTTGGCTGGACCTGTCTACAAATCCTAAACGGGGAATTTTCATCACTAATTTGAAAGGGTATGCGTAAAGCACAAGAAAGAACAATTTTTAATTTTAATTTTAATTTTTCTGCTGAAAATAGATTTCTGCTGTTTTTTCATATTTATTTAAAAATGATTATAGAGTTCTGAAAAAAAGTACCTTCAGAAGCATCTTGAAAAATAAGATATTCCCAGTACATTTCAGCCAATAAAAAATGAACAGAACCTTTCCAGATTGTTAGGGCTCAAAGGCATTGCAGATTATATACTATACAGACAGAAAATAAAAACAAAAATGGATTTTCCTTTTCTTCTGAGTTGTCTTTATGCAACCAAACATTGCATAAAAAAGGAAAATAAAATAAATAAGTCCTACCCACAAAAAAATATAAAAAAAAAATGCCATGCTTACAAATTTGACTACACAAGTAACCATGACTACCTGCAAGGAATATTACCATCTTATTATATTAAATAATACTACACTCTTCCGCTCTCATACTCGCTTATGTCAAAGAACGTGAAAATGAAAATGTGTGTAACATTTCTCTACTATGTCTCTGACATCTGGCATACGACAACGCATCAGGTTGGTTCATCTGGTTACCGAAAGCTTGAACTCATTAAATCCATACTTGAGCAAGGGACAAGCAGTTTCTATTTTCCTTTCTACCTGATTAAGCACAATGGTTTATTGCATTGTATGTCGAGAGTATGAAGGCTAACAGAAAAGACAAAGAACAGAAGATAAACTTACAAAACAGAACCACAAAAAAGGAGAAGAATTAAAAAGAAATTTGAACATAATTTCAAGTGTCTTGAGTTTCCATTTTGTTAATACTTCACCTTTTTTGTTATCAGAAAATAAATAAAATAAAAGGCATTGTTAAACGAGTCAATTATTGTTCGGGTTTAATTTGGATCTGCAGTGCATCAGGTGTAGGTGTAGGTGTAAGAAGATAGTTGATGTTACACAAAGTTTAATAATTAGACATGATTGCTCACAAATTTGACTTTATGCAACCAAACCATGCAAAACCAAGGAAAAGAAAGTAAATAAAAGCCCTAATCTGACTCCTGCTCACAAATTTGACCACAAAACCCTACTCCCTTCACAAGCAAACAAAAAATACCATGTCTACCCACTAGGAATATTTCTATCTTTCTATAACTGTGGCCTGCATATCATGACATAATTGGTACTTCAACCAAATTAGCAACAGTAATATAGAAAATGGATCGTGCCAGGTGACCAAACTAGGCCAATAACCTAAGGAGGCCCCCATTGCTGCTACCTACACTCCCAACATTATCTTTTTTTAGTGTAAAGTTCAACTAAATTCAAGGACTTTCTGATAAGAATGAGATTGACAGCTGAACTAAACCCATTAAGCAAACATACAGCCTTAATACATACATATAGATATGGTTTTGATGAGATCCTGACATGACTACATTCATATGCCACAATAATGTCTTTTTTAAGTTCTACTTGCAAAAATACATAACTTAATAGATAGCTAAAGTATTTTTTGAGTATCTGTGTGCTTTCTAAGATCACACAAAAGACCAATTTATAAACATGAAGGCCAGGCAGTGATTCGAATCGTCATCGTTGAGAACTTTCCATGCGACAGCCTGCTCATAAGATACTGGCCTACCCATGCTGGAAACGCATATTCCTGCAGGTAGATATGCAAATCCCTGCAAATTTGAAGAACCCCATTAGATGCTCCTTTCATTACATTTGAAAGATGATAACAATCAGTCTACAAGTCCAAGGATTATACAGTATTAGATTTGGATACTCAAAACAAATTTATTATTGGTTATTAATAAAGACTATTATTATGCAATATTTTTTATGTTTTAATACATTCAAATGCATTTCAGTATTTTAGTATATTTTTTCATCAGCCTATGAAAAAGTATAATCACAGGTTATCCCACTGATTGAAAGTTCAAGGCAGTATTACCTGCTGCATGATCTTGGAGAACTCAGAACAGAGAATCTTCCGGCCAGCTTCGTCAAGAATTTTGTCAAGCATTATGTCTTGAAGGGCAACAAGAGTTGTTTCAAGCATGTCAAGTCCAGCCTGGTTTGCAAAGGTGAATACAGGAGATGCCTGCAACCACATTTACGCCAATTGGATTACCTTCCCTTTCATACACATGACTAGGACTTTAAAAATTGTAAAAGAAAATGTTTTCCACTTCACCTTGATGTCATTTGGTAAAATCTAAGGCATATTCCACTAAGATGTATTGAATCGATGAAATTTCAAGGTAAAGAAGCAGAAAAGACTATTACATTAGTTTTCACCGAACAGCATAGTATTGCATCAGAATGGTGCCAGAGTTGCTTTAAGATAGCATCACCAGCTTGGGAGTCAACTCGAAATAGCTCTCCCCCAGTGTGGATCCTGACACATGCCACAGAGAAATAAGCACCGACACTTCAGCATTACATGTTCACCAAAACTTCATGATTGAAGGTTATTTTAACAACCCTTCAATGAAAATGAAACTTCAAAGAATATCTAATCTATAAAAGATACTTAGATGTCAACCTGTAGCTTCGACAAATCCAGCGTGCCAAAGTAAGAGCCTCAGGTGAACCAGGAAGGGGTTTGGGCCCCATATGGCAGCTAAGGCGGGAGGGGGAAATAGCCATGGCAACCCTCTGAACAGACCCTACAACACTACGCACATACTGGCGAGCCATGGCAGCCACATTCTCCCGCAAGTGGTTCTCAAAAGTAAATTGGAACGCAATTGTCAGGACTGATCTAAGGTTGTAACTGTTTGGATCAGCTTCACCATCTGGTCGGGCACCACCAGCTCCTACTTCAAGCGTAGAGGCCAAATCCAATGTTCGGGTTGCAGCTGGCCCATCCTGCAAAACATGCTCTTTCTGTGAATCCCATAAGAATATACTACAAAAAATTTATAGAAGTAAGATGAGAGGTCACCGAACTGTTTTAGGGTCTAGTGGTATCACACGAAAACCAGATGGCAGCAAAGGAGCATCATCAGCGAAGGATTCATCGATAGGTGCAAAGACAAGCTGAGCACAGGCACCTATTGCATTCTCATCAACCCCACTGCAAAGCTGTCACAATAGATTTTGACAAAAATAACTGATTGTGTCAACAAGAAAGATCCACATTAATGAACCAATACATTTTTTACAACATATAAATAAAAATTATACGATATATGACTTACTACTTTGTCCATCCCACAATAGGTTAAGCGATTCTTTTTTTGGTTCCCCAAAATATATGAAAGGTTTC